>CP025652.1:7100020-7610289 GCA_003576665.1 Ipomoea trifida | reverse complement strand
TAAAAGAAAATAAAAATAATTGTGACAGGCTGTAAGTGGGGGACCACACGGCTACAAGCAGAGCAGCAATGTGGAGATTGAGAATGGAGGGAAGAATTTGTGGGGGTGGCTTTGCTTCTTGCTCTCCTTTTCTTGCATTAATAAGTCTCGCTATTTTTAGCCACTTTTTATTTTTATTTTTTTAATTCTCATTATAAATCTCTCAATATATAGTAAATAATAAAAATGGTACAAATGTGGATTATTAAAAATAAAACTTGTAATAGTAATTCATAACCAAAAAAAAAAAGAAAAAAAAAAAAAAGAAAAATGCTACCCACCATATAATTATCATTTATGGATTAAAAATAAAAATTATGTATTTTCATGGATTACGGATAAATTGAATGACCTCACTATTAATTAAAAAAGTTCTTAAATATGTAATAAATACAATTACACATCATAGAGTAACTAATAATCAACGGTAATTGTAAGATCTTTTTATATTTTGACCCCCCCCCCCCCCTCCCTAAATTTACTTCAAGTAACACTAGTAAATTGATTTTTTTAAATGTTTGATTAATAAATATATTAACATATTATATTTAACTTGTAGGTGAGTGAGTCAATTTTTACTGTCACATCGAGATGTAAATATTAGGAGGTAAGTTCATCATAAGAAAAAATATCATTTTTTCTTTCATATATTGTAAAAGCAAAATTATTCATTTATTTACTAAAATATTACCATCATTTATATTTATAATAGTTGACATTTTAATTATTTTAAATTGCTGTCAAATTTTATATAAGAAAATTCTCAATGTGTGTGTTGCTTGATTTTTAAGAATAAGGTAATACCTTCTTCTTCTTCTTTTTGCATTAAAATTTATTTTCTCATCAAATTTGGTACTATTTTATGAAATGTAATTTAATTCTGTCATACTCTAAATAGTATATTTGAGGGTTCGATTCCTGCACCGAACATCGAAAATTTGAGTTTGGACCGAGCTCATTGTGCTAAGAAGTGTATAATTTAGTACTCCGTAATTTTGTATTAAGTTCTAAAACTATATTATCTTGATTTATCTCCTCATAAGTCTGGGGACGAATTCATAGAATCCATGACATTAGACAGCAAAGTAAAAAAAATCGAGTTATTAATTTTTTTTTAAACAATGAATATAAAAAATAATGACACATTACATGCCACATAATAGGGGCAAATTAGTATTTTCAATTGTTTATTTGGTAGTTAGTTTTTCACTGTCTTTGGTTGGTGCTTCATTCTCTATAGTATATTTTCATATGGAGTAATTAATAATTAATAATAATAATAAATACAATTATTTTTTGTTAATAAATTGGATTACGAACTAAGAGACACGTCATACGAATATGGTAATTCTCCATTAGCATTAGGGCAGTCCATAGTTATAAAATAATGGAATAATGTCGGATTCATGTTCTGATGTCATATCGTTTTCTACCAATGACTTTTGAACCATATGGAGAGGAGATCAAGATCATGAAGTGAAACCTCATCTGCTATTTGACTTCGATTGCTATATTCCTCCAATTAAACACAATTAATTTCCATATCTCCATTCTTCTTTTAAACACTAATAGAAAAATGCAATTTTAGAGTATCATATTTCCATGACTTGCAAGTAGTTGTTAGTTTTCAGATCTGAGTTAATACCCAATTTAGTTGCAATTCAACATTTGGAGGGAATTGCAATTCCGCAACCAAACAGTGTAGTTTGGGAATTCACTGAACTACACTCAACCAAACAGGTCATTAGGGTTTCACCACTTTGATTCTCGACTTTTAAATTTGCTCAATTTCAACCCAACTACATAATTTTTTATCCAAAATAGTCATTTTTTTCAAATAAAAATAGTCCTGATTAGGACCATCTTGGTTAACAATTGCATAGTTGGGAATGAAATTGATAAGTTTTGAAGTCGATGACTAAAGTGGTAAAATCTTAATATTCGAGGGACCAAATCAGGTATTAACTCTTTCAGATTCGATATCTAGGATAATTGAAAGTCTACCTCATTATATTCATGATGAATTACAAGAAGCGTTGCAAAATCATTAAAAAAGCAATTTAAAATACACACGGTGTATAGATAAAGAATTAAATTTACACCACTGTAATAACTGGTGTACTAATCATCTCAAGCAAATATTACCATTTTAACCTAATCGATACGTAGCTTATTTTTCTTGCTAGGTATGTTTTAAATGTCATTCTAATTTCTAAATTTAACAAAGTTTAACCTACCACTTATTGAAATCATGATCCAAATATTAGTAAGATCCAAAGAATTAGATAGAATAAAGTAAATTAGCCTTGCTAAATATAATTATAATTATTGGAGTGCTAACTGCTAAGTGTGGATTTTTGGAGTTTTCCTCAAAGTGGTCTTCAATTCAACCTAATAATTATCATAATTCATAACCTCCTTCCCTAATAATAAACCATTAATTATTTGTTTCCTTTTGATATTATGGCCGGGGACTTTGAGTCGCAAATTATATCATGGACCGTGGTCCACAATGCATTGTGGACCGCGGTCCCAAAACGACGTCGTTTTGATTAATGAAATAGACGGATGAATTCGCGCCACTCAGTTTCTTTTCAAATATACTGCAGTTTCTTTTCAAATATACTGCAGTTTCTTTTCATATAAAACTACAGTTGAAAAGAAACTGCAATATATATGAAAAGAAACTGCAGTATATTTGAAAAGAAACTGCAGTATATTTGAAAAGAAAGTGAGTGGTATATATAGAAAAGAAACTGCAGTATATATGAAAAGAAACTGCAGTATATATGAAAAGAAACTGCAGTATATATGAAAAGAAAGTGAGTAGCGCGAATTCATCCGTATGTTTCATTAATCAAAACGACGTCGTTTTGGGGATCCGCGGTCCACAATGCATTGTGGACCGCGGTCCACGATATAAGAACCGACTTTGAGTGGCATATATAAAACCTAAATAATAACTAAACCACTTCAAACAAATTAAAATGGCTACTAATATAAATATCACATATCTTACATAACATATATAGTTCATAATTTTCAAAAAATATATAGTCCATAATTATTACATTCTTGAGGTGTGACAAAGCCTAACTTGCACTGTTAAGATTAGAATGAGAGAGTTAAATTTCCACTAATAAAAAATAAAATTAGTGGTTTTAAATATTATTTATAAAAACAAAAAAGTATATAATTTATGTTTAAATAAAAAAAAAGGGGGGGAAAAGAGAGATATAAAGTCTCAATTATTATTAAAAAAAAATTAAAAATGCATCTACATGTTTGACATGCATGCTTAGATTATGTTTAATTTGTAAGTGCGTTCGGGGTGATGAGAGCATTCCAATACTCCCAACGCCCTTAATACGCCATTTGGATTCCAATTATACTGTTTAGAGTATTCTATCGCTCAAAATGTCCCGATTAAAATGTTTTCTAGACCTAAAAAGACTTATTTAAATTTTTTGTGTTATTTATATATATACTCAGTGGTTTAAATTGTTTGTGTACTCTCATATACTTATTTGCCGTTTTCATCATAAATTCACTTATTTGTTAAAACGCACTAATTTTCACCGCTCCATATTATAATTTCAAATATACAATTACCATTCCAAATTGTTAGTCTATCACTACTCAATGGTCTAAATTCACTACTCTACTATCAATACATAGTTCAATTAATTAATTAATTAATTAATACAAATAACAAATAATTGTAGGGTGTATGATTTTATTCTTGTTGTGAAGATATAGATTGAACTTATTATGAACAATAAGAGCACCTCCAACAATATTTTTTTTCAGTTGTTTAAGCAAATAAGCTTAGGTGAAGGAAAGAGAGGAAAAAAAAATAAAAAAAAAAAAAAAAAAAAACCTTAACCCCTATTTCAAATGTGAGTTTTTTTTTTCTCGTGATTTTCAAGCTTAAATAAATAAAATATTTGTGAATTTACTTGGGTGTCCATCCAGCATGTGTCTTTCACATGCTAGTAGAGTGCGCTAGGGTAGTCACAACAACTTCTCAAATGGAAGGGTTTTTTTCTTTTTCTTTTTCTTTTTTATTTGTGAGGTGGACATGATAGAAGGGGAAGTGTATTTGTAATAATTGAGGTTTTTAATGAGTCCCAGCATATTTTTTAAAAAAAATCACCCAAGTTAATGTGTGTGCAGTGGACGTGCCCACTCGTCTCGTCAGGGACCTTGACTAACTTTTTTTTTTACCCTTTTCTCTTTCCTCTCTGTTTTACATGGCAAGCAAAAATCTGTTAAAAATCTCAACAGTTAGGATGTCTTAAGAGCATCACCAACAACTTATTTTTGAAAGCTTTTTTTATTTTTATTTTGTTTCATTTGTATAAAGTGGAGAGGAGATATGAGAAGAGAAAGTGATGTGATATGAGCCCATGAGACTGAGTGAGTAATAATGCAAGACGAAAGGACAAAAAGGATAGAGGAAAGCGTAGGGTTAAGAAAGTGGGAAATGGATCGGCTCCAATAGGACAGAGACTGACGATAGGAGGCACGAAATAGTGTGAGTGGTCAGGCCAAATCAAGAGGTGAGACCAATCAATAAGGAGTCAGGTAGGTAAGGATTCAATCAAATCCCACAATGTAACCGAGCAGATGGAGGAACTAGGCTGATGGATAAGGGGATGGAGGATCCAGGCTGATGGAGCGAGCAGGTTGAGGAACCAGGCTGATGGATTGAGTGGATAGAGGAACCAGGTTGATGAGTCGAGCGGGTGGAGGAACCGGGTTAATGGGCCGAACAAGTGGAGGAATCAGGATTGTCGAGGTTGGATGGAAGAAGGAGTCAGGCGAGAAAGATTGAGGGAGTAACGAAGCCAGGTTGAGGTTGAGTGGGTTAAAGAAACCGATTGAATGAGTGCGAGTGATATAAGAAGTCAGTCGAGCAAGGGAAGAAGCGGGGAGTCTTTGTCGAGCTGAGGCGTCGGGTCATTCAATGAGTCATAAATGAAGAGTCAATGAGCAATGATGAGGATGAACGTTGTGGGAGGCGGATCGATGCGAATAAAGTGGAATCGGCAACAATGATTAGAATTTATGGCATTATGTATATTAATAAGTTATGGCATTATATATATTAATTATTGTAACAGTAGCATTTATGAAAGATTAACCATTGGACTCGGTTAGGCATGTATAAAAGCCTAAGAAAGACACTCTAAAAAGGGTTAATAATTTTGAATACACACGAGAGGATTTCAGAGAAAACTTTGAGTGTACTTGATGAAATTTTTTTTATGCATCTCGTAAAAAAATAAATAAGTTGGCGCATGTCCCGTGCAGTATCAGCACCATTTTTTCCCTGTTTTTATCTTTTTTTCCACTTTATCTCTCCTTTCTCTTTCTTATTTGATGAAAACACTTGACAATTTACACAAATTGTTGGTGATGAGTAAGTTTAAACTCAAAATTAGGCTGCAATCCTATAAAATTCGGTGCTCTCCCAATGGAATTAGCGATGGAATTATGAAGCGGCTAACAACAACTAAAAAGCATGCGTCTAGGCAACCCCGATTGGCTAGCTGTCGCTGTGGGACTATTCAACTATAAATCCACTGCCAGTGTTTCTACGCTAAGGGAACAAACCCCACCATCCTTGTCACCTCGCGTAAGGCGCGTGAGCAAGAAAATGCTTTAAGTCACAACACCACATACAATGTCTCGAACTCCTTAAAAACGACATTTCGCCAAATGCAAATACCTGTGACTATTGTCTTTGATGTCATTCACAACATTCCATCAATCCATCTATTCACTCAATGAATTTACCATTTTGTCCTCCATGTGCACTCTTTATTATGGGCCTGCAAACTCTCTATGTATTACAGGAGAAGGTGGCTTTTCTGGAAATTCCGTTGGAGTCCCGACACAAACACCACCATATCAAACATATACGTGCTTCTAACTAGCAATCATTATACAATGCACTGTTAATATACTCAAGATAGGTTATTTATCGCCGGTATGAACAGCTCAATTGATCACAGAGATGAAGTTGAAAAGAAAGTACTTTTAACCATTGTTTACAGTATAATTTTCCCTTAACTTGTTAAGGGGCATTCCCACCAGCGAATCAAACAAGAATATTGCACATATATTTAAAAAGTTAATATGAAGTGGAGGAGAGAAGGTGAGGAAAGAGAGTGTAAAAGTTACTCCTGCAAAAACAATGGATCATGGCAGAAAAGTGATCCCCATAGCATTTATGACAGCTACGGGGCGTGCGTGGCTGTCACTAATGCGCCCAGCAGGGCGCGTGCACTGCGGGCGCAATTAATTTATTTTTTTTCCTTTTCCTCCCACTTTCTCGCCTGGTAGTTTATTTATTTTTTAAAAAAAAATTAATTTATTTTTTTTCCTTCTCCTCCCACTTTCTCTTTCCTAAGCACACCTACAAAAGCCCCTCAGTAACCGTGAAATAACCCCATTGATAAGAGCATCCTTATCAATAGAGTTATTTCACGGTATTTTAGGAGTTATTGTAAGTGTGATTAGGAAAGAGAAAATGGGAGGAGAGAAAAAAATAAATAAAACAAATATAATTTTAATAAATAAATAAATAAATAAAGTAGTTTGACCAATCATCAAATTTCTTTTGTCTTGGAAACTTAAATAACCCCATCTTTGCAGAAGCACCCCAATCCTCTCTCTCTTATCTTCTCTCCCCTCCATGTGGTTGCTCTAAGGATGTTCTAATGTATGTTTACCCAATAGGTGTAATGTGATTGGGTTAGTAAAAGTTGCTTAATTCAATAAGAATAATTATATTAATCCTTCCAAGGGGTGTTTGTTATGATTACCAAATGCCAAAAGACACGCATGATTATTTACAGTTATTAGAAGAAATAATGACCCACCATGCAATAGAGGCTAATTCCATCATTTTTGTCCATCTTACATAAACCAAAAGTACAAATTAACCCAAAAACAAAATTGATGTTTTACCCAGTAGGTGAATAAGTGTGAAATTGTGTAATCAGATACTTGCATGGATTGCTAACATTAACAACACAGGCCACTGTTTTCTGTTTGAACATACAATATGTTTCAGAGGATGCCTCTCTTCCTCTTCCCCCTCTACCCTCTACTCCGGCAATTTTGCCAGAAAAAACGCAACCAGTGTTTGTCCTTGGCATGCCATATTTGAAGACTGGGATTACACAACCTGCAAGTTAACAATTACAAGAACAAGATCACATAAGAGCATATGTATGATGAAATTATTTAGCCCTCAAGGCTACATTGCGCTATTCTAACCTAAGACGGATTTATATTCAAAGGAAAGCATGTCTTGTTACCAATTATATAACACTCACCTTCAAATGTGAAATGCTGGGAAGAAATGTCAGCCAACTGATTATATAATTGCTAAGACTTAATTTCAAAGCAACCTTGTGGCGAAAGCACCAGAGTTGCCATTTGATGGTGTCTCACTCTGAGTACTTGTGTTAGTATCCACCGGAGCATGGGGGGATCTGTTACTTTCTCGGCTTTCCAGGCGTTCCATGATGCTAGCTATTCCGGCATTCACCTCTCTCCTAACTTCAGAACCAATATCTGATAAGGATGCGCTTCGAGAAAAGAGCCTTTCCTTCCACCCTCTTTTAGTCTTGTTAAATGAATCTCGGTATCTTCAAAAAAAACATGTTAACTTTGTTCAAACATTCAAATTGCAACAAGAGTAATTTAAAAATATATACTAACATAAAGAAGAATAATCAAGAGGGGAAAAAAAAAAGAGCTCCAATATAACTCATACTTCATCGACATTGAACTAAATTGAGATCTCAAAGTGTCCGAAAATGACTGCAAATCAGATGGACCTGCATTCTCTTGATTTGTCATGGAAGACTGGCCAGAAGAGCTTCTAAGAGTATATAAAAAGAAATCAGACAAAGCAATTTTTCAAATATTCTATGAACAATGAACAAAAGCTTGCCACTACCTACTATCTACAGAGATTCCTTGAGAATTGTTTAGCATGGGTATGGATGCAGAGGATGAAGCAACAGTATGACTGCTATTAACAGAAGAATTGAGGGATGAAACTTGAGGAGTTTCATTGTTCAAGGATGATTCTGAAACTGCTCCAACAGGGACTTGGGAAGCAGAACCAGGCCTAACACGAGATCCATTAGGATGTGTAGAAAACACAAAACGCTGTTGACGCTCATCAGAGGATGGACGACTTCTAGATCGCTCCCTCCTAGAATTGCGGTGAGCCCTTTCCATTGCAGCAGCAGCGAAATGCTGGATGATGCGTTCTTCAAGTTCAGTATCGCTTAAGCCTACTGGTAACTGCATTACAATAACAAAGGTGAGACAGCATGAAGACTTTAGCAAGATCCTTCAGATGATGGCGCGATTAAAAGAATATCAAATTCAAATCAGATGGGTAATCTACATGTGGCAATTCAATGTTTCCCAGAGTAGGATGGTGAATTATTGTTGCACTTCTTGCAGGATTAAGTTTTAAACTCCTTTCATGTTCCACAGCCTCAAGCAATTCTTGGCTGTCATACCATCCAAAGCAGGTAAGCAATTACAAACAGATAAGACAAGAATAACTGAATAAGAAGACGGATGTTCTAATGATAAAAATGAAAAGGTGAAAAGAACCAGCAAAGAACCTTTCTGGATCTTTCAGACTAAGCTGTTGCCAGCACATTGGACAATTAGAACTCCTTTGACACCTATTTGAAAAATTGTAATCATTAGAATTTTAGTTACATTTCCTTGTAAGCTCCGAGAGAAGACATCAATTGACACTGCATGTTTCCATTGGATGTGGTAGAAGTCATTACATTTCACATAGTTTCATCATATGCATGAAGATCCACTACCTCAATATAATGTACATATTCCATTGAACAACATAATATGTGGGTTAGCATTCCATGTTTATTACAAGAAACACACCATGAGAGCTATCAGTATGCTCCATTCTCTCTCATTTTCTCCCTTCCAACAATAGGTGATTTAGGCCAAGAACTCTCTTTACACTTAATGCAATGATTTTGCATTATTAGTGACCACACTTGAAAGTCCAAATCCACTAAACTGAGATTTTAGTGCGTTTGAATTAGCAAATGAAAAGGCATCACCCTTCGCAATGTATGGCCCATAAAGCATAATATTTTGACTGACCATATCCCACTTCTCATCCAACCATGTTTTAATGAAACTATACTATATGTAATTGGCAGTACTAATACTGACCCTCTGGGTACAAGTGAGTATGGCAAGAAATACATTGCTAACTCATGTGATAATTAGATTAAAGAGATCATTTAAAAAATAAAAGAATGACTAGTCGTCTTAAAGAGATTAAGGCAAAACTGAAACAACATCATAAAGCAACAAGAGACATCATATAACAAAACTACAAATGGTGCATTTTGGAGAGTAGTTAGATCATTCTGATCCCATTGCTCCCACTGGACCCTTATCCTTAAATTTTTTTTGTGATTAGGACAACAAATTAATGAACCACTCAAATCACTCCAACCACAATTCATTCACACAACCTTTTGATAGCTGACTGCTCCAACTGCTATTCCAAACACACCTCAAAAATACAAAAAATTCATCTCTTTCCCCTCTTAAGCATGGCTTGGAATTCTTGTGATATTGCTCTTCTCCAACACTCTCTCTCCCTCTCTGTCTTTGTGTTTAACAACCATTTCATACTGTTAAGGTATTAACAACCGTTATGCAATCAACGGTCCATAACATCTCTCACCAACTTAAATGATAATTCAAGTAAAGAGTATGGATTTGAAATGCCAATAACAACAAACGTAAAACTGCATACCATTCCAAAATACACTGCAAGTGAAACTCGTGCTTGCAATGAGTAACCTGCAGAGAACATACATTATATGCTTTTAGAAACCACATGGTCCCCTCACATGGACAAAAATACAAAACACAGACAACTTTTATATAAATCATTGCAACACAGAAGCTATTGATGTGAGTAGCATTTACAGTGGAAGGATCACTCTTGGAGAATATCTCAAGGCAAATGCTGCAAGCATCATCACAAGCATCCTGAATTCCCCCTTCCACAAAAGCTGCTGCTGATGTGGCATGACTTTCCTCCTTCTTGACCTCTTCCATTCTTGGAACCTTGAGCAAACAAAGCCAGGAACAGAATTCAAGTGCCATGAAACAGCTTCTTCTTTTTCTTTTTTCTTTATTGGAAAAGCAACAAAAGGGGAAATAATACATTTTTGCTAGGACACATTTCGATTAGAAATGTCAAGACTTTTCAATCAGCTATATTAATTGGGTAGCAATAACCACCTAATTTTCCTATAATCCGTAAATTGTGAATTCAATAATCAAATTCCTAACTCTCCAGTGACATAAAAGAAATGAATTGAACCTTACAGAATTATTTTGCAACTCAGATAGATCAACCATGATCAATTCTTTCTTTCTTTCTTTCTTCTTCTTCTTCTTCTTCTTCTTCTTTTTTATTTTATTTTATTTTGTTTGGTAGAAATATACTCATATACATAGAGAGGCCTGATAATTATCAAACATTCTTCTTCTTTTTTTTCTTTTTTTTTTTTCCGGATTCAGGCAATTGAGTGATAAAACTAATCCTCCATAATAAATAAATAAATAAATAATCGTAGTGGAGATTGCAATGGGGTTAAGATCCATACAAACAGGATTTTGATTGCATTTAAAAAATAAATACTCACGGAGTATATATTTTTATCCTGGTATAGAAAATTATTTTACCTGGATTTATGTCCCAAAATAGAAGGGTCAAGAAGGATGAGACGAATCACCGAAGAAATCCGAACGTATTAGCTCTGAATATTCCTCCCAGATAAAATGCAACTTGAATAATATTCTACAAGGTCCCCAATCCCGATCGAGGAACCCTAGAACGTTTTGAGAGAGAAACTTCAGAGCGAAACTTGAAAAAAGAAAGGAAATATAGATATGCTCCGTAAATAGAAATCGTTTAGGTTTCTGTATCGACGATATCCAAATGCGGAAATGCCCGTTTAGCTCGTGGAATACATGATAGAATTACAATCCTACAAAAGGCTTATTGTTTAAAAAAAAAAAAAATATGTTGAAAAACTAGTTAATAAGTTAATTAATTGAAATTTATAGTGTTTTGTTAAATTAATTGTTGAATTAGTTGATAAGTAAAAAAATATATAAAAAAGGATAAACTAAGGTATTAGGATTTTCATTAATGAATGATAGATGGTGTCATTTTTATAAATTAATAAAATAAAAAAAATGAAATAACTTTTTTTTTAAACATGAGCTTATTTTGAAACACGCCAGCTATGTTTGTCAAACCTAGCTGAAAATATAGCCCAAAGCTGAAAAATAACTGAAAGCTGAAAAGCTATAAGTTAGAAACAGAAATCTGAAAAGTTGTTATGCTTAAATTGTTTGGTAAAATTAGTTTTTTAATAAGCTGATAAATGTAAAAATACTAAAAATGACATCTTCATAAAATTTAAATAGTTTTAAATTTAAATAGGTTTATTTACAAATTAAAATATAAAATAATGAAACTAATATATTTTAATAAAATATAAAGTAAGAACATATATTTAAAAATATATAAAGTAAAATAAAATGTTTGTAGTTCATACAAAAATTAATATTCAAACACACAAATGCCAAATTGAAATTACAACCAAAAAGATTTTAATTGAGATGGTAATGAATGTCATTTATTTAAAATAATAAGGATAAAGATGAAAAAAAACTTATTTTTAAAACGCTACCTAATGTAGTGTTTCAGAATAAACTCTTATTTTAAGCTACTAGCATATTTTATGAACATTACCAAACGGAACTTATAACTTATTAGTAGCTTAAAATAAGTTACACGCTCTTCCAAGTATAGCCTAACTGTTTTACCAAACAAAGCTTATAATTTATTTATAATTTAAAATAAACTTAAGTATTAAAATAAGTTATACCAAATATATAGATCATATATACTAACTATAATAAGTCGTTACACGATGGACCATGGTCACAAAACGACGTCATTTCAGTAAGTGGAGAAACGGCAGTTGTTAGTTGTAAAGGAGTTCGGTAACTAATACTACATTTCATCTCAAATGATATTGTCTCATATTTGTGTTTATATTATCGAATGAAACTGCAGTTATATCGAAAAGGAACTGCAGTTGTGTTGAACTGATACTGAATAACAGTTTCACATTTTTGGGTACTGCAGTTATATCGAAAAAGAACTGCAATTGTGTTGAACTGATATTGTAGTTGTGTTGAACTGATACTGAATACCAGTTTCACATTTTTGGGTACTGCAGTTATATCGAAAAAGAATTGCAGTTGTGTTGAAAGAGAATTGTAGTTGTGTTGAACTGATACTGAATAACAGTTTCACATTTTTGGGTGTATATTGTTCAATGCAACTGTAGTTATATCGAAATGATATTGTAGTTGTGTTGAAAGAAACTGCAGTGTATTATAAAATAAATTGTAGTTGTGATGAAAGGAAACTGAATAACAATTTCACATATATGAGCGTATAATGTCGAATGAAACTACAGATATATCGAAAATGAACTATAGTTGTGTTGAACTGATATTGTAGTTGTGTTGAAAAGTAATTGCAGTTGTGTTAAAAGGGATTTGCAGTTGCGCAGAACAGATGTCGTTTCAGTCATTTGTTTTCATTAATTAAAACGACGTCGTTTGGATGCGCAGTCCACAGTAAAATTTGCGCTAACTAATAGTGAACTTAGCTCTTTAATTATTTGTATTTTCAAATTTCCCTAAATTTTTTACAAAAATACACTTTTTTATTTAATATATATCATGAACCATAAAAACATCCACCTCAACATTCACGTTTACAGTTCCTAAGGGAAACAATTTCCCCTAATCAACTGACTTTATCACGAACGATTCGTGGTTTTAGTTCAAGAGGTTGATAGTGAGATCTCGAATCAAATTGTTGGTCTTTTGGTATATCTTAATATCGAAGATGATACCAATGATATATTTTTGTATATAAACTCTCCAAGGAGAGATGTAATATCTGGAGTAGCTATTTATGATATGATGCAAACTGTACAACTAGGTGTCAGTACAATATGCATAGGATTAGCTGCTTCAATGGGATCTTTTATCCTGACCGGAGGAGAAATTACCAGACGTGCAGCATATATATATATATATATATATATATATATATATATATATATATATATATATATATATATATATATATATATATATATATATATATATATAACTATAATTACATAAATTCACTATTACAAATTTATCATAAATTATTAAAATAAGGAATAAGGTTCAAATTGGCCACTGAACGAAAAAAATGTGCAATTAGGCCATTGTACACTTCAAATGCATGCAATTTCACCTGATTGCAGGTTACCTTTCATTTCATCAGGTTGCCTGCTTACATGGATGATAATGTGGCATTTTAAAATATTTTTTAATAATAAATATAAAAATTTAAAATTTAAAATTTAAAAATAAAATATTAATTTTTAAATATTTTAATATTTTAAATTAATTTTTATTTTTAAAGTTTATTATTTAATAAATATTAAAAATTAAAATTAAAAATATTTATTTTTTAATTTTTTTAATTTTTTTAATATTAATATTTTAAATATTTTTAATATTAATTTAATTTTTTAATATTTTCAATTAATTTTTAATTTTAAAGTTTATTATTAAAACAAATATTTTAAAATGTCAACCATCCATGTAAGTAGGCAATTTATGAAATGGAAAGTAACCTGCTATCAAATTGCATGCATTTGGAGTGTTTAGTGGCCTAATTGCACATTTTTTTCATTCAGTGGTCTAATTGCACATTTTTTTTATTCAGTGGCCTAATTGCATTTTCAGGTTTAGTGGCCAATTTGAACCTTATTCCTTTAATAATACAGTAAAAATGTATCAACAGTACGTATCAATAATTCAATATACAATATATGTGTCATTTAAAAATCTCAATAATTTTTTTGAGACAAAAAAATCTCAATAATATTTTGTATATATTAATTTTATTTTTTAAAAAATAATATATTCAAGTGGTAATTAATTATTTTTATAGCTTTAATCTGTAGGAATGTAGTGATAGCTAACGCCATTTGATATGCTCAAGATTATTAATCTATAGTCCACATAAACATCTGAGTTGGTCACGAAAGTGAAGGAGCAACCTCTCAAAGTGAAGGGTCTCCTTGTGCAAGTAAAAGTCTAGCCTCTGTGTCTAGTATGTGTGAAGTATTAGCATGAGGTACATCACAAATAAAAGTTAATGCACACTTAGGGTGTGTTTGGAACGCAGGAAAATGACTTCTGGAAAATGAATTCTGGAAAATGACTCATTTTCCGGAAATCATTTTCCTTTCTTGTGTTTGGCTGCAGAGCAGAAAACTGTCTTTGTGTGTTTGGTTCATTTTCCAGAAAATAGGTCGGAAAATGAACAGAATTATATACACAAAAATTTTCAAAATTGATAAACAATACACAAGAAACCAGTCCGACTGGTTTCTCGGAGAAACCAGTCGGGTTCTCGGTTTCTCCGAGAAACGACTGGTTTCTCGGAGAAACCGAGAAACCAGTCGGACCGACGTCCGACTGGTTTCTCGGAGATCCGAGAAACCAGTCGGTCCGACTGGTTTCTCAAGCGAGAAACCAGTCGGAGTCCGACTGGTTTCTCAAGCGAGAAACCAGTCCACTCCGACTGGTTTCTCGCTTCCAGTCGGAGAAACCAGTCGGCCTCCGACTGGTTTTTCAAGCGAGAAACCAGTCCACTCCGACTGGTTTCTCGCTTCCGAGAAACCAGTCCGACTGGTTTCTCCGAGAAACCAGTCGGAGTTTCTCGCGCGAGTCCGACTGGTACAGTGAGACTGAGAAGCGATGAAGACAAAGCGGCAGTGAGACTGAGAAGCGAGAGTGAGGCGGAGGGCGGAAAATGACTTCCCCTTTTTTTTGGGGGAAGTCATTTTCCCCCAAATGGGGGTTATTTTCCTTTGACCCAAATTCTATTTTCCTTTGACCTCATTTTCCCTTCACTTGCCAAACACCAAAAACCCGGAAAATGACTTCCAGAAGTCATTTTCCGGGTTTCCAAACACACCCTTAGAAATACTCAAATTTTTTTATATTACTTATAATTGATTGAAAATTGAGAACTATTTCAGAAATGGCTATCTGATCACTTTTGTAAAAATCATTCTCGTTAATTCTAATCACTTTTTTCAGCATCTTTCAATGGTAAAAAATTGAACCCTAACAACTAAAAATAAAAATTTAAGTCACAGAAAAAAAAATGTTGACCACTGTGACAAAAAATCTTTTTGAGAACACAACGTCACAAGTTTCTCTTGAAAAATAACATAAAGTTAAAGGCTAATTGTCACTTAAACACAATGTCCTAAGCAATTTTCATAATAACATTATGCAAAAATCTTGCGGTAGACTATAATTTAAAAAATGATACCCACAAATTAAAATTGATTATTTTCCATCAAAATTAAGGAACTATTTCTAGATTTATCTGGAATACTGGATCATCGTTATTATGAAATATCTTGCGGTAGACCGGGTAGACTATAATTTAATACATGATACTGACAAATTAAAATTGATAGTTTTCCATCAAAATTAAGGAACTATTTCTAGAATTATCTGGAATTCTGGATCATAGCCTTTTGTATTGTAAAGAAAATGACAACTAGGCCTACCCTTCGTTTTACTAGTATACTATACATGTGTATTATTATTATTATTATTATTATTATTATTGTATGAGAGAGAGAAGAGAGAGAATTTACTTACATAAAATAAATATCTAAAAATTAAAAAATAGCTAATAATAAAAAATGCAATAATATAATATTTATACATTAAAATAGATACTAACTATTTTTTTTTATCATTCTAAACAACTTTACTTTTGAAATTGGTCATTACCTGGGATATAATAATTATTTTATTCAAATTGAATCGTGTTATTTAAAATTAAAAACTCCAAATTATAAAATCCTTATTGAAAACATTTGAACTTTAACAATATTTTACATTTTGTTATTATTAGCTATTTTTACATTTTTAGAAACAACCAATTATGTGCATTATTTAAGGTTGTTTCTATTTTTTTTTTTTAAAAAAACGGTTGTTTCTATTTAAAATTCAAGGATTATATAAATCCTCTAATTAAGTTGAAAAGACGTACCTTGCCTCATGTCTAATCCTCGTTTGCATTGGGCACTGAGCTGGCCCAAAGGAGCAAAGTGCTTGCCTTGCCTCATTTACACCCCATAATATGATGTTACATTAAAATGTATGTCAAGCAAATTATAGTACCAAAAGAAGATAAATTTATATATTTTTAATGATGAAGTTTACAATATCTGATCAAAACAAGTGTTTATAGAAAGTACAAATTGCACAAAAATCCATCGTCAAAAATCCCTATACAGTTTTATGAATGAAAAAAAGTTAAAAATATTCACCGTTTTCACTGCCTTCACTTCATAACCCCAATACCGAAGTACCGAACCACGAAACCAGCAGCAGCAGAAACAGGTAAAAATAAATGCCTGTAAACGGGATTTCTTCTTCTCGTTTCTTTCTTATTATTATTTTTTACAGTGGTAATTTTGTATATGAAACCCGGAGTTAATTTTTTTACCCTTCGGGGGAGTTTATAAATTTTTGTATAGAGTTACCGTGAAAGCTCAGTTATATCGCTCCTCTGGGAGTAACTTCTCCAGAAACCAGCGCCGTAAAACTTCTCCCACATTTCCTTCTCCAGCTCCACCACATCCTTGTCGGACTCCAGGGTGCTCGACACCAGGTTGCTGGAGACCAGGCTGCCGGAGACCGCCGACGCGGCGGAGGAGGCGATGTGGTAGATTTGGAGCTCGGAGTCGTCGTCGCTGGAGCTCACCTGACTCTCCGGCTTCCGGCCGGCTTTCTTCAGTAGCCTACGGCGGCGCTTGCTCCCAAGCGCCTTCCGAGCCACCCCCTTAGGCACCTTGTAGACCGCCAGCACGACGAGGTTGACGAGCACGCAGGGGCAGCAGCAACAAACCGCCGCGAGATCCGCGGTGGTCCCCCCAGCTACCTCCCCGAAACTCGCTCTTCTGTTGTGCCCCGGCCCCTGCACCAGGCGCAGGGAGGTCCCGTCCTCCTCCACGACCACGTAGGTCGGCCGCTTTTGAAGGATTGCAGGCGGAGGGAGAACGATTTGGCCGATTTGCCCGATTTGCCCCATCGACATGATTAACGGCTGCCGGAAATTCAGGAACGGAACGTTATTTATTATTATTATTATTATCTCTCCTTTCCCTGCCGCCGGCCGAGGAGGAGAGCGACGATTACGTCAGTTCCGGCCTTCACGATTGGCAGAGACGATCGAACTAACTGAAATAAATACAAAATCCTCCGGGAGAGTAGGCCACGACCTTTGAATATATCTCCCGACTCCTTTTTGTAGGCTTTTCTCTGTTAGTTTTACTGGCGTTGAGAATGTTTAGGAGATCGAGAAAGAAGGAGAAGGAGAGGGAGAGCGAGAGAGAAGGGTTGTTATTAATGGTTGGAGAGGATAATTAACTGTTTAATTGCAATTAATTAAGAAAAAGAAAATGAAAGGCTAGGAGAGTTTGGAGTTTGGACGAAGACGTGAAGGCACAGGCGGTCTAAAACAGAGGGATTATAGTAATATTTAAAGACAGACACGTCACTAAACATTAAAAAGGTTATCCACTACTCGAATGTACGTTTAATGATTGGATGAAGACAAACTTACTAATTAATATCAAACCATATACGGACTAATATACGGTCTAATATTTTATAATACATACAAGTTTTTTTTTTTTTTTTTGAATACAACTAATTAGATTGTTGTATCTGTTCAAACATACTTTCTCAACCTATTGATTATTGAAGTATAAATAGTCAGTATCGCCTCCACTAAGGCTCTCATGACCTCCCATATGAAAGAGCCATGTCATCTGAGTACAAGGTGCTTAGCATACATACAGGTTGTTAAAATATAAAAAATGACATTTGATTTAGAAAAATACTATACGGACTCCCATTTCTTACTGATGAAATTGAAACATGAATATTATACAAGAAACATGTTTCCTAATTACAATATTTAGTTGTTCATCATTAGTATTAGTATTATTATAAGACAAATGAAATTGGAAAGCATAAACTCCACGTCATTCTGATATGAAAGAAATCATATTAAAAAAATTTATAAATCGTGTTCCCACTTGAAAATGGATAAATTAGAGGAGCAAAAGCATATTCTTACACGGAATGTGATGATGAAAACACTAGCTTTATAGTAGCTTATAATATAAAAATAATAATTAAAATAATATAACGTATACGTACGTGAATAATATAACTGAACATGGTCTGACTTAACAATTTTTTTATTGTACCTATATTTGTAGGTACTTGGAGGTTAGGGCACTATTTCATCATGAGATTAACATAAAATTAAAGCATGCTAAATAAGACATCAAAGTCATCATTTATATAATCACAATTATTGGGGTGCAATATCATATTTGATTTTTTTAAATACTAATTCTGTTACAATGTAGTATATGTTTATATATACTTTCTCAACCTATTGAAGCACAAAAAGTCAATATCATCCATATTGAAGCTCGAACCCTGACCTTTCATAATCTCGTATTTAATTTGATTATTTACTTTGTCTCTTATGTTATTTATTTATTTAAAATATAATTGGTAAATATGAACATGCTACTTCATAGCAAAATATATTTGGTTTAATATAGTATTTAATAATTATGTAAATTATTTTGGTAGTAATCTTATCTTAAAATATATACTCCGTAATAAAAGTCAATTAGGTACATAATAGGTAACCAATGACCTTGTGGTTTAGTGGCACAAGTTATTCCCTCATTTGGAAGGTTGAGGTCAAGCCTCTATTTAATTAATTTCCTTTTAAATATTCAGAACAACATTCTATATTCTAATTATGTTGTTTTCATTTCATTATTCGAAATGACGTCATTATGATATTTCTAATTTTTTGTCTATATTTCAAAATTTGTAAAATTGTACATTAAATTTCAAATGTTGTATTATTATTTTTATTAAAAAATTACTCTTACATCATTAAAATTCCATACATACATACATATATACAATTATAAAATGTTTCCACATTTATCCTTATCCTTTTTGTTTCTCATAATGTTACTAATATAAGTTACAAAACTCAATATTCAACAATATAAAAAATTTAATACGAACTTTGTTAAATTAATTATAACAACTATATATATAGCATTCAAATTTAAGCATCAAAGATTACAAATAAAGAACCTTTAAAATCATTTTCTAACTATTAAAAAAAAAAAAAACAAAGCTGTGTTACATTTTTTTTTGTTTAATTAATATCCTTTTGAGTATTTAGAACAAGATTTAATGTTCTAATTATACTTTTTCATTTCATTACTGAGAATGATTTAGGTTATTATGGTACTTATAATTTTTGTATGTATATAATGGTACAATTATACATTACTTTTCAAATATTGTACTATTATTTTTTATTGGACATAAAATTATTTTTACATCGTTAAAGTTGTATACATAAATGTATATATACATGCATGTTGTATGCGTGTGTATGAATAATGCTACCCACACATCCTAATATTCCTCTTGACATCGACATTTTTTCATTGTATGATTCAGTCTTTAATAACAAGATAGTGGAGTCGTCCAAATTCATGACATCCAATTGTTGTAATCCATGTTAGAGAGATTTTATGAGGGGAAATTTTTTGTAGGGAACAAAACATTTTTGTAAGTTTCATTTTCAATTTTTCCCATTTTCCATTTCTCTAATTTTTTATATCATTTTAAAATATTAAATTTTTAACTTTAAAAAAATTACAATGGCGCATGTGTTCCACCAATTGCACGGATACATATCTACAATAAAGATTGTAATAATAATAAAAATAATTAATAAGTAATAGTGAAAATAAATAATAATAGTAATTAAAGAGAAAACGCCAAAGATTAATAATAATAATAATAATAATAATTGGAAAATAATAATAATTTAATAATAATAATTATTATTATTATTATTATATTATTATTATTATACAGAGTAATAAATAGTTTTTAAGTGTGGAGNGGGGGGGGGGGGGGGGGGGGGGGGGGGTTGGGTGTGTTAAAGACAAGGCTTGAGCACTTTTGTATGCAAAACAAAATTCCTCGGAGAATTGCTATTTTGAAATTACTAAAATTACTGGAAAGTTAAAGAATGTAAGTAGAATTCCAAATTGAAAGAACTGATATTTTTTTTTTTTTTAGAAAACTGAAAGAACTGATTTAATAAACAAGTTTTTTATTTTTTAATTTTCCACTTTTTAAATTTTCTGTTTAAAAAAAATTCCCCAATTTTCTAAATTAATGAAAGAATGTTTTTTTTAGTACTACTGACTCAGTTACAATGTAGTATCTGTTTATAACTACTTTCTCAACCTACTGAAGCAAAAAGAGTCAATAGTTGACTCATCATCCATGTGGAATTGTTAATCAAGACACCGGATACCACTAAACCACAAAGTCTTTGACTTGAAAGCATGTTAGATCAACGAAGAATGAACGATAAGTGAAAAAAAAAAAAAGGAATATTAAATATAATATTGATGAAATCGAAATATTTGTGGTTGCAAATCAACAAAATCCACGTGAGAAGTTACATTGTGTAGCATGCAAGTTGCAACCCAATGACGCAACTTATTGTGAAGTTGACATTATTGAGATTCGTTGTCACGCAAATCATTAACCAGTACTACAGGGCCCCACAATTACGTGTTCAGGGTTTTTTGTTTTTTTAACTTGACGGGACAAGTCTATTTCAAGCAGTGTCGTAGGGGCACCTGGCAGTCAACATAAAGTCATTACTTTTTTTATACTTAATTTTTTTTTTTTTTGAAAATATAAGTATACTTATATTTATACTTTTTTTTTAAAAAAAAAACATGCTTTCATTTTTTATACTTATATTTTTACTCATTGGTATTCTTTGATTGTTTAATATAAATACAAGTCATAATTTTATTTTTATTTTTTTGCTCCAATAAATTTGAAAATAAACAATAGTAAAAGTTGGAGTAAATTTTTTTTAAGTCAAGTACTATTTTTTTTTGTTTAATATAATACTTTTACTATATATTCACAAGCCAATTATTTTATGATGTAGTAAAATCTAGATATTAAATTTTTATCTTAATTTTTATTCTACTAGTACCTATAATTTTATCACATCATAGAGTGATAAAAAGAATAGTGCATAGCATGGTCCATGATCATATATATAGAGTAAAATTTTCTTATCGATCAATAATTATTATATATATATATTTTTTATATCCGTAGGAGGGAATAATAATAATAATAATAATTATTATTATTATTATTATTATTATTATTATATTTAATGCAACAAATGTTGGATATTAATAACGAAGATAACGTTATATAAAAAATGATATTGGGTTTATTATATTATTATTACTTTTTAATATGACAAAAAAGAGAAATATAAAACATAAAATTGTATATAATTTTGTTTTAAGTGCAATAAATATCAAATATGCAATATATTAGAGATTATATGATAACCATCATTGCTTTAAAAAAATATGAGAACCATCATCCTTATGAGTCTATGAGAATTAATTTACTGCATTAGAAAAATAGATACTACGTATATATGAATGAGATTAGTTTGAGGAATTAAAAACAGGTGTATGAATATAGAACATTATGATGTGTGCATATTAACTATTAAGCATGTTCCTATGTTGCACACAGTATAATGCTCGATATGCACACCCATATGTTTTTAATTCTATCAATTAATCTCATCCATAAATTTATATTTTTAATGTATCAGATTGATTCTCATGGACTAATGGGGAGGTTGTTCATAGGTTTGTGTATTAAGCATAAAATATATTTTTTTAAAAAAAACTATCGATTAGATTTATGAGTTCCTCAAGGAATCATAACCCCGAATGTGCATGAATTTTATGTTGGATCCCAATAAGGGACTTCATGGAATTTGACCTAAACAAAGGAAAGGCGACTTCCGCTAAGAAGAAACGGTGTCAGAAAGACCGTTTGTGATATTTTCAAAAGAAACAAAATAAAACCGAATACATCTGGGGTGGAATACGTAATTTGACTTGCGGTTTGAGAAATTGATTTTTTTTTTTCAAGCATTGTTGTGCTCATTTATACATTTCTCAACCACTTCCATTTCTCCGTATTCAAATGCAAGAAAAGAGTTTAATTTGAGTTCAAAGCTCATCGACAGTTGCTTTATACACAGACACAGTAAGGCAGTCAGTCTTTTTTTTTTTTTTTTTTTTTTTAATATCTCCACCTTCAACAAACAATATCTAACAACAACAAACAGAGAAGATCAGAAGAAGAAGGAAAAAAAAAACCCACCTTGCTGCGTCGTTGTTGAAGAGGACAAGGACGCCACCTGCTGTCACCACCGCTCTTGCCGGAACCACCGCATCTACCGTCACCACCGCCGCAAGTCAGAATCACCGCCTCCTGCCCTCACCACAGGCTACTGTCGAAATCTCACAAACTTAGAAACAAATAATATTTTTGGGACCTAAGAGCTTTTGTAGAAGCGGCTCTGCATAGTCCGTTTTTATATATTACAAACAGTCTCCGCAACATCGCTTTTCCTTGTTTGACATATCTTTTCATGCAGTACCCTCTTCGTATCCAGCCATCAAATTTGTCCTTCTCGGCACAAGCGAGCACCCTTGCTCAAGTAAGATATTAAGGAGTTAATACCAAATGTGGTCCTTCGGGTACAGTGGCATCACCATGTTTAGTTTTAAAGTTTTAATTTAACCATTTGTGGTCCTTCAATTTTTAAATTTAACCAGTCGTTGTCCTTCATATCAGTTAATTTAAGTAAGAAGAAAGTTAGGAACTGGTTACAAATTTAAAAGTTGAAAGATCATTGGTGATTAACTTGAAAGTTGAATGATCCGAAGTGATTAAATTAAAAGTTTATAATTAAATGTGATTTTATCACTAATTGGTATTAACTCTATTATTAAAAAGTATAAATTCAGGTAGACTCATTAGTCTATTACCAAACACGAACACGTTTTTACTCTAGAAAGATAGATACCTTATAATAATCACGTACACTCAAGACAACATATATATATTTGTTCATGGAATCATCCTCACAACTAAAATACAACTGCATACATCATATACACATACATACTTGCATGTGGATAAAGTAGCTGCTAGAACAAGCAATTGGCAATCCCCCATGAGCTAGCTGGGATGTACAAACAGCTTTTGAGCAACCAAAGTGATGCCAGCCATTTTCTTATAGTTGATGAAGGTATCCAAAGAGAAAAATGCATCAACTTTAGTGTCTGGGGCGAACAACATCTCCAGCTCATAATCATCCAATTCAGTATGCTCAACTCTTTGCATGGTGGGATGCCCATTATCTCTCCATATCTTTGTTTCACCACGTAGGCTGCACACCAAGAGATCAACAATTACATTAGCTCATATAGCTATGTATAGGAATATTTAACTATTTCACAATTTTGTCAGCGCTGAGGTGGAGGTCATTGGAGTACAGTGAAGAATTTGGACTTTTGTACTCAATAGTCAATGCTAATTTTCACAACACATTGATTATTTGAAGGGGAAGGGGAAGGAAGACAAATGTATATGCAGGGGATAGGGGTGGGAGTAGGCCAGGCTCTTGTAGGGGCCTATGTCTTAGCGTAATTAAAGCTTAATTAGGTCTGTTCGTTTAGTAAAAAGGTCAGGTTTAAGTCAATTTTAAAGCCTATTAAACTAAACATGTTAAACTTATATATATCAACCTTTAGGTCAACTGACATATATTCTATTTTATATTGCTATATATTTTTATATTTACAATATAACCCCAAGTATATATTATTACCAAACACTAACCTTCCACCTCTAAAATCCATTCTACATTATGATTCAACTATAAACATTGCTGCTAATTCTACGATAATGTTCTTATTGTTTAGTTTTTATATTAACAAACAATAATACAAACAATTGGTGGTGGGTTCGAGCATCAATGGGGGCAATGCTGACTCTTGTGCTTCAATTGGTTGAGAAAGTAGTTATGAATAGATACTGCATTGTAATAGAGTTAGTAGTATTCAAAAAAAAAATAAATAATAATACAATTGAATTTATTTCTAAACAAGTGAAAGGGCATACTAAAGTAGTGACTTGTTTTATTTTATTTTGTATTTTAATGCCATTATGTTTACACTGTGGTGATATACTTATGTAATTATGTATTAGTTTTGTATTAGGTACATTTCTTAAATTATTTAGGCATACTTATTAAAAATCTTAAAAAGTCTTAACATTTATGCTTTAAATAGACTCAAAGTAAGGCTCACTTTGAAGCCTTTTTAATGTTCTAAATATTAAATATGATTTTAAAAAGACTTCAAGTCGGACTAAGCTAATTGTAGGCTCAAGCTTGAGCCTAACAAAAAGTCTACATATAGGCTCGGCTCGGAAATGACAAATTATGACGTGAACTCGGATTCACCTTGCCAAAGTCTTTGGCATATGGAATACATTTTAATTATGAATTGATTTCACATTATCATATGAACCCGACTTATGGTATAAATATTGCCAAGCTAGTGGCCCAGTTTGGGAGAATATCTTTCTTACGGGTTAGCCAAAATCTAATGAATAGTAGGCTGACCCAAATTTAAACTGCAAGACTTAAAGGTGGCGATTAAGCCAAATTATGTTATGGACCCGAGCCCACCTTACAAGGTGAACTCAGGTCTATTTTTATAATTTTAAAACTTTATATACATAATTTTATAACTCTATATTCACAATCTTATATTCTAATATACAAAATTACATTACTCAGTATCTACGATTTTTAAACTCTAAATGGTCATGGCTGTCCGGGGCCATCCCCAAGCAGCTATGCCCGTTTGGAACGAGGGCGGTGGTCATCCCTCATTCCAAGCTTTTGAAGTCCAGATCTAGACTTTATGTTTGAGGTCCAGGTCCAGATCTGGACCTCATGTTTGAATGTTTGACAGCCACGACTGTCCGTGAACGAGGCAGTCACCAGTTGTCCTCGCCGGATAGTCGATGGCTGATATCGTTTTTTTTTTTCTTCTTTAATAATTTAATAAATGTTTTTTAAAAATTTAAAAAAAAAACTAAAAAAAAAAAAAAAAAAAAAAGTGATGCATGTCAAATTTTGAAAGTTTTAACTTGCTATACAGGTTGATTTGGACTGAATTGTACTATTTTATAGGTTTAGGGAATGTGAATGAAGTTTTTTTAAATTTAGATGATATAATTGCACTATTCAAATGGCTTAGAGGCTAATTTGATACTCCGTATTTTTTATTTTTGAAAAGGGAATGGTAGATTAGGTTAGAACGAAAAGTTACCTCAGACGGATGAAACGATTATAGCCTTCTTTTACAACTGGTTTCCATTCCGAGTCATTCCCCAACTCCCCAAACCTCCTCAGAGCATGATCATCACATGCATACAGAACATCATATAGCTTTGGAGGCGCAACCACCGCAAAACTTAACCATGCCTTATTGAACCTGTTATTTATTCTGTATAACACTTTCATTCCTTTGCAATGCACTTGCAACGGAAAATTTTCATGCAATATGCATATTTTTGGATACCCATCTTCAGAAGGGGCAAGAGTTGCAGAAATACGCGATTGGGATATGTCTTTCGGAGTAAGCCATGTGTTTTCTGGAAGCAAATCAGGAAAATTTGATTCCTGCATATATATATATAGAAGAAGGAAATTGTTAGGATCAAACTCCTACCACTACGTTGTTTAGGGTTTACTCTTGTTGGGACCAGTTTACTCGCCCTTACTACTATCCTCATACTGCTACATTTTCAAAATGTATGATATTGGACTTGGACCTTTCAAGCTTCTGCCCAACAATTCCCTTTGACTTGGCCTTTCACTGACTTCCGCCCAATAAAAAACCATTATTTGAGTGACAAGGCCGCAACTATTTGAATCAAATGTGTACACGAAGTAAAACTAATTTTGTGATCTGACCGGTGGTATAGAATCGCAAAATTATGCATAGCTGATTGGGTGAAAATAATCAAACTTCTAATATTATGGTTACTAAATCAACAGTCTAACTGATTTGAGTAATTGTGCTAAGTTGATATGATGAGTGCCACTCCCAAGAAGGAAAGGTTATGGAATCATTACCAGGAAAAGAACAGCAGCAGCGTGTTTGAGAACATTGAGGTTTCTTGAAACATCGTCCAAACTCCTACGACAATAGAGTGGATCTAACTGTTACATTCTGAAAATTCCACTTTAAAATTAATATTGCAGTTGCATATATACCTGTGTGTTTGCTCTCCATGCCCAAAATAATTTCCTAGAGTTGCCAACTGCACGATGAAGATGAAAAGCGCGCCATCACTGTTATATACTAAATCACTCACCTAAATTTATTATATTTGAGAATACACCCAAACAGACTAAGAGTAATCATACTCATAACAGGTAACTCGCACGACCGGTTCAGTAGATATATACATAACTCCCTAAATACTAATTAAGAGTGAGAAATTTGAGATTTTACCTTGAGGTCACCAGCTCTCTTCCCAAACCACTGCGTTAGCAGAGGCAGCGTATCAATCAAGAATTTATACCTGGGTGCTTCTCTCTTACTTTTAGCGTATGCTTCCTTAATCACACGACAATCGAACTCTTCAATGTTGTGCCCAGCCCACACTCGCCCTAGATCGATGCACCAATTACACATACTAACCGAGGAGTACCAGTAGTAGTGAACTGAAAATAACACAACATCCTATCCGAGACAATATAATTAAGCTGCTTACCGTGGAGGATTCGATATATATCATCGGCAACCTGCGTGAACCTGGGCGCATTCGCAATCGCCCGTCGTGTAATGCCGTTGGGTCGGTCGGAGAAATTGTCGACGACGGACTTTCTAGAAGGTCGGATTAAGGTGGAGTATGGCTCGCCTACCTGCACCAGTCTCCTCGGACATACTAATATGGCTCCGAATTCTACGATCTCCCAGTCCTGCTCTCCGATCGGCACTGTCTCCAAGTCGAAGAACGCTATCAGCTCTTGCGCCCCTACCAAATCCATTGCTGTGCTGCTTCGTCTTCAACTTTTCAAACGCGGATATATGCCCAATTTATTACACCAGTACAAGTTCTGAAATAGATGCATTATTTCCACTGAAAGATATAACCAAAAAAAAAAAAAAGCAAAAAGAATGCGCTTTTCCATTATTATATACTGTACATTGAATTATTGTCCTTGATGAAGCTGTGTCTCCTCCTTATTGCCCAGTTCCTAGCTTGTCACCTTTTGGCTTTGTGTCTAAACGAAGACCAATTTAAAATAAAGTTAATAATATGTTTCACTGGCTAGCAATAATACTGTGATATCGGTGTGTTAGATATAATAAATGTAGTCTTAAAATAATTAAATAAAATTTAATTGTGAAAGCAGAAACTATGTTGATCTCCGACTAGCTAGAATTGATGTTTTTCAAAGATGAGGGCCTATTGTATGCACCTCCTCTAATGACTCTTGGATAAGAGTTTTGTGTGATTTATCTAACATAAACTAATCGAGATATCAATGTATCAAAACAATTCTAGAATAGAGGTGTGTTGGTGGGGTCATTGGGTGCAAACCTTTAATAAAAGCTTCTTTTTTATGAGTGAAAACTTCATCCCCAAGTTATTAAGAAGAAAAAAAAAACTGAAAGGGCCATTGACTGCAAACCTTTAATAAAAACTTCTTTTTATGAGTGAACTTCATCCCTAAGTTTTAATTTAAAAGAAAAAAAAAAAATTAATCCGTCTCACAACAACTTTTGGAGGAGGCAAGGGTATTAGTGACATTTCTGAGGATAATGAATAATTAAGGGATGACGGTTGTGTGTGGATGGAATCCTGATTTTTTTTTATTTTACTTCTTTTTTTTTTTTTGGAAATGTGGAATCCTGGAAGTTACGCCGTTGTTTCAGTTGTAGTGATGACAGAATTGAAATTTAAATTTAAATTATTAAAGATATTTAAGGGTCATCCAAAACAAAAACAGCCACGTTTTGCATCTGATTTTTATTTTTAACGAAAACAAGGAAGTACTACCGGGTGAGTTTGTTGAACCTTTAATCCTACGACGACCATTCAACAAATTCTTAATCATACGTTTTTTCCTGCGATCCTCGACAACCCATGCCATAATTCCTCCCTTAATTTATCCCAAATTCCAACTCCAACTTTTCTCTGCCCACTCGTCGTCTCCTCATTTCCTCGACGTTTCCCATGGTTCCGTGGTTTTAATTTAAACCCAACCAAACATCGTTTGATTTCATTCCTGGTTTTGGAGAGAAACAAGAAATGGCGAATTCATACGGTGCCGGCTGCATGGCGGTGTTCGTGGCGTCGGGCACCGTCGTTCTGCTCGCCCTCCGCGTCCACAAGCATCTCATGTCCGATTTCATGAACAAGATCGACGCCGAAATGGGTATTATATTGTATTTCTTTAATTTGCCATCAAAACACTTCAATTCGATTCATCCAATTAATGTAACGGATTAATAATAATGTGTTGTTTTGTGTCTTGTAGGGACGACGGCGGCGGGGAGAGATAATCAAGAAAGGAGGAAGGTGAAATTCGCCGGCGACGATCATCACTTGCAGCCGTCGGCGGCGGCGGCGGCGGCAGGAAGAAATCGCGCGGTCGTCGGTGGGGAGACTTTGGAGTCAATGCCGCCGAATTGGCAGGTTCTTTACAAAGGGATCATACAATATAACAAGGCCTCTCTCAGACGGCTCAACTGACGACGACTTTCCATTTGACTAATGCGCCGCCGCCGCCGCCGTAGGCTGACGGTTTTAATTTGTTGCTATCACGGCGGTCACCGGCGAGATCTGCCTTTTGATTGACCTTTTCTTGCTGTTGACTTCCAGCATCCTTAATTTCTGCCTAATGTATTATAAATTTAAATTTATAATCTGTGTATGACTTGATCAACATTAAAAAAAAAAAAAAATTGTTTCAAATTCATTTTTTTTTTATTGTGCTCTTTAACTTTGAGATCAATCAACTTGTTGAGATTTTAATGACTCATTTTGCCTAGTTAACTTTCTTGTTATTCGTTTTTTATATTTTATTATTCATATAAATAATAAAAGATTGTTAAATATCAAACTTTGATGATTGTTTGTTTTTATTCTAAAATATTGAACTTGGTAATATTTATAAATCAAATGCACAATAAAGTTGAACTTGTCAATACTTACAAATTAAATATGCATGTGATACATGTTTTAGATCAGAGTTTAGACCACCATTATTCGGTTAAAGATTGAAACTAATATAAAAAGGAATTAAAATATGTTTAGATCTTGAATATGGGCTAGCAATAGGTTGACCGTAGACTTTTGATAATACAGATTGGGGAATGGGGAACATGTACTAGTACATGATTTGTATGTTACCGGCACAGATAGTAACATATATTCAATAATTGTATTATTTATAAAACTTATATAGTACAAAATAAATAAGTTATTAAAATATTATATTATATTTTAAAAATATCTTATTATAATAAAATATGTATGATATCTTGTATCAAACACTTTAAAGAGAGCTCTACCAAACAAATATCATGGTGATACAAAGACAGTTTTACCAAACAATACACAAAGACTGGCCCCAATTTGTATGTATTTATAGACAAATGACACCTAAAAATTGGAGTAGAAAGTAACTTTGGTAGACAAAATTTTTCAATTTAAAAATTTTAATTAAATAAGTCAGCACAACGAACTAACAATGTAATTTACTGTACGAAGGTAAGAGTTTTAGCGAATAGAACTTTCAACAAACTACTCGTGTTCGTGTTCGGTAAGCGTTTGTTTATTAAAGCAAATAAACATTAACAAACAAAATTTAGAGGTCAGTTAATAAGCGAACAGAGTCTGAACAGTAGTAAGCTCGTTTGCTAAGAGATCATGAACATGCACGTTTGTGTTCGTTTACTAATGTTCGCGAACAAGCTCGTTTATGTTCGTTTAATAATGTTCGCGAACAAGCTTGTTAAGTGTTTGTTTAATAATGTTCGCGAACATGTTCACAAACATATATAGTTGTGTTGTTTATTTGGTTATTGTTTGTGAGCATAGATTATGTATTGTTCACGAACGAATTGTGTTCATGAAAATGTGCAGGTGTTTGGTAATTAAGTGTTTACAAACCTCATCATAAACGTACACGAACATGTTCGTTAACGAACACGTTCGTGAACATGTTCGCAAACACTAACAAACACTAATGAAGCTTATCAAACGAATACGAACAAGATTTTCAAAAACCTTAACAAACGAACACGTCTTACCCAAGTATTGAAATATGCACTAAATGTAATAAGTCCTACCCAAAGGTATTGAAATATGCACTAAATGTAATTGTAATATTGGTAAATACAAAATATATGTGTTGATTCAAGTTCCACAGATAATATATATTGTTTAGGCATAATCTGGCAAAAAAATTTTCATCGTGTCCAATTTAACCAAACTCAAACCGGAAAATTTCGACCAAAATGACACAATTCTATAATAATAATAATAATAATAATTTACATTCCCAACAATTTGAAGTGAACTCAAATTAGCATTGCACTTTGTAGTGTTGGTCGATACTTACACTAGCTTCTTTGAAATATAAATCTAAATGTCATCACATTTTTCCATATTCTTTTGTTTTAATCATATATATATATATATATATATATATATATATATATATATATATATATACTCGTTAATAAAAATCATAGTTCCTCTTAAGGTTCATTAATGTTAAGATTGCAATATTTATAAAATTGATTATGCCACTTTTTACTATTTTGCAGCAACACTTCGTCTTATAGTCTTTGACTTTTCAATATGGATGGTCTAGATATATCCACACATATAATACCGCCTACATATAATTATTATATTCTAATAATATAAATTGCTGAAAGTTGAATATGGAATGCTGATGAGGGTTTCAATTACAACGTGTGGTCTGATGCATTACTATTCCAAACGGAATAAAAAAAAATAAAAAATAAAATATGATAAATATGTATAAAATTCTAAATAAATCGAAATTTTAATAGAATTGTAATAGTTTTATATTTATTTTGATAATATAATTTTAGAATTTATTTTATCATTAGTCATTGATTTAATTAATTGTGTAATGTGCCCTAGTAAATAAATAAATATTAAATCTGTAATGAGACTTGTTTGGTATCATATATATATGGTACGCTAACAATACATAAATTATATTGCTGCGATCGTCGGAAGTTGGAACACAAACTATCTACTTTTTTACAGTCGATGGTCAATCTCTTTAATTTCTCCATCACTATTCACAATAATTGTTTTTTTCTTTTCTTTTAATTTATATATTTGTTTTGTTTTTTTAATTTTGCATTTCTGGTGTATAACTACTTAGAGAAGATTAAGCTTTATAGCCGGTGATCATGGTGAGGCACTTGTCAATAACGCCGTCGACCCACTTGTTAAATTTGTCCAACTCCGGGTCCTGGCCGTACACCGTTTTGACGCAATCCTTGCAGGTCTCGGCGTCGGTGGATATGGCGGTGACGTCCACGTTGGCTTTGAAGTAGTTGCCCTCGTCGACATCCTCCATGGTCTTCTTCATGGCGTCCTCGGAGTTCTCGTATACCTCTTTGCATGTGAGCAGGCAATCTTTGGTGTAGGTGCCGATCTGGGGATGTTTCAGCCTTTTGTCGATCACGGTGGTAATGATGCCCTGCGTTTTCGCCTGGGTTGCCTGTATGAGAAAGAAAGTTACAACTACTACTGACTAGTTTATAAGGCTAAGCTTATAGTTGGACTGCACATTTATGTTTATATAATATTTATGCTCAGCATTAACAACCTGCATGGCGGATTGGACGAACAATTTCACGCTGGCCTTCTTATCTGCCGGGACTTCGTATGACATGATGGGTTCAGTGTCCAGATTGTCCGTTTTTCTCCAGGGAGTGACGGGGATGGTGGAGAATGCGTAATCATCCGACGGGGTTTCAGAAGAGGAGGAATCGGCCGGCGGGGTTTCAGAAGAGGATCCGCCGGAACCGGGCTCGGCGGCTAAGGAGGCATCGTAGGAGTCGGCGGGAGCGGGATCGGAAGATTCAAGAGCGGGGCCGGGGGCGGCGGCGGGAGAGGCCTCGGGGGTGGCGGAAATGGAGGAGGTAGCGGCGGAATCTGCAGAGGCGTAGCCGCCGTCTTTGTCTCCGTAGGAGGCGTATTGTGCCTGGGTGGGGAGGAAGAGAGCGATAAAAAGGATGGGGATAAGGAGGATCTTGGGTGCCATTGTTTTTTCCTTCTCTTTATTCAAGGAGGGAAGGAGAACGGAAAAACAATGGAAACGGAAGCGAAAGAAATGCAAAATAGTATGTTATTAGGGACTATGGAGAATGAGGAAATGAAGAGTGTTAGGTTGGTATATATAGTGAATATGGTTGGCCATGCATATTTTTAGCTTGGAGATTCAATTCGTTCGCTAGTAATACTCCCAGCCTATCGCTCCCTCTACCGTTTATTCATTGTGAAGCGGTTTTTAATAAAAATAGTTTTGATGGATAATATTTATTACTCATCCGTCTCATTTTATGTGTCTTATTCGGTTAACGATACTTCACTGTATTATTTTTAATTCAATTTTTCATAATATTAAGTTTAATATTAATATACAAAATTTATATATTTAGAAACTAAACTAAAAGTACTATTAAACAAAAAAAAAATTTAAAAATTATTAAAAAATAATAAAGAAAATAAATGAAGACAAAAAAGTTGGTTTGACCAATGAATAGTAAGTATAACAGATAAAATGGAACATATGGAGTATTTATATATAAATCATGAAATTTATATAATGTAAAATAATTTAAAAAGTATTAAACTATTATACAATATTATGATAATAGATTGTATAAAATAAGTATCAAAATAAATGCCTAAACATTCTGTAAGATAAAATAGAAATCAAGGACAAAGTATTTATATGCAATGGTATAAAAAGGAAGATAAAGGGAAAATAAAAATAAAAAACTAATCAATTCATATTGAAAGTTGTATTAGACTGAGCACACCACAAAATTAAGTATTAAGGTTTTGGCAATGGGGCAGCTCAACTAGTCACATGGGGTGAAGTTTGGGAGCAAAGACTAGCAATGAACAAATTAAATAATCATAATAAATAAATTGAATAATAACTAACCTAGCTGATGAGATGGTTAGTATGCCACATTTATAAGATAAATTCGAATATAAAATACACAATTTACATATTTATGTGTCATAATTTAAAGGGATAAGGGTCAAATAGGCCCTTAAACTATAAGCCAAAGTGCAATTAGCCCCATAAACTAACAAAAGCTCCAATTAGGCCCTTCATCTCTCAACTTTTATGCAATTAACTCAATTTGCAGGTAAACATAAGGTAATAGCAGGTAATTGTGATTTTTTAAAAACTAATTTAAAACCTGAAAAAAAAATTAATTTAAAAACTAAAAAAAAAAAAAAGAAATAAAATACTGGACTGGTCTTCTTCTCCGTCCAACTGATGGCGAAGCCAGGCCAAACTTCAGGTCATCGGAAAGCTCGGCACTTCGACAGGGAGACAATTTAGGCGATCACTTCGCCGCGGTGCGGCATCCCGACGTCGCTTTGTCGAACGCCCGGCTGCATGTGAAGAGAAACTACGCTTTTTTCTCCGACTGTCCAAGTGGAACCGCGTCGTTTCAATGGGATGCTGCACTTTTGGCGGCTGGCACAACATTATCATCAGCAACGAATTGAAACACATTCTTGATGGAAATGGGAGCATTGCCTACGGGTTGGTCAGGAACTGTAGATGGGCTTGGCGAAGGTAAAGGATTCGGGTATAATTTGAATGGTCCCTTTGCCCAATGGAACAGGAGATAGGGGCTATGGTTATGCCATGGAACGTTTAATCGTCCCTGCACTTCAGAAGTTTGAGCCCGATATGATCGTTTTTGTTGTTGGCCTGGATTCAAGTGCAGTAAGTCCCCTCGGCATTCCACTTTTTGTGATGAGTTTTCTGTTTCTATCTGTCTTAATATGTGCAGATTAACTGTTCTTTGGAAAACCTTAAGTCAGACAGTTTTTAGTAGGTATAAATTGATATCATCAAACACAAAAGCTAGCTTATAATTGTTGGTTTGATCCATTTTGGTCTATACTAGATTCTCATCAGTAGTAGCTAATATAGGATGGATCAATAACAGATTTGATTGTTGATTGTGTTGGAGTGACTTGGTTGTCCAGAAAAATATGTAGGATACAATGAATGCATCTTGTTTATTTGAGAATCACTATTCAGTACAATAATCGTTATCATCTACATATTAATATCCTATCTCTAAAACGGAAAGGCCATCAGCCTAAAATTAATTAAAGCTATGGTTTGTTTCAGTTTGATCCCAATGGAAGCTAGGCAGTGCTTGACCATGGAGGTTACAGGGAGATAAGGCAGGCTGTTCGACCAAAGCGTCATTGGAACAACGCGGTTCCACTTGGACATTCAGAGAAAAAAGCTTAGTTTCTCTTCACATGCAGCCAGGAGTTTGACAAAACGACATCGAGATGCCACATTGCTGCGAAGTGATCGCCTAAATTCTCTCCCTGTCGAAGCGTTGAGCTTTCCGGTGACCTGAAGTCTGGCTTGGCTTTGCCGTCGAGTTGGACGGAGAAGCCGGCCATGGCTTCGCCGTCCAACTGGACGAAGAAGCTGGCCATGGCTTCTCCGTCCAACTGGACGGAGAAGAAGGCCCCTCCAGTATTTTTTTTTTAAGTTTTTAAATTAGTTTTTTTCTTAGTTTTTAAATTAATTTTTTAAAAAATCACAATTACCTGCTATTACCTTATATTTACCTGCAAATTGAGTTAATTGCATAAAAGTTGAGAGATGAAGGGCCTAATTGGAGCTTTTGTTTGTTTATGGGGCTAATTGCACTTTGGCTTATAGTTTAAGGGCCTATTTGACCCTTATCCCTAATTTAAATTGTGATGCGTTCATAGGATAAGTATTGATATCTCACATCCAAACGGACAAAATCACACTTTGAACTCAATTAATCCCTTGGCAGTTGACATCTATCCACTCTCAATCCCAATTGATCATGTGGACCTAAGACTAAATTGTAAGTAACTAAAAATATTTGATTAAAACTTTTAATAAAATGATAGAGCAAATATCATTTTAGTCCCTCAGCTATAATATATGTATCAAATTTGGTCATTGACTATTTAAAATTTCAAATTAGGTGCATGACTATTCAATTTGTATCACATTTGGTCCTTGACTATTAACATTTTCAAATTAGGTGCATGACTATTCATTTTGTATTACATTTGGTCATGCCGTTAAATTTTCCGGCCAAACTTCCGGCGAAGTCACAGGTGACCGACTAATTTATTTAATTTTTATTTTAAAAATTATTTTAATACTCCGTAACTTTGAAATAAAAAAAAAAACATAAAAAAAAAATAGAAAACGCCGGTCACCCCGATGACTTTGCCGGAAAATTTAGCGGCAGAACCAAATGTGATACAAAATGAATAGTCATGCACCTAATTTGAAAATGTCAATAGTCAATGACCAAAATTGATACATGTATTATAGTTGAGGGACTAAAAATGATATTTGCTCTAAAATGATACATAGCTAAGTGGTTGAGCATTTGCCTATAGATTATAAGAAGTCATCGGTTGGGCTCTTTATATCCTCCTTGTTGCATTTATACGTTCGTTCTAATAAAGAAAATTTTACTTTGCACCACAAACGGGTCCATAGCTCAGTGGTAGAGCATTTGACTGCAGATCAAGAGGTCACCGGTTCGAACCCGGTTGGGCCCTTTTTATCTTCCTTCTTGATGAAAATGACAATACACCATAAGGGGTCCGTAGCTCACGTTCCTCCTAATAAAGAAAATTTTAGTTTACACCACAAAGGGGTCCATAGCTCAGTGGTAGAGCATTTGACTGCAGATCAAGAGGTCACCAGTTCGAACCTGGTTGGGCCCTTTTAATCCCCCTTAGGGTTAATATAGAGCATTTTATCTACCGGTTAAAATTTCTTTAAAACTTTATTCTAAACTCAAAAATTGAAACACTAAAATTAAAACTTTATTCTAAACTCAAAAATTGAAACACTAAAATCACATTACTAGTTAAAACAGTTCATCACAGTTCACACTACAAAGTCCAAACACAATCTTAAAACTTAAAAGTACAAAATAGAGTCACAGTTCACACTACTGATACTACACTGTAATAGAGTTAGTAGCATTCAAAAAAGTACAAAATAGAATATAATACTCCAAATGAGCTAAATGGCAAATTAAAAACTGCCATAAATGATAAAACTAGATATGTAATGCTCCAGACATCCAGTAGTGCTCACTGCCACATTGTGCGAATAGGTGAAGTTGTAAACAAAGCAAATTTTAAAATTTAAAATTTAAACCACTAATATAAATGAGTAAAATGACTATGCTCAATTAACATATACATTAAATTTAGGGATTTAGGGCTTACTCTTGCTCTTGTACACATACACGCAACACACTGGATAAGTAGCTAGGTTATTTTAATATTTAATATTTTAAATTTATAGTGTAAATTAGTATTAGGCTATTAGATAACATAAAAGTAATGGGTTAAGTCAAAATGTGTGGGTTTATTCCTCGGTTTTTCGATCGTTTTTATTTTTATTTTTTGGCTCAAAATCGATCGAAAAATCGAAATGACTGATTTTTTTAAAGGTAATAATCGATAACCGACCAAAACTTTCAACCGGTTCAATTATCGGGCATCGATTTTTCAGTCAGTCTTCATTTTTTAATCACATCGTACAAAACAAAGCAAGAATTGAAAATTTTGTGGTTTGGTTGATTTTATAATACTATAAAAAAATATAAATTATGCTCAATTTATAAAGCTATGATATATTTTAAATTTCGCATACTATTTATTAACCTATCCCAACTCATTTCTCATTCATTTTAATAGCAAATTAAAAGGTAATACCAATCATTATTACATGGACCATTGTTCACACAGTTGTGTGGACCATAAAATAAAAGTACATTTTTAAATATACTAAAATTACATTATTTTTGTATGTAAAGTACATTATATGAAAATACATTATTTTATACATACTATCAAATAATGTATATTCAGTACAAAAATAATGTACTTTTAGTATATTAAAAATGTACCTTATATTCATGATCCACACAGCTATGTGGACTATGGTCCACGCAATAATTTGCCCCTTAATACTGTTCACAAAAGCAAAATATTTAAGGTAAAATGTACCTATCAACTTGTATTTAACATGTAATTAAACCATCAAATTTGAAAAAATAAAAAAAGTGGCCACTAAATTTGAAAAGTAAAGAAGAAGAAGATGCAATTGGGTCCATTTTATCTTCTAAAATAAGTGAGCATTATGTTATAGCTAATTAGAATGTCATATCATGTTTTTCTTACTAAGATGGATGCCTACTCAATATTTATTGTATATTTGAATATCAATTACTGTTATTGTTGTTATTTCAACCTACTTCAAATACATAGTTAATGATTGTCATGACATTCATGGGATCTTCATCCGCTATTGGTTTAGGAGAAGACTGTTATAGTTTTCACCTAGATCAGTTGACTAAAATTGTCAATTGCAACGGGTCTAAATATATTATATTTCTTTTGTCATTTAAAAAAAAAAAAAAAACATAGTTGATGAGTACAACAACGGTCTTTATTTATTAGTCTAGGACCATAGCTGAAGACCGTCATACTCTTTATTCAGATCTCAATATGAAGACTGTGACCTTTGTCCATTACCGATATTCGTCTAGATATATTGTTCTTTCTCATTTCTTTCATTTTTAAATGATTTTTAACTACATATATAATTAATGTCAGTCATCCACCCAAAAAAAAATGTCAGTCATATATGTTTTCACGCAAATCTATTGTCTTAAATTAGCAAATTAACTGTCATGACGACACATTTATTATCTTACCACTTTTTTAGTTGTCATGACGACATCCATATTGCATTGAATTCTTCATTCATTGTCATGACAAATATGTGCTTGTTTGATAAAATGAAATTTTTGAATAGTTTTTAGCTTCTTCTTTTTTTTCCTTTTTTTTTTTTTTTTTACTTTTTCAAACAACTACATATATGTTTAGTAATCGGACGGTGAAAATTTTGGACTATAAAAAAATACATTTTATATATAAATGAATTAAATTTATAAATTGAGTAACAAGCATTAAAGAAGTACAGAACCAACAAAGAATAATAACAAAAGCACTCAATTAATGAGATATTAGAATTCAAGTAGGAAACAAAACCAACAAAAAAAGATAAAAGAAAAAAAAAAAGGTATGTTGTTACAATAATGTATGAAAACAATCCCTAGGTAGAGTAACAGCTTGTTAAATGAATTGCAGTTACAGAACTGGGAACACTATAAGGAACAACAATCTACCTGACTGTACTAACCTAATCTTTACATAAGCTGCAGTGAAAATATATATATATATATATATATATATATATATATATCCTGCTGCTCACTTACATTAACATCAGTATAGTTAAGACAAACTATGATGTTTTTATCCGGGGCAAAGCCGGCTGTTGTACACTATTCTGCGATCCTTTTGCACTATCTCGCATCATGGCTACAAACTCGCTATAATCTATGCGCCCATCCTGCAAAAAAAAAAAAAAAAAAAAAAGTTCATATATGTTGCAATATACGGGAGGATGCACTGTGATAAGCAGAGCATATGTACATTATCCTGATCAACTTCGCTTAAAATTTCTTCAATGGGGGCGTTCATCAGACCAAACTTTTCGCAGGCTTGTTGAAGCTCGTCTTGTGTAATGTATCCACTCCCATCTTTGTCAAAATAGGAAAATGCAGTAAACATGTGATCCTCTTTCTGGATTTTGTTCAGATGGAGCATGGCTGCTATGAATTCTCCATAGTCAATGGTACCATTGTTGTCAGTATCTGCCTGTATTCTCCAAAAACAGACAGTAGTAGACAATCATATTTCATCAACTCTAATGAAAAAACAAAGATCCTCAAAGGGCTCCTAGTTAAAAACTTACAAGTTCTGTCACACAACAGCATATATTCATTAACAAATAACCAAGTCATTCTTTCCAGAAATGTATCGTTCTTGGCTATTAGGCTCCGCAACAGGTGATTGGGAAAAGAAAACGAAAAAAAAGGTACTAAAATAGGTTGGATATGAACAGCTAACGTGACATGTTGTCATTAGCCGATTCAGGAGGAGTCTCTCTTGAATCGGCTAATAGCAACACCCCACATCAGCGTTTGCTAAAATTTTTGGTCAATCAAGCTTTATTCTTCCATAATACTTAAACTACGCAAGGAATGTGGGCATTCCATTTGTCCAGGCAGGAAGAGCAGAGGAAACCAGTCTCTCCACACACACACATACACACACACACAAAAGGCTCAAATTTTAGCGTTGTTTATGGAATTGTGCTATTCAAGAAATAGAACTCTTGTGGAGTTGCACTTACAGCTTGCAATAAACTATATATTTCCGAGTCCTGCAAATTGGCGCCTGCTCTTTCCAAGCCCTTTTTAAGCTCCTCTAGCGTAATTTGTCCACTGTTATCTGTGTCTATCATTTTGAACATTTCCTTCAGTCCTGCTATTTCCTCTTCAGATAGAGTCTCAGCAATAACCTAGAAATGGACAGGGAAGAAGAACTTGAGAACACTATATACCAAAAAAGAAAAAAGAAAAAAAAGAATCCCGAGTTTTCACAATGATTGACTTAAACAGTCTTTGTGCAAGCACATTCCTAAACATAATTATTCAGCATATTTTTCTTAAACATAGTGAAAAATAACATCACTGCAGGCACGTATGCTTATTTTTTACTAATGATGATATTCTAGCCTAATAGTTGATTGAATATGCAAAGAATTTCAAAAGCCTACCCTGATGGCTATCTTTTTCAGTTTGTTCATCGCAGAAAATTGCTTGAGTCGACTCAGAACAGCAGAATCTAGAGGTTTATCTGGAGCTACACCGCCAACTCGCACCCAAGGGTGGCCTGCAAAAAAGCCAGTATCCACTCACCTCAATCAAATACACCAGTTGGATGCATTCTCGAGAGATTAAATGGAGATATTCATTTGCATTGTTATCTTTCATCATGCCAGTAATCTCTATAAGCGTGGTTGTAATCTCTATATATTTAAGATTTAGGAAAATGCCTGATTAAGATTTAGGAAAAAAATTAAGCGTGGTTATAATGTACACAGAGTGCTCAAGTGCATATATGTATATATACTGGCCTAATTCCGAAAATGACATACTATAATGTACCCATAGATTATACACCAGAGTTCTCTTTCCAATGGAAGCTCAAATTTTATCGACATATTTTCTGGAAATGTAGAGAGACAACAAAAAAGGAAAGGCAAACTAAGTTCAAAAATATGAAAACACAAGGTCGAATAAGGCAAAAAGTAGAAATGGAGCCTTAACCCGACCAGAAGAAAAGAAATGCATCATCACTGAACATCTGGAAGTACATAAATAGCGTAGCAGACACAAAAGCTCAGAATATACAATAGCACACACTTACAGAGGATTTCATGGGCTGTTGGGCGCCTTTTGGGGTCTCTAATAAGCATTTTTTTGACAAGGTCTTTTGCACTATCTGATATATTTGGCCAAGGTTCAGATACAAAATCCAGATTCCCTTTCAAAACCTGTTCAAATATTCCTTGCTCCGTTTCTGATCAAGAACATCAAATTGCATATGCACGGCAAGTGGATATTACTAATCAGAATCGCTATGTATAAAGTATGTAGAAACAATAAATAACCAATATTGAAAACAAAACAGTCTACCTACCATCCCAAAATGGTGGCACCCCACTTAGCAAAATATAAATAATAACTCCAGCACTCCAAATATCACAAGCTTGCCCATATTGCTTCCTCAAGACCTCTGGGGCTACATAATAAGGGCTCCCAACTACTTCAGTGAATATTTCGCCTGATTTAATAAAACATTGTTGATTAGGCATCTGAAAGCAAGTTAATTAAATCCGAACCTCGAGTTTTGCTTACTGCTCCTAATAATAAGCTTTCTAGTCTCATTAAACGATCAGTTCTCAATAATCACAAACATCCTCAACAAAACATGTACTCAACTTTCCTTCCTCTAAATTAAAGTTCTTCTCACTCAGCTCACAAACAATTATCTGCATCTGAAATTAAGGGCAAGCTAGCTAAGCATTATATATATTATACTATAGTTCTCAATAATCACAAACATCCTCAACAAACACGTACTCAACTTTCCTTCCTCTAAATTAAAGTTCTTCTCGCTCAGCTCACAAACAATTATCTGCATCTGAAATTAAGGGCAAGCTAGCTAAGCATTATATATATTATACTATAACTATAATACCTGGCCTGAAGAACACTGAGAGCCCAAAATCAATGGCCTTGAGCGGCGCCTCCTCTCCCTCACTGATAAAAAGAAAGTTCTCAGGCTTCAAGTCCCTATGCATAACTCCTAAAGAATGGCATGCTTCTACAACACCTATAATTACCCTAGCAAGCTGAGCAGCCTTCTTCTCTGTATAATGCCCTCTCTGTATAATCCTCTCAAAAAGCTCTCCACCAGAGCAAACCTCCATCACAAGATGAACTGCAACAGCATCTTCATAAGCTCCCATGATTTGTACCACATTTGGATGCCCTTCCAAGTGGTGCATTATGTGAAGCTCCCTCCTAACATCCTCCACATCCTCCTCAGTGGTCAGTTTTCTCTTGGCAATGGTCTTGCAGGCAAACTCCTTCTTAGTGGCCTTTTCCATACACAGAAATGTTGTCCCAAATTGCCCTTGCCCTAGCTTCTTCCCTATAACGTAAGTGTCCTTTATATTTGCCGCTTTTCGCCCTAGAACCGAATCGACTTGAAGCCCAGCACTGGCCACTTTCTTGATATGCGACTTGTTCTTATTGTCCTCGCCGGCGATTTTGAGCGGCGCGGGGGCGGTGGTTCCGGAAGAACAACCGCCATCGATCTCATTGGGTTTCCAAACCGCCGCAGAAACGGATTGCAAGAACCCATTGTTCCCCGTCCCCGTCCCCGATTTGGGCCCGGCGCATGTGTTCCCCATCAAAACCTAAAATCAAACGAAATTAAACCTTAAAGGCTTAAAGCTCCTATCTTTCCTGAATTTCAGAACCGCCCAGACACGCCCTCGATGATCCCATCCCAATCATTCTCTGCACGATAGGATTCAACAACAACAACCTTGAAAAAATGCCAAACTGTTACCCCGTTTAGACCCGGAAGCTCCAATTGAGCCGAAGTCGTGCAAATCTTGCCATGATTTAAGGGCGCAACTCAGACAAAAATCCGAAACGATGATTTGTTCTTTGGAATTCAAATGTAGAAAATTGATAACCATCGATCCAAAAAATGGAGATAAACCCAGTCAATACCAGCAAACGAAAAAATGCACGAAACTACAAAGAAAACAATAATAGCTTTCAATTAGAAAATCGGGGAAATTCAAGAACGCGTGGCAAAGAAGTGGGAGGGTTGAGCAGAGGGAGAAGGTGAATGGATCAAATAGGTTGGAAATGGATTGTTTGGGTAGCTATTATCGTTGATATACGTATACATTGCAACCTTGGCACCTTGCATGCATGGAGACGTAATTTTCATTTTTTTTTTCCCTTTTTTTTTTGGGTGGGTGGGTGGGGGGGGTAAATGCATAATTTTTTTTATTATATATTTAAATAAAGAAAATTGTATTTTTCGTCCAAAAGTTATAGGGTTATATAATTCGTCCTTTAAGTATTAGTCATACTCACCTTGTTTTTAAAATTTGATTTATATTGCTAATTTTGCAAATTACACGTTCAAATTTTGATAGGATGTTCTTATACATTTTTCACAACTTGTAATGAATCTTATTGAATTTATTGCGGGTTACATTATTTAAAAGGTAAGCACTTGACAAAATAATATCACTCCGCATATTTTGGGGCAAACTTGAATTGATATATCAACATCGCGTTCATCATATTTTTTGATCTATGATTTTTACGTTCAACAACATCATTTGATTTAGGTGAACAAGGTGTCGTATGTTGATGTACCATATTGTGTTGCACAACAATCACCAATAGGTGTTTCATACTCGCCACATCGATCACTTATAACCGCCTTAATTTCATATTACGTTGGGTTTCCACTTCATTCTTATAAAGAATTAATTAATCAACAATTTCATATTTACTTTTAAACAAATGCACATAGCAATATGCATGGTGTGATATGACTGATATCGTTAATAAATGTAATCAAATATTTATTACAACATAATGTTTGTATCGTTTTTTTTTTTTAGGGGAAGGGAGGGAAAACCCCAATGTTTTCTTTTTAATTGATCCAAAATGAGTTATCGTTAATTTTGAATCGACACCAACTTTACATTTGTTATTATTGTCTATGTTAATTATTTTATATATAAATTTTAAATTAACATGACGTAATCTATCATGTCATAAATTTTGTTAATATTTTTTATTAATAACAATTATCACATTGAACTTAAATAACTCATCAAGCACATAGCATTTCTGCATTTGCGTACATAAATTCCACTTTTAGAGAAAATTACTTTAGCATACTCAAACACCATCTATTAGTCATGCTTGTTCAACAACAATCCCAATATCGGGTTCTTATGCACTCCCGACACTAGCAAAACATTGTTCAAATTCAAAATTTTCTTGGAGGCCATGTTTAGAACCACCTTACACACACATTTAGTATTGGAGTGGACTGAGTTCTCCATCCACACATTCTTACCATTGGTAGTCTCGAATGTAGTGAGCAACTCGCGATAGGAGTATATGTCAAGTTGCACTGGTGTCAATAAATCACTCATTCAAGTTTGGCTTTATCATGTTCACCTACAAAACCATAGTCAATCTAATGATTTCAAATTCACCTCGACGTTGTTATTTTAAGAAGACTTGTTGTTTTTATTGTTTGCCTTGTAATGACTTTGGAGTTTGAATTATCTTGACACAATTTATGCTTTTTTTTTTTTTGGAATTACTTATTTGAAACTGTCATTTATTGTTGGTGGGTCCCACTTTATGCGAGCAATTCTATATTTGCAAGAGCAATTTTCATATTCTCTCACTTGCCTCTCTCTATCTTCTAACATGGCATCAATTTTCTTAAAAACCATGAAAGTTGCTATGTTATGGATGGCCTTAGAAAGTTTCACTTACAACTATGTTCTTATCATGAATTTCGTTAAGGATCATTATGTATTTCTTCAACCTAACTTAACATGATTTTTAAAACCACAATTTTATAGTGTGGGAATTTGTCAATGACAAACTTCTTTGCCACAGTATATTCACTCACATGTTTGTTGTTTACATTGTATAGCAAGTCATGCAACTTGCCCAATATATAGTTTTGGCAAACACACAAAGGAAGTCATAATGCTTCAAAGATCCAATCCTATTAATGCTTTGCACATCTATCTCGATTTTCTTCACATTAAAAGCATTATCGGTCAAGAACCTTGCAATTTCAATAGTGGTAACTGAAAAAAAATGTCATTTTTTTTTGTATGAAGTTTATTCCTCACCCTGTGACCCTAACCGGCAAAGGATCACAGGGGATAAACCAGCCTAGGTTACCCATAGCTGACCGGCTCAAACCCAGGGGTTTGAGGTTTGAACATACGACCTCTCAGTTAAATATGTCAATTTTGATTTAATTATATAATGTTAAATTGTTTATGGACCTAATTATAAATTTTATTTGATTTGAATAATTAAATTATATTATTGTGTGTAATTTAATTACCTATTTAAGTACTAAATATGATTTGTAAAAATAGTTGAGGATTAAAAGTAAAAATTTGTTCAAAAACAAAAAACAATTTATCTAAAACTTTGAGGGGGAAATGAAAATTGGAGGCATCCACTTTCCATTCGGGTCGTAAAATGATCCGATCGATTGCAGAGTTGCGAGGGAAATTGAATTCTTTGAAATCCCAAAGCCCCCAAACTCCCACTCCATATCTTCCATCCCGCATTCCCGCCCTTCAGTTTTCACAACACCCCCCCCCCCCCACCCCCTTCTTCTTCCCCGCAAAGCTGGAACTTCGTATGCTCTCCAGGACCCTAGGTTTTCAAGACATACTAGGGCGCGGTGGTTTTCGATCGAAACGGAGGTAATTTTAATAGAAACTGAAATGAGACCTAAATGGCTAAATCTCAATCCGCCAAATTTCCAATTGGTCAGTATTATTTATTTACCGCTCTGGAATTGGCTTTCTGCATAGAGGAAGGAGCGAGGTGGGGAGTTGAAGCGGCGAAGCTGTTTATTTACTTATTGAGGAATATAGGAAAACGATGGTTGCTGCTGCCGGCCGGATGCATCCCCTGGGTTCTCTCGGTTTCGGCGCCGGGGTTGGCAGCGGTACAAAGGTCACCACTACCACCTTGAAAAGGAAAACTCCATCCGAGCTACGGGTAAAACTATACACCCCACCAAAAAAACTGTAAAAAGTTCTTTGCTTTTATCTCGATGATCCAACACATTGAGATTTCCATTTTCTTTCCCCTTATTTAGTATGATTCTGACATTTGTATGCTAAAAATGTATGCTTTGGCTTTAAAGCTGGTGTGCTTGTTAAATGAAGTAAGTCCTTGAACTTTGCAGCATTGCAGCAATGCTATGGCTCGCTGACTTAAAATGAATCGAGTTATCAGAGATGAACAACTAATTTAATCCCAAGATGCTATTTTTCCCCTTAAAATTGCCAACATTTTGCTTGGGTCTTTGGCATAACACATTGGGGCATTATTTTTTGTTTCTTAAGCTACATGGGGTGATTATAAATAACCTTTTTGTTGATTTCATAATTGGTAAGGATTCAAAAAAGGAAATGAAAAAGAAAAAGAAAATTTGCCTTTGTTGAAGTTTTGAGAACAACAAATATGCTTTGCCATGCCTAGATATATTCACACTGTGTGTGTAAGTTCATACTTGATTGTGAACATTTACTATGTAATTTCAAACAGTGTAAGCAGTTGAAATGTTTTCCCATAGTTGTAAGAATTAATTATATAAAGCATAAACTACATAGTGAATAATGATGACAAAATGTGACTTGGAAAATGCCTCATAGGTTATTCGTGTATGACAGGGAGAGCAGCTGAAGCGAAAGAATATTGAGGAACTTGTAGATGAATCTCCAGATTCAGTTATTGGCTATGCAAGGTAAAATTTCTATTCATTTATTTATATACAGAGTATTATTTAATAATACTATTGTGATGTTTGTTTATTGTCTGTAGGAATAATGATTGGGTCATTCCTGGATCCAAGAATGCTGATTTACAAAAAAATCCAAGATATATTAATACTCGGATGAATGAACTATATCCTGTAAGAAAGAACAGCAGTAAACTGAGGTTGCTTTCCAAAAAAGATGATTCCAAGGTTTTTCCCTACATTTTGATTGCATTATTAGTTTTCCATCTGCCTAATCCAAGTGATTGATCACATTTGCAATGCTTTCCATGGAATTACTCTTCTTGCAATATAAATTTTTAAGAGTATCAAGCTAAGTAGAGGAATTTTCATAATATAGATGAACTGAAAGTTGACAATCAGCAAACCCTAGAATATGTGACCTCAAAATTCCATGCTTCAAGCAACCCATACTTAGTGTTTAGCAATCTATTTCAGAACAGAAATAATAACTCTTAGGTTTTCTAGGGTTGAAAAAGTTTGGTTTTGGTCTGTGTATGTTTAATGGCTTTCTTTGATATAATACTACATTGTATTTGTACTTAGATATTAGAAAACCTTGGATGTTTCCTGAGACACTCAAAACCTGTCTTTATCCCTACCTCTTTTTACCAATTCATGAAAGCTTTGCTATAATGTGTACCATTCATATACATGCTAAGTTGTGTGGATAGACTGACTCCTTTAGTCCTTTTTCAAAAGAAGGGAACACGTTGTGTAACTCACCTTTACCAATAATTCTGCACATGCTTTTTTTTTTTTTTTGGCCTCATTATATTTAAATGTTTAATGTCATTCAATATTAATACTAAAGTGAACTTGATGCTGTATCTATTTACTGGCAGGATTGTATTCCTACCAAGAACAGTAGCAACCAAAAAAGTTCTTCTGTTTCTTCAGAATTTGCTGCTCAGAGCCAATTGCAAATTCCACGGTAAAATTAAAATAGGCTGGTGACATGATTTCATGGTTTATCATACATTATTTTGCCAAGTCTTTATAATTCTCTCTCATCAACTATTGTTTACAGGGAACAAGCAGCCCAAACATTCAGCACGGCTGACAAGTGTAGTGGAAGTACTTTTCGTAGTGTCGCAGAGCTGTCATTGGGTAATGAAAAGTTATCTGGCTTGCCTACTGTGGACATAGTATGTGTCCTGAACTTGTTTTCCTTCTCTCTTGCTGATTTTGAGTTATTTCTCCAACAAAAATAAAACTGCATATCTGTTTTGTAATGGTAGGATGAAGCTTTAAAGGGATTGGTTGCCCATGAACCAATTGCTGCATCAAACTCATGTTCTGAGCCTTCCAAGAACATAGATGGTCATGGAGCAAAAAACTTATGCTCAGAGTTTCATGTTCCATGCAAGAAGACCCCTCTAGATTTGACATTGAAAACTACTATGCGAATTGTGTCTTCAACTTCTGTCAGTTGGTGAGTGAACAAATTATTGTCATGGCATTATCTATAGCTATGTGTTAAACACTGTGTTCAAATTATTTGAGGGTAGATAGTATAATGTCAACCTGTACAAATAGTTTTTGATATAAGGATATGTTTGGTTCATTTTCCAGTGTTGTAGTGAGAACTTGAGAGGCTGTTTAGGAGATTTATTGTATCTTCTGTCTCTATATTGATATATGATCTTGTGTATGCTTCATTAGGTTTCATAGGTTGGTTAGTTGTGGATCAATCAACAGTTTGTCACAGTATGCACCATCTGTTTGTTCAAGTCAGAGTATGACCTCATCAGAAGTGAACTCCACTAATCAAGTTCTTAACCCATTGGTTTTACATTCATGGGTGTACCCTCAGTCTCCTCTGCCTCCTTCAGTTATATCAGCATTAACTTTATCTGCATCACAGGAAGGTGATTGAAATAAATGGCTTATTGATGTGCCCTTTTCTGCTATTGATTTTTGTTTGCATTCTCTTAATTGTGCCTTGTTTTTTTTATTAATTAAGGGCAAATGGACTTCCTGAGCAAAAGGCAGCAAGCATGGGAAGACTCATTCAGAAGTCTTTATTATATGCTTCGCAAGAACAAGTGTAACATTTTCTATGGTACTATTTGTTTGCTTCTGCAGTAGTAATTTGAATGACATAGTTCTCCATGCTTTTCTTTGGCCAATTTATGTTTATACAAGTTATGAAACTTGATTTCCATGTATCACCACCTATCATACCTCTTCTTCCTATGTGCATTTTCCCCTTTTACTATGTTTGGTTAGATGAAATTGAGACTGAAAACTATGCAGCTGTAATAAGTTCCTTTTCCTTTTCTCTTTCCTTTAAGCTTGAGTATGTGCCTGCTTAGATGTGTACTTGCAATAGATATTCTTCTTTACTTGAATCAAATATCGAAACTTGGCTTTTCTGGATCTGGATTCTGTGGTTAATTTACAAAGCCTACTAAGAATGGGAAGTGTTTGTAAGAATTTGGGATCGTTGAAATCTAGACCATCCTTTTTCCTTTTTAAGTTTATATTGTATGAATCTCACAGCCAAGGCTCTTTTCTTTTGGTTGTCTAAATACAAAATAAAAAAATAAAAAAGATTCTGTGCTTATGCATTCTACTTTGTTTTGAATATGCAGTGTGCACTGCTCAGTTTGTGGTCATGTTTACTGGTGCTGGTAGTTTGAAGGAAAACAAATGTGTCTGCAATGCTTTTATATCTCAGTCAACAAGGGGTTTGAGGTCACTGCTCAAAGAACATGTATGATCTCTCTCTGTGTCTCTATTACATGGACACACAGCTAACATATGCATGGAGGTTTTTTTTTTTTTTTTTTTTTTTTTTTTTTTTTTTTTTTTTTAAATGTTGGTACAGTAACAGTTTTGCATACCTGTGAAAATAGAAAAAAGTCTGGTTTGTAAGTTGTTACTTTTATTATATTAGGTCTTTGCGAATTCTCTTTTAAGAATGTGTTTCTGGAAGATAGTTAATATTCCGCACTCTTTTCAAGTCCGCGTCATGATGTGGAAAATGAATAACTTTTAACTTACGCAAATTTGGGATTCACCTGTGTTTTCAGGATGTTTCTTTTTCTATGCCTCTTTGTGATTCTAAGGTGGAGGAAGTTAGTAAGGAAGATTTATTTGAGCTTTCTGAGATTGAGAAGCAAAATCTGGGCAAGGTAAAGCGTAATACATACCTGTGGACCATTGAATATGTTTTACAATCATTTGGATCACTTGTCTAGCTATGCAATATACCTTTGAATCTTGTAAAATTAGCTTTGAAGGGTAATGTAGAAGTTCAATTATTGCTATCTTGGTAATATTTAAAATTTTATCTTAAGGTCATGTTGCCCTCAGAAAGTTTTAAACTGGATACATGCAAAATTATCAATGTGGTGGGTATGCCCTGTTTTTCGTATTCATATCTCCTGCTATGAGATATAATTTATTGGTTGGATGTAACAACTTGAATTCAAGAATGGGTGTACTCTGTAGCTTTGCGTGGTGCACTTTTATAGATCACAGGGAGTGTACTTTTGTGATTATATGTTTGCACCAGTGTGCCTGTTCGCACTTAATCCAGTCCTTATATATATATATATATATATATATATATAATATATATATATATATATATATATATATATATATATATATATATAGGTTTGTACGGGGTACAATGGGAACAATGTCTCCACAGTATTTGGTACAAACTTAAAGTTTTTCTCATTCACTTTTGAGAATATATAATGATGCCATTGGGATAATATTGCAGACTACTCGCCCAGATACTTTAGCTTACGTGGATAACAGCCCTAAGTCTCTATTGGCATTTATGGGAAATGAGAATGTTCATGGGTTGTACGATTTTTTGTTAAACTACAGGTGTGTCTCTCTTCTTCTTTTAAAAATTTATAAATATTACCTCATCTCTAGCAAAAGGAATTAACATTCCTATGTTTATCATTTTCTTATCCATGGTTTCTGTTTGCAGATATTTCTTAACTTCTTTGACTGGAATGGATGTCCCCATGCTGTATTCACCTTTGCCTTTTGAAAATGCTGCTCTTTCGGCCCCTGAGGTTGGTTTATTTATTATGCCAATTTCTTGACTGTTTTAGATAACTTTCATTTGAATCAATTTCCTTTTCCTCTAGCTGCTTCATAATATGGAAGTAGACATTAAATTTCCTATTGCTGAATTCAATAATGTATGGAGAATCAGGGAAATCCAGATAGGAGTCTTTTATTTGTCAAATTTCAACCAAAATGTAGTCATATAATTTCTCTTTCTTACTATCTTTACACTTTCCCTGTACAGTGCTTCTATCTCAAAACACAATTCACTTAGTGCCTGACTATTTCTCAAGATAACCCAATTTCCATTCAACCCTTTTCTTAATCTCACAATTCCACAAGGGTCACATAGATGAGGTGCAAATGGCCAGGCTGTCCAGTTATTACCCAATCTGTGATCAAAGAGTTCCAAATCCCCTACTCTTTGGCGACAAAACTAATGCTTTACAAACACTGTAACTGCAACCATAGCAACTCATTCTGACAACTCAACAATCTTCTAATTATTTATTTTATATGGTGGTTGGTAAATTAATTTGAAAATTGAAACACAAACCACTTTCAATTGACATTCTGATTGGTGACACAGTATTGTTATTAAAGTTCCGTTCTTTTATTGAATATCAAGATGGGCTATTGATTCTGTTCTAAATTGTGCAGGTGAGATGTAAGGAAGTCAGGAGGATTGATCACATGCCATTGCCATCAAAGGAATCCAGTGGATCTGGAGAATCTAATCTGGGGTATTCTCAAGGTATCTGTTACAGCATTGAAATTAAGGATCGATATCTCCCACCATGGATAATTAGCAACACTTGCTATGCTGTTTGTTCTCGTGGAACAAGTTTTGAGGCAAGGTATGTTGTATAAGCAATCATTACAGACAGTTAATAACTCTTATCTCATGACCTTTTTAAGGTTAAAAATTTCTGTGAAGAATCATACAACATTGATATGCTAATGCCTTAAACCATCACCATGCAGTTTTGTAACAGAGCCAACGTCGATTGGGTTGAATATTGGTTCCAATGTAGGCGGTGAAAGTTCCGATCTACAAGCATCTGCAAACGAGGGGTTGGAAAAGGGTATCCTTTGTTTCGGTGTTCCAAATACGACACATTCATCTCACTTGCAATCTGCGTTTTTGAAGGAATTGAAGTACGATGGTAATTCTTACACAGCTTTTCTTTCACCGCTTTAATCCCCCGTGCGCATTATCTACACTGCAATTCAAGGCATTTATTGTGGCTTCATCTAAAATGCTCGTTATGATCTGGCTTTGTAATGCCTTGTATGGTCAGGTGCCCATTTTGTGGAACGTTAGACTCACTTTTCTGTACAGGTGTTTAATTTGTGACATTGTGAGAATTAGTATGTATTCTTGAAACAATTCAAGAAAAGATGAACCTGTTTTGGTACTGGAAGTAGTGGAATTGATGATATCTAGACAGACACGTTTGATCTATTTTTCTTTAATTCTATCCCATAAAATGAGCTAATTGCTATTCTATACAATCTCTTGTTCGTTATTTATTTATGAAGCACAAAAGCTTTAGAGTGGTTTCTGATTTTTGAGAAATTGGCAACCAATTAATGTTTATACATATTTAAAGAGAAATAATTCTAAATGCATACTTATATTATTTATAAAGAGAAATTGGCAACCAATTAATGTTTATACATATTTTATTCTGTAGTACTTTTTTTTTTGATAACTTATTCTGTAGTACTTAATGATTCTAAAACGAAGTTTGTTTAATAATGAAATTTTATTTAATATTCAATGAATCCTGGTTCACACAATTTTGTAGATGCATTTTTAATTTATTAAAGGTATATTATTTGCGTTCTAAACATATAATATTTGAATATTAAAAATATATTATTTTGTATATACTATCAAATAATGTATATACCTTTATTTTGAAATATCCCTTTCTCTCACCCCTTGAGTCACGGGCTCTTCTTAGGACTCATGAGCCAGCCCAAGGCAACTAGCCATTTCCATCCCCAAGCCCGCCTTTGGATCCAAAATGGTGGGCTTTAACTAGGTTGCACGGTCAGTCCATGGGCCTTGACATATTCCCACAGCTCACTTCATACTGCATATTTAAGGGATTTGACGATTTGTTGTTGTTTTTTTTTTTTTTTTTTTTTTTTTTTTTTTTTTTTTTTTTTTTTTTTGTTTTATTTATTTTATTTTATTTTTTTAAGGGATTTGTTGGGTCACTTCATAATATAAATATTTGTTTTTGGTGCTCACTTCATAATATGAATATTGTTATGTCTTATCCTATGTGTCTTATTGTTACACAATATATTTTGTAATATTCCTACAATGAAATACTATTAGGGCCGAGATTACCTAGGTAATCTAAGTCTGGTAATGTTATATTACCTTGTTTGGTTCAAATTATAAGATTACCTGGTAAGGTTATATTACCTCAAAGTTGATGTGGCGATAATGTTTCAAGGTAATGTGATTATCTCCGTTTTTTTTAGGTAATCTAAGATTACATTGAATTATTGTAACTTTGCCATTGTTAACTAATCCTGATATAATAATAATAATAATAATAATAACGACGCAATAACATATATATAAAATAAATATATGTTTATATAATCAAATATACATGTGTGTATATTTATATATATATATATATATATATATATATATATATATATATATATATTTAATATTAAGCATCAATACATTCATACATATAAATAAATAAATAAATAAATAAATAAATATATATATATATATATATATATATATATATAGGACATTATAGTAAATTGATCCATATAACCATTAACCAAACAAAGTAATATTATATTCTACAATCCAAACCAAACACATCAAGTAATCTTACATTCCCAAAATTTCACATTACCTCCCCGGAGGTAATCCTATAGGGGGCGTTTGGTTCACGGAATCTTGGATTACCCCAGGTAATAGGATTACCTCCCGGAAGGTAATGTGAGATTTTGGGAATGTAAGATTACCTGATGTGTTTGGTTTGGATTGTGGAATATAATATTACTGTGTTTGGTTAAGGGTTATATTTTAGGTTATATGGGACAATTTACTATAATGTCCTTATATATATATATATATATTCATTTATTTATTTGTGTGCCTTTATTGTGTGTATTTTTATTTATTTATATGTATGAATGTATTGATGCTTAATATTAAAAAAATAAATATATAAATATACACACATGTATATTTGATTATATAAACATATATTTATTTTATATATGTTATTGTGTTATTATTATTATTATTATTATTATTATTATTATTATATATAAGGATTAGTTAACAAGGACAAAGTCGGAATAATCCAAGGTAATCTTAGATTACCTAAAAAAACAGGGGTAATCACATTACCTTGAAACATTACCGCCACATCAGCTTTGAGGTAGTGTAACATTACCAGGTAATCTCATAACTTGAAACAAACAAGGTAATATAACATTATCAGACTCTGATTACCTAGGTAATCTCAGATGACCCGAACCAAACGGCCCCATAGGGTAATCCAAGATTCCGCGAACCAAACTCCCCCTTCCAATCATCCGCAATTCAACTAGTCAAGAGTCAACTCTAAATATCAAAGCTATCCACTTATTGCATATGAAAAACAACATTCGTGAATTTCAAAAGGATCTCAAAAACTCCTTGTTGGATGAAATATGGGATTTCATATGTGATCAGGTTCAGAAGTATCAAGCTAGCTACAAACTTCTAAAACCTCTGGTCTACTGTTCAATAAAACAATATAGTGTTCTGGGACAAATGCTTACAAGATGCTTGAACCATTGCTTTCCTGGAAGCCCTTCTACATAACATCTAAGAAACACCTTTCGGCAAATAAAACGGTCATCCTCGCTCAGTTTCTGCATTTCAGAATTAAATAGCAGAAAAAGAAGAGTAGCATCATTAATTCTCCAACTATACCTATGATAACATATAAGAGCAAATTATGAAAATAAAAGTCACACATGTTCATATTCTTTTGTGCTTCCACCTCCATCATATAAAAACAAGACAAAAATAAAAGAATTACACAGAAAGTATCTTTTCTAGAACCTTCACTTCTTCCTCAATTTCTACAGCTTCATGTAACGCGCGGGCGGGGCACTTTCCTACAAATTTCCGAGACGCGTGGGACACCTTGCCAAGGTTTGCTACACTTTTTCGGACCTTTCTAAGGGTTGTACATAAGTTTCCATAGTTGGTAGAATAATCTAGAATCAAATGCACAAGTGTAGGAGTTGTAGGGAAATATAGAATATTCTAGAATATCGTGGAATCCTCAAATGTGTAGAGATAGTTTTAGAGGATTCTAGAGAATCAATATTAACTGTAAGATTAAATGGATCTCCACCATCCATTGATGAGGTGGAATAGGTATAAATACCCCTCATGGGGGCTCACTTGTAAACAAGAATCCAAAAAACCATTCAAGAGTTGTATCCCAAGTGAGGAAGTAATATAAGTTACCTACAAAGTTCGAATGTTTCTTTTAGCTTCTTGCCTAACTTATTTAATTTCCGTAGCCATCTTATCATTACATACTTTTGAGGGTTGAACGAGGCTGACTTAGTTATTTGAGAGAAAATATAGCTAAGGCCGCACGTAACGTCGTTAGAGGAAAACGAGTCCGTGACATTCAGCCATAAAAGCTCCATAAAATTTTTTCAGTCAAGATATGCTGATACCCCTATACCATTAAGTTGAAAAGGCAGTTGTATAGAAGTTCCCAAATGCTATAGAAAAAAAAAAGAAATAATTAATTAATCAACACTTTTTTTTTTGAATAATCAACACTTAATGATCTAGACAAAAGTTTATACAAGTAAATGTCTAAACCAGTCCCCAAACTTCTGTTACTGTTGCCAATTTGAAATTTCTTTAAAAGGGTAATCTTAAATCATGATATTGTTAAGAAAACTTTAAAAGCAATATACAATATATTTTTAAAAAATAAAATAAATACCAAAATCATATTGCTAGCCTACAAAAGCACTCAATATATCTTACACAGCAGCATGTGTAATGAGACATTAGGCTTCTAACTTCTGAAATAATGAGAAACATTTATATAAGCAGTAAAGAATAAAGCTGCTACAGGTTTATTGAGTGTCTCTTCCTCATGCTATACATTTTCTTTATCCTTTTCATTGCTACCCTTTTCTTTACAGCATCCATGGTAGTATTAAAGTACTCCGTATGAGTGCAGTTTGCTGCATTTACACGCGTGTCTATGTGTGAGTGAGAGAGAGAGGGGTAAATGATGTATAATTAAGAAAAAAAAACAAATAAAAACGGAAATAAAGCATTTATTTTGAATTGATCAAGCTATCTTGAAACGAAAGAGAAAACACACGTAGAATTAATATGAAAGTAGTCAATTTTAATTCTCAAGTCCCAATCCTTCAATGCCCTTTATAGGTGTTTATTAAACAAACATGAAAAGCAAAGAAAGAAAGCATGGAGGGGAAAACTTACATTCATAACTTGGTTGGTAACTGTTTCTTTCTCAAATATTGTCATCATCTCCGAAAGGATCTTTAACCTTACATAAGGGCATTAGTGACAATCACAACACAAATTGTTAGAGTATGAGCACCACAGCCAAAACACCAAATCAATTGAGGCAGATCGAGTTGGATTACCTTCTTAGCAATTTCAAGAATAAGGTCATCAAGTTGAGGAGTTGCACTGGCAAAAAATCCAGGTCCTTGAACGACACAATCAACATTTATGTAGGCTACAGATTTAGAGTCCTATGGAATGTCACCAGATTACTCAAAAACTTTTTATATATCATCAGCTTTGCGTCTCCAATGCCCGACCCAGAAACCATTCGAAATCTAAACTGGTGCTAAATTAAAGCACTTGGGTCTCACATTCTTAAGGCAGACTGACTTGGATCAGTTTCTTGAACAGCAGGAACAAGTGCTATCTTATTACTCTTTGACTGGATAAAGCTATAGCCAGGGTTTTTCAGTAACCCTCTATTTACCATCAGTTCCCGTACATCGGATGCCCTCTGCCATAAGCCTCCCAATGCATATATGTTAGCTAGGACAGCATAGTTAGCAGACTCCTGTGGTTTCATACTAAATAAGTGCTTCGCTGCTACTTCTCCAAGAGACATATTTCCATACATACTACATGCCCCAAGAATTGAGCCCCAAAGAGAGGCATCAGGCTTAATATCCCCTCTGCATATCAAATCGTGGGCTTCTTCCAAACAACCTCCACGTGCGAGAAGGTCTACCATGCAGGCATAATGTTCTGACCGCGGCAACAGTTTATACTTGCCAACCATATTGCGGAAGCATTCCCAACCTTCAACAGTCAACCCAGTATGGCTACAAGCAGAGAAGAGAGACAAGAACGTTATATCATTCGGATAAATTCCTTGAGATTCCATCTTCTTGTAAAGCAAAATTGCATCCTCTACGCGGCCATGCATACCATAAGCAGAGATCATTGATGTCCATGAAATTATATTCTTCACTTTCATGTGATCAAAAGTTCTCTTTGCATCCTCAATTTCACCTGTTTTTGAGTACATGTCAATCAAAGAGTTTCCCAATGCTACATCATGATTACTTTGATATTTCAATGCAAGAGAATGCATCTGCCTTCCTAGAGCCGGCAATGCTGAATTAGCGCACATATTGAGCATTGAGCACAATATTACACTATCAATTCCCCTATGCATTCGGTGTATCTCAGAGAAGAGTTCCAGGCAGTCATCACTGCTTCTACCTTCACGAGCATACCCCGTAATTAATGCAGTGCATGCTATGGTGTCTTTAATCTTCATATTCTTATAGAGACAATTTGCACTAGCCAAATTTCCACATTTGACATAGGCATCAATTAAAGATCCACTCAAGACATTATTCGACTCATAACCCAGTTGAATGATAAAACCATGTATTATGTTGACCTTCGTGAGTCCAGCAACCCTACAACTTCCAAATGAGTTTCTCAGAATACTTCCAAAGGTGAAGCAATCGGGATGCATACCTACATAAAAGTAGGATCACCATTATGGAGTAAAATAAAGTATAATAAACGACCAATCAAATCTAGTTGATTATTGTTAAATGAGTAACCATGAAGAAGCATTTGGCATAACTCAAAACTTAGTAGTCATTTTCTGAAACGTAGTTGTCTGCCATATTATAGATTAGCAAAAGCACACGTGGTAGCTTAAAGATCATGTATGTACAAGTTTCAACTATATGATAGGGTTGGTAATACTGCGCAGTTACCACAAAATAGAGAGCATATCCAACTCTTCACCTCATGAAGAGCAATGAATTATAATTAGTCACTTTGAAATTGGCATAAAGAGTCACTTGAAATTTCAGTTTTCAAGTATTTAAAGTAACATCAGAATCAAAGTATACCTTCTCTGAGCATCAACTGGAACATAAAAAACGCGTCATCATCAAGCCCCCGAAAAGAATATCCACCAATCATTGCATTCCATGATATAAAATCCCTCTCCGACATCGAATCAAAAACACAACGAGCATCCTCAACTTTCCCACACTTTGAATGGAAATCAAGCAATGCACTCTGCACAAACAAATTCCCAACAAATCTACTCTTCTGGATACGCGCTTGTACTTGCCTCCCTCTATCCAAACACAGCAAACTGGTGCACGCCCTCAAGGCACTTCCGTAAGTAAACTGATTACCCTTTAAACCTTCCCGGTGCATTGTAGAAAACACCCCCAGAGCTTCTCCTGAGTCACCATTCTTAGAATATCCAGACAACAACGCAGTCCAAGAAACCAAATTCCGCTCAAGCATTCCGTTGAACACCATGTGAGCGGCTTCCATCTCACCAAACTTCGAATAGAATATGATCAGCTTGTTGTTCAGGTGTAGGCTCGACGGAAAATCATTTTTTATCAAATGGGCATGAATCAAATGGCCATGGCTTTTGGCCTTTAGGTCGATACAAAGACCAAGAAGTTTCGAGTACAGAGTGTAGTCTGCTCCGGTTGGGTTGTGGAAGATGAGTGACAAGGCTTCCCTAAGCCTCTTGGCATTGCAGAGAGATTCCACGACGGATTTCATTGATGCCAATGAAGACATAACGCCAGTTGGTTAACTATCTGGTATGAATTCTTTTAGGTTTCGGTTTGTTCAGTTTTGAAAAAAATAAAACCATTCGGGTTTAACATTGTAATTCGGTTGGTTTGGGGCTTTGAGAACCCCAATTCTCAACATTTAATGATTAATTCACAAGAAGATTGGAGACAAAGACCCTTCTGTGAGATGCCTAAACCAGGACATCCATTTTAACTACCAAATTTCTGATGGATTATAGACTTGGGTATAGGAGGAGGCTTCAAGTAAAATCCAAGGAAAGCACCCTCTATATAGTAGATGAACTCCCAATCAGTTGTAGTATTCCAAGAAAAATCAAACATATTCATACAATTTACATGTATAAGCCCAATCCGAGACTGCGGCGAGTCGAGGATTGAGAACTGGGAAGACGAGCGCGGTGACTGACTCGGACCTCCGACGAACTAGCGAGGTGGCCGAGGCCTGAGAGGCAGAGAATGAGAGCGACGGGCCGACGGCTGAGCCGCCTAAGCGAGAGTGCGAGAGGGACTGAGGGAGACGGGGAGACTCGAGTCTGAGATTCAATATAAGTGTTTTTAAAAAAAATTTTTTTTTTAAGGAGCTTTTGTAAGAGCATCATTAGCCCTTCCTTAATAGTTAAATTTGAACATTTTTAGTTGTAATTTTTGAGAATTTTTTGTAAGTGTAATTATGAAAGAAAAAATAAGAGTACAAGGAAAAAAAAATAAAACAACAAAACTGAAAAAAAAAAGAAAAAAAATAGTAATTACATGCCAAGACGCACTCGCCTGGACCAATCATTATTGCATGGACCATGGTCCACACAGCATAAATATAAGGTACATTATTTTTATACGGAAGGTACATTATTTTTGTACTGAAGGTACATTATTTTAGGGTACATTATTTTTGTACTGAAAGTACATTATTTTATAGCATTATAAAATAATGTACCTTCAGTACAACAATAATGTACCTCCAGTATAAAAATAATGTACCTTATATTCATGGTCCACACAACTATGTGAACCATGGTCCACACAATAATTTGCCCGCCTGGACCCATTAAACCCTGCCAAAACCCCATTTTGCAGGAGGAAGAACTCACCCAAAACACCCCCTTCTCATTTGATAAAAACTCAAGCATTGAATTTTACTGTTCTAAAATTTCTCTAAAAGCAACCATTGGGGAAGGCCTTACCGATGAAGTTTTTCACGATTTTGAGGAATTTTTATAAGTGTGATTAATAAAAGGAAAATGGGGGAGGAAAAAATTAAAACAAATAAATTTTTTTTAAAAAATTGAATTTGTCAAGCGCGTGCACTGCAAAATAATGGTCAGAAATAGTCATAATAAGCGGGCACGAAACACCACAACAGCGGATGTTTGGGCAAAATAATGGTCAGAAATTACTATACTAAGAACCCTCATTTGCAGATCTCATCTTCTTTCTCTTGCCATGTTTACTTAGATGCGACTGACGCGCTGCATGCAGTACACCTGTACACGTGCCCGCTGGGCACAAGTGTAACAACCACACATGGTTGTCGCATATGATATTAATCTGGTGTGGGTGGTCCAAAATGTTATAATTATCTCTTTACTTACAGGACAATTTTTTCCCTTCTCTCTCTTGTACATCTCTCCTCCAAGTTGGCATTTTTTCTTAAGAACCGTGAATGATCCACTGATGGTGGATGCTATGAGTAGATAATAGAGAGAATTGAGAGGCACGAGGTAGAGTCGCAGAGATTAAGGCAGTGAGCAGTGAGGTCGAGGGTGAAAGACATCAATGTGACGAATTTCAGAAACGTGGACAAAAATAGGAAGGTTTTGAAAACGAAACAAAAATATGAAAAATTCACTTGGGAAATGCGTTTGAAGTTATAAACGCATGCCCATTTTGCGCTCTATTTTGTACAGAGTATTTTTTTTCGGAATACAGAATCCAAAAACAAATGCCACTTGCATCATTTTTTTAATCAAACGCAAGTGGTACATGCGTTTGACGTATTTTATACGTCAAACACAAATCCCACTTACTTTTGGATTCTGTATTCCAAAAAAAAAAAAGAAAAAAAAAGAACGCAATTGGGACATGCATTTCTGACCTCGTACACATGTCCCAAGTGAGTTTTTTCCTATTTCTATCTCGTTTTCAAAAGCTTCATATTTTTGTCCAACTTTGTTCAAATCGTCACATTCATGTCTTTCACCCGAAGTCGATAGGTCGGTTTGGTTGTCGGTTTTTTTCGCCTTATAATATAATCGATAACCACAAAATAATCGAATAATCAATTTTTTTGGCCTTATAACCAATAACTGAATCAATTTGGTTGTCGGTTTTTTGGTAATTATGTTCACCTTTACCTCCATTTGATATATTAAAATGAAAAAATGGTCAAACAGACCATTGAACTTTACTAGAAAGTGTAATTAGGTTCTTGAACTTTAAAAAAATGTAATTAAACATTTGAACTTGACATTTTAGCGCATCTAAACCCAATATTATTTTCCTAGTGTACTATTTAAGTAGGCCATTTGTGATCCACCTCCCCTTTTCAATATTATTTTCCTAGTGTACTATTTACAAAGCTAGTATTGTTCTAAATTCGGTACTGTTTAATACATTATAGTAGCTTGTCAAAACTACGCTAGTGTTAAGCATGCTGTTGACTAGCCCAATAATCATAAAACCAATGCCTTTTTTTTAAAAGAAAACAATTTTTTTTTTGAATGCTACTGACTCACCTACTGAAAAACAAAGAGACAGCAACGCCTCCACTGAGGCTCCACCACCTCCCGTATACAGGGAAGGGTTTGATGTCATTGGACCACAAGGCCCTTGGTCAACTTATATAGTTTGAAAAACAAATAATTAGGCCTAATATTTAAATCCGACCCACTGCAATAACATTTACCATTATAATATTAAAACACAGCCTAATATAAATTATGATCTAAACGCGGTCCAGCCTAACAAACCCAAACCCAACAACCCATCATATATATCCTACAACCCACCTGTCTGAAATCCTAACCGGGGCATTTGGATAGAGGGAAGAAATTAAGTGGAAAAAAATAGAAATTTATGAGATTTTAGTTTTATATATATATATATATATATATATATATATATATATATATATATATATATATATATATATATATATGTTTAAAAATTATGTCAAAAACATAAAATATTCACTTTTAAAAGTAATAAAGTATTGCAGAAATAAGGATAGCCTAAGAATTCATTTCCAATTAGAATAAATTCTCAATCAACCAAATAAGGTAAGATCTGTTTTTGCTCAAATTTGAAAAATAAACTTCCCCAAAAACTTATAAAGAAAGAACAAAAGTGCAAACCTATGAAATACATAGCTATGCTGTAAACCTCATAAATGAGCAATGCAGTTGCCTCAGTTTCAATTATGCATGGTGTACGCAAGATTAAAAAGCAAGAAGAAAAAAAGGCACCAAGCAAATTATAGCAAACAAGCCACTGGATGTGAGAAAACTACACTCTAAAATCACAGGAAATTGCCTAATATGAAAGATTCATTTTAATCAAGCATATAGATCCGAGAGGCAACGTCCTGTACTAACCAATCAAATCCCTCGAGGAGCCCTTCTCCGGTATATGCACTACATCCCACAATTCTCCAGTGCCGGGTTTTATCCATAGCATCCAGATTAAGCACCTGCATCATCAACACAACACTTTACAATCTAATCCATTACCACGTTCTGAGTAAAATCTTTTTTTGCAGAAATGATGCTACTGGAATGGATATAAAATTAGAAGGATAACAATGGAATAGTATCCATGTATAACAAACTGGGAGAATGAAACTCTTGAATTCAGGGGCTTTTCAAAGCACTAGGGATCTTATCATCCTTTGTCACATCAGGGAGTAAAAGTGAGGTAGTAGAAATTGGGAGTCCATGTAGTATAACTCAGCAAAACAGGACTGGAATGTTAAAATATAACTGGCTGTTCATTTCAGGCAAAAGACAGTAGAATATATATATATAGTTGAGTATCAGGCACATTGATGATTTAACTTGCATGTTACCCTGTTGCCCATCATAAATGTACTATAAATTATTTTCAACCACATCCATGCACTGAGTCTTATAATAAGATGAGTTCTCACTTCTCAGACTGCCAAAATCTGTCTGACAATGAAAGTCTAATTACATTATCAAAGTTGTTCCTTATGGAATTAATAAAACACACATATTAGTCAGCATCCTTACCTTAGCGATTTCATCGGGACAAAGAGAACCTTGTATGTCTTGCTTATTTGCAAAAATCAGTAATGATGCTCCTGATAGCCTCTGCCAAGGAAATGGAACAAGTCAAAAGCAGTGACAGGTAATAGATACATAATATCATTTATTCAGTATTTCAGTCTTTGTATTTCTTATGCTTTTCAGTCCAGCCGTAAATCCATAATCATCATAATAGCCTTCATTTATTTCACTTGAAGAGAAGACCAGAAGTTCAATGGAAGTATGAGATTGCCACCTCCGATTAAGGCTGAACAACTGAGAAACTACAATGAAGACTGAAGCATCAGGAAGACTTGGGAAAGATCTAGAATAATTTACCAATGGACAGAAGGCCTCTTTGTAGTTGTTTTAGTTGTTTAAGTGGTAACAGAACTCAATTCACAATACAATTTCACAACTTTTCTGAACTACTTCGCTCCTCTCTCTCAACCTTCATCTTCTTAGCTAAATCTCCGTTTGAATTTGGTAAATGAGCCAAGGTTGTGAATTTGTGATTACAAATTGTTATGAGTTCCTTTCACTTTTAGTTCTGAACTTTCAGTCCAAAATACCCTTAGATAGTTAGATGTAGTAGGCCGGGTGAGGTTTAGTCACAAAGGGCATTTTTGAGTATTTAGGGCTACAATTTAAACATTTTCAAAATCAACAATCAAAAGTGAAATGAATCAAAGTCAATGACCAAAAGTGAAAATATCATTATAGTTGAAAGATCAAAGGTGGAATTAACTCAACAATTATCAAAGCAGTTCATTCTTGGAATCTAAAGCTTGTTCAGATCAATATAGTTGCTAATTTGAAGGAAATTAAGGAGAAAATCAATAGTGTAGAAGCTAGATGCAACAGTGGGTGAAAACCAAGTCCAACTAGTGGAACTCTCAACAACAACTACCACTATTCATGGCTACTCCAACTCTAGCCAGAAATGACTAGGACTAACAAAGTTCACATGCTCAGAATCTCGGTTCAGGTAACCTTGAAAACCCTCTTTTAGTGGGATGGGAAAGAGGTAGTTAGATGATGCATTCGTTGGAAGAACATATCAACGACGCAAGGCAGCTGCATAACCAGTTCAGGAGACTATTTATTAGTAATTTTTGAATTCTTTACTGTTAAGATTTCCTATTTCTGTGCAAGTTACCGTTTATGACTGTTGCATTTTTTATTATTTAAAGCTTAGGATTTAGATTGTTATCATCAAGCATTTTCTGAGAATTGAATTAATGATAATTGGGAGAGGATGAACTCCAAAACTTCTTCAACTTTCTTTTCTAATCTTTGTGTTATCAATAGCAATCATAGGTAGGAGAGATTCCAAAGCACCCATTCCCCTCGCACATCGCCCAGTGACGCGTTCTCAAGACCCCGAGCCCGCAACAAATTTGGTATCAAAGCCTGACGTCATGGGCGAGTACGCCTCAGCTGAATCTGTCCAGGCCCTCCAAGCTGCTATCACAGCTATGCAGACAGAGCAGGGCGAGATCCGGCAGATGCTCCGGTAGCTGCTGGCCGGAAAAGGACTAGCAACTGACGACTTCGGCAGCCAGCACAGGAGTCGTCCTCCGGCCGAGGAGGCGCAGGCAACAGGGCCGTCGGACGTCCCTGCCGCGACGGCGCCGAAGTTCGCCCGGTTGGAGTTCCCACGCTTTGATGGGCGTGAGGATCCGTCGGCCTGGCTCCATCGTTGAGAGCAATTCTTTAAAGCACAGAACACCCCGACCAGGGAGTTCGTGAGCTTGGCTGCGTTACTTCTTACCGGTGTGGCGCAAACATGGCACCTTCGCCTGGAGTTGGAAGATCCAGCCATCTCGTGGCAGCACTTCAATCAGCGATGCTACCTTCGCTTCGGACCTGGTCTCCGGGGAAACGCCCTTGGCATGCTCACCAGCGTCCGTCAGAATGGCCGACCGGTGGAGGAGTACACCGACGAGTTTCAGGAAATTCTCGGCCTCACCACAACGGTTCGCCAAGACCAGGAGGTCGATCTGTACACTGCAGGCCTTGACGAGTGGTTGCGAATCGACGTGGAAAATCTACATCCTCTCAACCTGGATGTAGCGATGAATATTGCCCGGTCTTCCTCGCGCAAGCAGCGCTGGTTTTCGCACCCGTACGCCGCTGACCCTTCGTTTTTCCCTGTCCCCTTCGCAGGTGGTTCGCACCAGTCGCACCAGTCCGTGCCGCGACCAGGCCAGACGCGTTCGCCAGCGACCTCGTTCGTGAGTTCGGCTGGTAGCCGCCCAGTCGCGGGCCCCAGGCTGGCGACCTCCGTGATTCGTTCGGGAAGCGCGGTCTCGTCCGGCAACCATCACCCCGAGCGTCGCCTTCCCCGAAGTGAGTATCAGCGGCGACGAGCCAGTGGGCTCTGCTTCCACTGCGACGAACGATGTACTCCAGCGCACAATTGCAGACACTTGTTCTTGTTGGTAATTGACGACGCCGCACCTCCTTCTGCGGATGAGGATTTCTTCGTTCTTGACCAATTGGACCAGACTGATTTGGAGCGCCCAGAGATTTCACTCCACGCGATTACGGGCACTGGAAACGGCAACACGATGCGTGTGAACCTGCTTTTAAATAATAAACCCATCACAGCTTTAATTGATTCTGGAAGTACCCACAACTTTGTGGACTCTGCAACGGCTAAGAGATTAGGGTTAATTATTCGCAGCTGTCCGTTTTCACAGGTGGCGGTGGCAAATGGTGAAAGAGTCACGGGACTTGGAATTTGCGAGGATATCCAGCTACAGAAAGACTCAAATTATTTCCCTGTTAATTTATTTGTAATTCCGTTAGTAGGGTTCGAAATTGTATTAGGGGTGCATTGGCTTCGCACTTTGGGTGCGATTCTGTGGGATTTTACTGCTTTAACTATGACCTTTACGTATGGTGGCCGGCCAGTAACGTGGCAAGGGGACCAAGTTTCCCCCGGTCAATTATTGCATGCCATACAGCCCCAAGTGAGCGTTTCTAATGCCTTGGAGCACCTCCTGACTGATTTCTCTGATCTCTTTCAGGAACCCACGGCACTGCCGCCCAAGCGCCAGTGCGATCACCGCATTACGTTGGTTACGGCGCGGACCCCGTGGCCGTGTGGCCCTATCGCTACCCCCAGGCGCAAAAAGATGAAATCGAGCGCCAATGTGAGTCCATGTTGGCCTTGGCTTTATTCGGCCCAGCCGGTCGCCGTATTCGTCCCCGGTGTTGTTGGTGCTCAAGCAAGACCGCACTTGGCGTTTTTGTATTGACTACCGCGAACTGAACGCTACAACTGTGAAGGACAAGTTCCTTATTCCTGTAATTGACGAATTACACGGATCCCGTTTCTTCACGAAACTGGATTTACGCTCCGACTACCACCAAATTCGGATGTATGCCAATGACATCGAGAAAACGGCTTTCAGGACACATCACGGGCATTTCGAGTTCCTGGTGATGCCCTTCGGCCTTTGCAACGCACCATCTACCTTCCCGGCACTGATGAACGAGGTTTTTCACTCGGTTCTTCGTAAGTTTGTTTTGGTCTTTTTTGACGATATTTTGATTTATAGCAGGTCTTGGGCGGAACACATTCCCACGTCAGGACGGTTTTTAACCTTTTACGCCAACATCATTTATTAGTCAAGCGGTCTAAATGTTCTTTCGGCGAGGAAAAGGTTTGTTATCTCGGCCACATTATAAATGCGGAAGGTGTTTCGATGGATCTAACCAAAGTCCAGACAGTGTTAGATTGGCCACAACCCCAATCTGTAAAGGGGCTCCGGGGTTTTCTGGGCCTCGCGGGATTCTACCGTAAGTTTATAAAGGATTTTGGTTTGATTGCTGCTCCCTTAACTTCTCTACTCCGGAAACACAGCTTCTTGTGGACAGACGCAGCATCTGAGGCCTTTCAGAAACTCAAAATTGCTCTTACCATGGCCCTGGTGTTGCAACTGCCGGACTTTTCAAAATCGTTCGTCGTCGAGTGTGACGCGTCGGGTGTCGAAGTCGGTGCAGTTTTGCACCAAGAAAATCACCCGGTGGCCTTCTTCAGTCGACAACTCGCCGCTCGACATCAGAAACTAGCGTCTTATGAGCAGGAGTTAATTGGCCTATCACAGGCAATTCGCCATTGGAGGCACTATTTATGGGGTCGCCATTTCACCGTGCGAACTGATCACTATAGCTTGAAATTCTTGCTACAACAACGCCTCACGACGTCGCCCCAACACCATTGGATCAGTAAATTCTTGGGGTATGACTTCGAAGTCGAGTTTCGCGCGGGTAATCTCAATACCGTGGCGGACGCGTTATCTCGTCGGAATGCAGACTCTTGCACGCTCATGGCACTGTCAGCCCCGGTTTCTCCGTTCCTGGATTCCCTCCGTGGGGATCTTGCCGCTTCCGACACCGCCCGCACCTTGATGGGAAAAATTCAGGATGGTTCCGAGGGCCCGAACTGGACATTGGATGACGGATTGATCCGTTACAAAGGTAGGCTTTTTGTTCTTCCAAATTCCACACTAATTCCGGTTATTATTTCAGGATTTCACGATGCTGCGCACGAGGGCGCTCAGAAGACTATTTTTCGCGTTTCCCGTGAGTTTTTCTGGACCGGGATGCGAAGGGCTATTCGCGAGTTCGTGAGACACTGCCCCACGTGTCAACGCTGCAAATGGGAGAACTTACACCCCGCCGGCCTCCTCCAGCCATTGCCGATTCCTTCTGTTATCTAGAATGATATTTTAATCGACTTCATTGAAGGCTTGCCGAAGGTCCACAACAAATCGGTGATTCTCTCCGTGGTCGACCGTCTCTCCAAGTCGGCGCACTTCATTCCCATCGGCCACCCCTATACAACGGCTTCAGTGGCGAGCGTGTTTTTCGCCAACGTGGTCAAACTTCATGGCATACCGGAAACCATTGTCAGTGATCGGGACGTGACTTTCACAAGTTCCTTTTGGAAGGAACTATTTCGCCTCAGCGGGACCACCTTGTCGTTTTCGTCGTCTTATCACCCACAGTCGGATGGCCAACTGAGGTCACTAATCGCACAATCGCACAATCGCAATGTACCTGCGCTGTTTGGTAGGGGATTGCCCGCGTAAATGGGTTGATTGTCTTCCTTGGGCTGAATACTGCTACAACACTTCCTATCACTCAGCTCTCAGGACCACCCCGTTCCGCGTTGTCTACGGTCGTGACCCTCCGCGCCTCTTATCGTATGAGCCGGGGGCATCCAAGCTTGACGCAGTCGATGTTGCGCTTCAGGATCGCGATACGTTATTACAAATAGTTGGTGATCATCTCCCTGCTGCTCAGTCACGTATGGCTAAGTTTTACAACAAGACCCATCGACATGTTGAGTTCTCCGTCGGTCAATGGGTTTGGCTTCGCTTCCATCCTTACCGCCAGCTCTCCGTCAATCGTCGGGTCTTCCACAAGCCATCACCGAAGTTTTTTGGTCTCTTCTGCGTCACTAAACGCGTGGGGGATGTTGCTTACCAGCTAGCACTTCCGTCTTCGAGCCGCATTCACAATGTTTTTCATGTCTCCTTGCTAAAGCAATTCCAGGGTACCCCCGACCTCCGAGCCTGAACTTCCCCCGTTGCACGATGGAAGGGTTTTGTTGCAACCACATTCAGTGATTAAGTCTCGGTTAAATCGTGGTGTTACGAAGCTTTTGGTCAATTGGGTCAGCACGGCTCCTTAGGAAGCTCTCTTGGGAACACTTGGATAAATTTCGGTTACTTTTTCTGGACTTCAAGCTTGAGGACAAGCTTTTTGACTTGGAGGGGTGTGATGATGCATTCGTTGGAAGAACATATCAACGACGCAAGGCAGTTGCATAACCAGTTCAGGAGACTATTTATTAGTAATTTTTGAATTCTTTATTGTTAAGATTTCCTATTTCTGTGCAAGTTACCGTTTATGACTGTTGCATTTTTTATTATTTAAAGCTTAGGATTTAGATTGTTATCATCAAGCATTTTCTGAGAATTGAATTAATGATAATTGGGAGAGGAAGAACTCCAAAACTTCTTCAACTTTCTTTTCTAATCTTTGTGTTATCAATAGCAATCATAGGTAGGAGAGGTTCCAAAGCACCCATTCCCCCCGCACATCGCCCAGTGACGCGTTCTCAAGACCCCGAGCCCGCAACACTGGAGGTAATTGCCAAAAGAAGTAAGTTGCTTTCCTCAAGATCACATGGAATACCTAGGCCACATCATCTTAGGAGAAGGGATCTCCGGCTGTCTGGGGAGAATAGGTGGTTCGGACTGATACACATACCTCTATAATTATGTAAAAGGACTCATTTTTATAGACCAAAGAAGCTCAAAATGCCTTTAGTGAATTCAAGCAAACCTTGTCCACAGTTCATATCCTATCATTGTCTAGCTCTGAAACCAATTTAATTTATAATGTTGATTTGAGAACTCCATATTTTTCATATATCTCAGACTAAGAAATATATATATTTACACAAGAAACTATTGTTGGTCTGCAAGAGAGGAATTTTAAGTGGTTCAGCCAACCCAACCTACTTCCACTCTTCTCCTTTAACTCCAAGGAGAAATTTCACTAAGTATTTTCACCCAACACCCCTAACATTAATTCATGCCTCAATGTTGTAGCTCCACTGAGTTGTAATAATTAATTCTTGATACCATGAAGCTTTGCATCCCATGCGCTTGGTTTAATAGGTCACCATGTGCTTGATCAGATAAAAATATTCCAATTCCCTTAATCCACGCATGGATGTTTTGTATGCTAATTATCAATTAGAATTGATTTATCACTTCATCTACTTTCTTGAGCACATCAACCTTGAATATAATATTCTAAGCCCATTCTCCACCTTTTCAATAAAGTTTGTTTCTCCTGATCTCTTTTAGCCAAATTTGAATTCTTCAAATAAAATATGGTGACCCATATTTCTTTTTTGTCATGTGAGACATCTTCCACCATTGCAAAGTGTATAAATAATTCCTTGGTTGATTTTTAAGTAAGCAATGACATCATCATCACTAACTTTATAGAAATTCTTCTTGAATTTTGTTAGACTTCTTACGACTTCTTCTTCCAAATATTTTCTTGATAGTTTACCACTCATTGAATCACTTTTATCTGAGTATTTTTTTCATTGTTACTGTAGCACTTGTACTGTAGCAGTAGCATTATTCAGATCACTATAGCAAATCAGTGTAGCGGTGCTTTTACGTTCCGGAGATCAATTTGCCTTTCTAACTTCATTCCAAAATTCTCAACTTTCTGTTACTATAGCAGTGCATTTTACGTTTCGAAAACCTTACGTTCTGGAGATCAGTTTTCCTTCCTGACTTCATTCCAAATTTCTCAACTTTCCATTCCTGTAGTAGGTCACTGTAGCAAGTTACTGTAGCAATGCGTATTTTACTTTCCGAATCACCTCCCTAGCCTCTTCATTTTACTTTCCTAACTTCATTGCTTTTACTTTCCTAAATCAACTTCTTTGATCAACCTTCCTGATCAACTTTGAATAAATCAACTTTCCTTGAATCTTCCTTGATTAACTTTCCTTGATCAACCTTCCTAACTTCTTCAAGGTTACTTTCCTCACTTTACTAACTTCTTCAATGTTACTTTCCTCACTTTACTTTCCTTAATCAACCTTCTTAACCTCTTCAAGGTTACTTTCCTAACTTTAGCTTCACCTTCCGGACGGTAGCTTCACATTGTAGCATTTTTACTTTCCGGAAATTATTGTAGCAGTACTATAGCACTTCGTAATTTTACTTTCCGGAAATCTTTCTTCTTCTTTTTCTTCTTCAGCTTCTTCTTGTAGAGAATGCTTACTACAAATAATTCCTAACATATTTTTGGTATCATCAAAATCTAATTACACTTATTCCTAACAATTTCATCCTTTTTTTATGATGCCAAAACCTATACTCTTTAATTATGGGTGATTTTGAATCTTTAACTTTTTCACTAACTTTTTCATTAAAACTTTAGCATATAATTTTGAGTTTGACAAAATTATCTAATATTACAAAAAGTCTATGAAGCATCTACTCAAACATAATATTTCCCTTACTGCTTATCTTCCCCCTCACTACTTCGAATTGTTAGGAATAAGTGTAATTAGATTTTGATGATACCAAAAATATGTTAAGAATTATTTGTAGTAAGCATTCTCTACAAGAAGAAGATGAAGAAGAAAGATTTCCGAAAAGTAAAATTACGAAGTGCTACAGTGAACTGCTACAATAATGGAAATTTGGAATAAAGTTAGGAAGACGAATTGATCTCCGGAACGTAAGATTTTTCCGGAACGTAAAATGCACTGCTACAGTGACTTGCTATAGTAACGGAAAGTTGAGAATTTTGGAATGAAGTTGGGAAGGCAAATTGATCTCCGGAATGTAAGATTTCTGAATCGTGAATGCACCGTTACAGTGATCTACTATAGTACAAATGCTACAGTAACAACGAAAAAACACTCTGATAAAAGTAATTCAGGGAGGTAAACTAGCAAGAAATAAAATTCTGAAGAAGATGTGGCATGAAGTCTAACAAAATTCAAGTAAGAAGAATTTTTACAAAATTAGTATTGATGATGTCATTGCTTATCTAAGAATCAACCAAGGAATTGTTTATACACTTTGCAATGATGAAAGATGTCTTACATGACAAAAAGGAAGTATGGGTCACCATATTTTATTTGAAGAATTCAAATTTGGCTAAATGAAGATCAGGAGAAACATCTTTATTAAAAAAGTGGAGAATGAGCTTAGAATATTATATTCAAGGTTGATGAGCTCAAGAAAGTGGATGAAGTGATAAATCGATTATCAATTTGAATTGATAATTAGCATACAAGACATTCATGCGTGAATTAGGGAGTTGGATACATTTTTATCTGATCAAGAACATGTAGATCTGATAAACTAAGCACATGGGATGCAAAACATCATGGAGTCAAAGGAGCATTTTATTGCAACTCGGTGGAGCTACAACATGGAGGCATGAATTAATTTTAGGAGTGTTTGGCAGATTATGGACAACTGTCAACGAACAAATAGCAACGGGAAAATTCTTCCACAAATATAAATACAAGACCCCAAAAACTTATAAGACATGGATGAGAGAATACACAGACACAAAAAGTAAATGCACAGATAGAGAGGCAAATGCTCAAACGAAAAATGAGAGAAAACAAAGCATAATTTCCAATGTGCATATTCTAAGCTTGAAAGAGAAAAGAATCACTCTGATTCTTTTATTAGTCCAGCACTCAAACAATAACACAATCTTTCAAGGGAAGCTCTGGTCAGGCAGTGAAGGATAGGAAGACGGTGCAACTGTTTTCTATCTCAAGGATTGTCAGGCAGTGAAGAATAGGAAATCAGCGTGACTGACCTCTATTTCAAAAACGGTAGAGACGGGGTGCTTCTGTCCAGACTTTGTATTGTTGAAAATACTTAGTGAAATTCCTCGTTAGAGTGAAAGGACAAGAGTGGACGTAAGCTAGGTTGGCCGAACCACTTAAAACACGTACACCCGAATGTTTTTGGTGGAATAGGAAACACCAACTTTTGTAGGAAGAGACATTGATAAGGTGTTTTTCCATGTAGCACAGAAGATGGCATACGAGTGATTAAGAAACAAGCTGTAGAAATTGCATCAGCCCAAAAATGCGTGGGAACCTGCATTTGAAACATGAGAGCCCACACAGGAGAAAAAAAAATTATGGTTTTTTTTTTCTTTCAAACCTGGAGCTCAGATACCGTGTTGAATGAAGAACTATCGTTTGTCTTTGATGACAATTTCAAATTTAGTCCTAGACTTTCGTAAGGTATTTTTGTCTTTTCATATTTTTCTCATGACTTTTTCTATTTTTAGTCTATTTGAACATTTTTAGTCTTTCTCATGACTTTTTCTATTTGAACATTTTTAGTCTTTCTCATGACTTTTTCTATTTTTAGTAAGGTATTTTTGTCTTTTCATATTTTTCTTTTGTTATTTTTCCAGTTTCAACCAGTTTAATTGGTTTAGGACTTTAGGTAACCTATGATTTTTAGTAACCATATTTTTCAACCGTTTTTTAGTAAAATCCAAACCAATTAAACCGGAAAAAAACAGAGGTTATCTAAAGTCCTAAACCAATTAAATTGGTTAAAACTAGAAAAATAACAAAAGAAAAATATGAAAAGACAAAAATGCCTTACTAAAAATATGAAAAGTCATGAAAATGACTAAAAGTGCCCAAAAAATAATAATCTATGATATTAAATAGCAAAAATGATAGTCTGGGACTAAATTTAGAATTGTCACTGTTATAAGGTATATTCATCACATATGGTATCCTATATATTAGGAAAGTTGGAAACTAGGGTTTTGAAGTTGTACTGTTGTAGTATATGGAAACCTGTTACCATACAGAATGTCCTCCAAAGTCATATATATAGGATGGTGTACTCTCCTCAAAACCTTGTGAGACATAGAGCTGCCAGTCAAGGTATTCTCCTAAAACCTTTGAACATGGTATCAAAGCCTAGGTTATAAACAAATTTTTTTTCGCTCCGTTGTCGTCACCTCCCGTCTAGGACGAATCGTCGGCGACCGGCGACCTCACCCGTGAAGTTCGGTGCCAATCTGCCCGGCGAGTGGGCCTCACGCGCCGCCGCAACCAGCCGCCCTCCTCCGCACGCACCGGTGCGTGCGCCTCCTCTGGCTACCAGAAAGTTTTCCGGCCACCTTCTCGAAGCTCGCCTTGCTCCAGGGAACTCGGATCTGGTCTTAGTTTGACCAGTGTTGCTTCGGTTATTGCGGGTCTTCAATCAGGTTGTCTCGTACGCCCTCCGGTTACTGTTTTTTATCTGTTTCTGATCTGTTTGGGCTCCATTTTTTGTGGGTATGGCTGAGAATAAGTCGATTGTTGTTACTGATATTGTTCCTGTGAATTCCAAAATCACGGACTGTAAGCTTAATGACTCTAATTACTTAGAGTGGTCTCTGGTGATCAAGCTTTATCTCACTAGTTCGGATAGAAAAGACCACCTCACTGAGACCAAAGAGGATGCTAATTGGGTAAAGGATGATGCACGTTTGCTCTTACAAATTCGTAATTCTATAGATGAGGGTATTCTTGGGTTCGTTAGTCATTGCTCTTCTGTTAAAGAATTGTTGGATTATTTGGAATACTTGTACTCTGGAAAGGGGAATATCACTCGTATGTATGATGTTTGCAAGTCTTTTTACCGTGCCGAGAAGTAAAATTTGTCTCTCACTGCTTACTTTATGGAATTTAAGAAAACATATGAGGCCCTTAATAAACTCATGCCATTCACTGCTGACATTAAAGAGCAACAAAAGCAACGTGAACAATTGGCTGTTATGAGCTTTTTGGCAGGTCTTCCTTCTGAGTTTGACACAGCTAGGTCCACAATTCTTAGTACATCTGAAATCCCTACCCTAGCTGATGTCTTCCCTCGCTTGATTCGATCCGAGCAGTCCAAGATACCCGAAGTTCCCATCCCACCTAATAGTGCTCTTGTTAGTCGTAATCCTCACAATGGGAACGGTGGCAATTCCCAAGGGCACACTTCTGGTCATCCTCACAGTGGGAACAATGGATATTCCCAGGGGCGTACTTCCACCATTGTGTGTCACTATTGTCAAAAGCCAGGGCATATAAGGAGGGACTGTCGGAAGTTGCAAAAGGATCGTAGGAATTCTTTTACCAATGTTGCATCTACACCTGAGGCATCTTCCAAGACTATCATGGTCTCTGCTGATGAGTTCGCCAAGTTTTCTCAATACCAAGACTCTTTGAAGCATTCATCCTCTTCGGTCACTGCTATTGCTGACTCAGGTAACCCGACCTCTTGTCTTCTCTCATCATCATCCAAATGGATTATAGACTCGGGTGCCACAGACCATATGACAGGTAATTCGAGTTTATTTTCCTCCATTTCTTCTTCTCCACATAGTTCCCCTGTCACCTTAGCGGATGGGTCCACCTCCCATGTACTTGGGTCTGGCTCCATTACGCCAATCCCCACGCTCCCCTTACAGTCTGTCTTGCACCTCCCTAATTTCTCGTTCAATTTGATTTCGGTCAGCCAGCTTACCCGTGCTTTAAAATGTTCTGTTACGCTCTTTCCTGATCATTGTCTGTTTCAGGATCTTATGACGAAGAGGGTTATTGGTGAGGGGCGTGAGTCTAAGGGTCTCTACATTCTTGACACCAAGAGGTCAAAGTTGGTTGCTTGTTCGGGTGCTGTCACTCCGGTAGATGCTCATTGTCGTTTGGGGCATCCTTCCCTCCCGTTGTTGAAGAAATTGTGTCCGCAGTTTCATAGTTTGCCGTTTTTACGTTGTGAGTCGTGTGAGTTTTCTAAGCACCATCGTGTGCATTTGAGTCCTAGAGTTAGCAAACGTGTCTACTTTGTTTGAGTTAGTACATTCAGATGTTTGGGGTCCGTGTTCTGTGACTTCTAAACTTAGCTATAAGTATAATACCTTTGTTGATGATTTCTCTCAAATGACATGGTTATATTTAATGAAGTCTTGTTCTGAATTGTTTGATGTGTTTCGTGGATTCTGTGCTGAAATTAAAACTCAATTTGGTGTTCATGTCAAAATATTACGCACTGACAATGCTAAAGAGTATTTCTCGTACCCCTTTTCCTCTTATATGCATGGCATGGGTATGTTGCATCAATCCTCGTGTGTTGACACACCTTCCCAAAATGGGGTAGCTGAGCGCAAGAATCGGCATTTGCTTAAAACTGCAAGGGCCTTATTGTTTCAAAGGAGGGTTCCTAAGCAGTTTTGGGCTGATGTTGTTTCCACTGCCTGTTTTTTAATCAATCGCATGCCCTCTGTGGTTTTGGTTGGGAAAACTCCGTACCATATTCTGTGTCCATCACAACCTTTGTTTCATATTGACCACCGTATATTTGGTTGTGTATGTTTTGTTCGAGATGTCCGTCCTAATCTCACCAAGCTTGATCCAAAGAGTGTGTGTTTCTTGGTTATTCTCGTGTGCAAAAGGCGTACAGGTGTTACTCTCCAGAGCTTGGTAGGTACCTTGTTTCTATTGATGTCACTTTTCACGAGGATGTTCCTTTCTTTCCTTCTTCCCCGGATGCCATTGGTCAGGGAGAGGATGAGGGAGATGACATCCTGATGTATACAGCCACGACATCTGTCCCTATGCATGTTCCTATTCCTCCAGTTTTACAAGTGCCCTCGGCCTACTGCTCCCATTCCTGCTTTGCCTCAAGCTCCTCTTCCTGCCTCAGTACCTACTCCAATCCCTGAAACCACCTCTGAGTCAGTTGATCCATTGTTGAATGATACCCTTCCTATTGCTGTTCGAAAAAGTAAACGCAGTTGCACTTATCCTATATCCTCTTTTGCATCATATGCTCAGCTGTCCTCTGTCTCCTGTTCTTTTGTTGTTTCCCTTGATTCCGTGTCCATTCCTAAAACTGTTAAGGAAGCCTTGTCTCATCCTGAGTGGCGAACTGCTATGATTGAGGAGATGAATGTTTTGGATCACAATGATACTTGGGAGTTGGTTGCCATGCCTGCAGGTAAGAGGCCTATTGGTTGTAAGTGGGTGTTTGCTGTCAAGGTAAATTCTGATGGGTCTGTTGCTAGATTGAAAGTCTGTCTTGTGGCTAAAGGATATGCCCAAACCTATGGGGTTAATTATTCTGACACTTTTTCTCCTGTGGCTAAGCTTACTTCTGTCAGGTTACTCATTTCAATGGCAGCCATTAAAGATTGGCCACTGCATCAGCTTGATATCAAGAATGCCTTTTTGCATGGGGATCTTCATGAAGAAGTGTACATGGAGCAACCTCCTGGGTTTGTTGCTCAGGGGGAGTCTGGGAAAGTATGCCGACTTCGAAGATCATTGTATGGACTGAAACAAAGCCCGCGAGCATGGTTTGGAAAGTTTAGTCAAGCAGTGGAGAGCTTTGGGATGGTGAAAAGTAAATCGGATCACTCAATGTTCTACAAGTGGTCCAAAACAGGCATAATCTGGTTAGTGGTCTATGTGGATGACATTGTCATTACAGGGAGTGACACCGAAGGAATTTCATCTCTTAAGTCATTCCTTCATAGTCAATTTCAGACAAAGGATTTGGGACCACTAAAGTACTTCTTGGGTATTGAAGTCATGAGGAATAAAACAGGTATATTACTGTCTCAACGAAAATATGTACTTGACTTACTGTCTGAAACAAGGAAACTAGGGTCTAAACCATGCAATACTCCTATGATACCAAGGATGCAATTGTCAAAGGAGGGGGAGTTGTTTGAAGATCCTAAGAGGTATAGGAGATTAGTTGGGAAGTTGAACTACTTGACAGTAACTCGTCCAGATATTGCATATCCAGTGAGTGTTTTGAGCCAATATATGGCATCTCCAACTGTTGAGCATTGGGCAGTTGTAGAACACATCTTGAGTTATTTGAAGGGAACTCCAGGACATGGAATTTTGTATAAAAATCATGGGCACACTAAGATCGAGTGTTTTACTGATGTTGATTGGGCAGGATCCAAAGAGGATCGTAGATCAACAACTGGATATTGTGTTTTCTTTGGAGGTAATTTGGTTTCCTGGAAAAGTAAGAAACAAAATGTGGTTTCTCGTTCGAGTGCAGAGTCTGAATATAGGGCAATGACACAATCAACATGTGAAGTGATGTGGATAAACAACCTTCTGAGTGAGGCTGGTTTTAAAGCTCCAATCCCTACAAAAGGATGGTGTGATAACCAAGCTGCTCTGCATATTGCATCAAACCTAGTGTTTCATGAACGAACGAAGCATATAGAGATTGACTGTCATTTTGTTCGTGAGAAGATACAACTCGGGGATCTATTCATGAAGGCCCTAACTGGGACACGAGTTAGTTATCTGTGTAACAAGTTGGGCATGATTAATATCTTTGTTCCAACTTGAGGGGGAGTGTTATAAGGTATATTCATCACATATGGTATCCTATATATTAGGAAAGTTGGAAACTAAGGTTTTGAGGTTGTAATATATGGAAACCTGTTACCATATAGAATGTCCTCCAAAGTCATATATATATGATGGTGTACTCTCCTCAAAACCTTGTGAGACATAGAACTGCCAGTCAAGGTATTCTCCTAAAACCTTTGAATAGTCACCAAAGACAAGACAAAAGACCTATAGTGGAATTTACTCTATTACCCAACTTCCAAAGGGTTTAATATTTCATTGCAATTTCTCAGGAAGTTCAGCTTTCATCAGAGTGGCCCATTTGGCAATCTTGTAATTCCATTAAACTTCTTAAGCTTAAGAGCCCATCATGTGACATTGTTTCCTTCCATAATGATGCCATCTTATTCCACTTCTTTTATTTTGTATGTACAAGCCATCACTACAGTACTATGTACAATCCAGTACAGTTAGTTTATGGTCATAACACTCAATGCAAAAATTATTTGCTAATAAGCCATAATGAGAGTGCCAGTATATAGGAATATATATCATGCATTATGCTGTCCAAGTCAAGTAGAAAGGGCTAAAACTAGAAGACAAAGTATTTAAGTTCTTTCTTAGTGGCAGGCCAAAATGCATGCATGGAAAATTTTCCCTCGAATAATATAGCATTGAAACCCTCACAATGAAAGGAGTCCATTATATCCAAAAACAAACACAGCTCAAATTTAGGGTAAAATTGGACATTCCAAAGGAAAAATGAAGAAGAGAGGAGAGTAAAACAGAAAGCTTACCGAATATATTGTTATGAGTTAATACCCAAAATAGTCCTCAAACTATAGTGGTTTTTCTCAATTATGTCCTAACGACTTTGGTGACATAAAGTAGTCCCACACTTTTGTATTTTTGCACACTATAGTCCTCCGTTTGTTAACCCGTCAAGTTGGTGTTAAATAGAGGGTCAATTATGTAATTTCAATTTCAATAGCTCTCATTTACCATCTTTCACTCACTTTCATCTTCCATGCTCGATGAAGGAAGATATCATCATAGCTTCTTTAAACATATTTGGGCTGTTAATGGATAAATCCTTGAGCAAACAGAGTGGGACAATCACCCCTTCAAGGAAATCTCATCTCTCTCTAAAAGTCTTGATTTAATACCATCCCAAGAAAACCAGAAATGCCAATTTCACGTAAAGGTCACCGGCTCGAAGCCCTTTGGGCATCTTTGAGGCTCAGATCTGTATTTGTTCTTGGGACAAGAGAGAAACCAGCGCCGCCATGGCTGCAAAGAACCGGAGATTCCGGGTCGCCATGCCAGGATACGGCTCGGTCATCTCAATGCCCGAAAGCCTAGAAAGTCGGAAAAGATGGCGAAGACATCATCAAAGCCTCAAGAAATGCCCAAATTAATTTAACCATAAAACATAGCTCTGCATATAAACGTACGTAGAAACTGCAGACTAGAAAGAGATTATGATTGAGGCTCATATCTGTATTTGTTCTTGGGGCAAGAGAGAAACCAGCGCCGCCAAGGCTGCAAAGAACCGGAGATTCCCGGTTCGGTCATCTCAATGCCCGAAAGCCTAGAAAGTCGGAAAAGATGGCGAAGACATCATCACAGCCTCAAGAAATGCCCAAATTAATTTAACCAGAAAACATAGCTCAGCATATAAACTTACGTAGAAACTGCAGACTAGAAAGAGATTATGATTGAGGCTCAGATCTGTATTTGTTCTTGGGGCAAGAGAGAAACCAGCGCCGCCATGGCTGCAAAGAACGGGAGATTCCGGGTCGCCCCGCCAGGATACGGCTCGGTCATCTCAATGCCCGAAAGCATAGAAACAGCCTCAAGAAATGCCCAAATTAATTTAACCAGAAAACATAGCTTTGCATATAAACGTACGTAGAAACTGCAGACAAGAAAGAGAATATGACTGAGGCTCAGATCTGTATTTGTTCTTGGGGCAAGAGAGAAACCAGCGCCGCCGTGGCTGCAAAGAACCGGAGATTCCGGGTCGCCCCGCCAGGATACAGCTCGGTCATCTCAATGCCCGAAAGCCTAGAAAGTCGGAAAAGATGGCGAAGACATCATCACAGCCTCAAGAAATGCCCAAATTAATTTAACCAGAAAACATAGTTCTGCATATAAACGTACGTAGAAACTGCAGACTAGAAAGAGATTATGATTGAGGCTCATATCTGTATTTGTTCTTGGGGCAAGAGAGAAACCAGCGCCGCCATGGCTGCAAAGAACCGGATATTCCGGGTCGCCCCGCCAGGATACGGCTCGGTCATCTCTATGCCCGAAAGCCTAGAAAGACGGAAAAGATGGCGAAGACATCATCACAGCCTCAAGAAATGCCCAAATTAATTTAACCAGAAAACATAGCTCTGCATATAAACGTACGTAGAAACTGCAGACTAGAAAGAGATTATGATTGAGGCTCAGATCTGTATTTGTTCTTGGGGCAAGAGAGAAACCAGCGCCGCCATGGCTGCAAAGAATCGGAGATTCCGGGTCGCCCCGCCAGGATACGGCTCAGTCATCTCAATCCCCGAAAGCCTAGAAAGTCGGAAAAGATGGCGAAGACATCATCACAGCCTCAAGAAATGCCCAAATTAATTTAACCAGAAAACATAGCTCTGCATATAAACGTACGTAGAAACTGCAGACTAGAAAGAGATTATGATTGAGGCTCAGATCTGTATTTGTTCTGAAAAATGTAATGCGCAGCACACAGAGATGTTAAAACAATAGTTGTAACACAAGAGACTTGATAACGCAGTTTGGGAAAAACCCTATTCTGCGAGGCACTTCTCAGTCTTGAGAATTTGCCTAAATCCACTAAAAGCTTAATATTCAAAGTACATAGTTTTGGGACCAGAAATTACACAATAGATTGATCTTCTCCTATCTAATCTATTGTAACCTAAACACATGTACTACTTTCTAGGGGAATTTAGAATCCTCTCAAACTCTCTTATGCCTCACAATATTAGCTAGGGAATTCGTGAATGGTGTAATGGTGAGAGGTTCCTTTAAATAGCCAACTAATCAGAACCAAAACGGTATTGGTGTTATTCCTAGTTTGTTTGGGATTTGATTTCTAATCTTGGTGTACTCCTTTTCTTGACTTGAATTGGATTTCTTTTTGCCAAACAATTGTGATCAACCTTTTGATTCAACATGTTCTTCGAGCAAGAGAGAAACCAGCGCCGCCAACTGCAAAGAACCGGAGATTCCGGGTCGCCCCGCCAGGATACGGCTCGGTCATCTCAATGCCCGAAAGCCTAGAAAGTCGAAAAAGATGGCGATGACATCATCACAGCCTCAAGAAATGCCCAAATTAATTTAACCAGAAAACATAGCTCTGCATATAAACGTACGTAGAAATTGCAGACTAGAAAGAGATTATGATTGAGGCTCAGATCTGTATTTGTTCTTGGGGCAAGAGAGAAACCAACACCGCCATGGCTGCAAAGAACGGGAGATTCCGGGTCGCCCCGCCAGGATACGGCTCGGTCATCTCAATGCCCGAAAGCATAGAAACAGCCTCAAGAAATGGCCAAATTAATTTAACCAGAAAACATAGCTCTGCTTATAAACGTACGTAGAAACTGCAGACTAGAAAGAGATTATGATTGAGGCTCAGATCTGTATTTGTTCTTGGGGCAAGAGAGAAACCAGCGCCGCCATGGCTGCAAAGAACCGGAGATTCCGGGTCGCCCTGCCAAGATACGGCTCGGTCATCTCAATTCCCGAAAGCATAGAAACAGCCTCAAGAAATGCCCAAATTAATTTAACCAGAAAACATAGCTCTGCATATAAACGTACGTAGAAACTGCAGACTAGAAAGAGATTATGATTGAGGCTCAGATCTGTATTTGTTCTTAGGGCAAGAGAGAAACCATCGCCGCCATGGCTGCAAAGAACCGGAGATTCCGGGTCGCCCCGCCAGGATACGGCTCGGTCATCTCAATGCTCGAAAGCATAGAAATAGCCTCAAGAAATGCCCAAATTAATTTAACCAGAAAACATAGCTTTGCATATAAACGTACGTAGAAACTGCAGACTAGAAAAGGATTATGATTGAGGCTCAGATCTGTATTTGTTCTTAGGGCAAGAGAGAAACCATCGCCGCCATGGCTGCAAAGAACCGGAGATTCCGGGTCGCCCCGCCAGGATACGGCTCGGTCATCTCAATGCCTGAAAGCCTAGAAAGTCGGAAAAGATGGCGAAGACATCATCACAGCCTCAAGAAATGCCCAAATTAATTTAACCAGAAAACATAGCTCTGCATATAAACGTACGTAGAAATTGCAGACTAGAAAGAGATTATGATTGAGGCTCAGATCTGTATTTGTTCTTGGGGCAAGAGAGAAACCAGCGCCGCCATGGCTGCAAAGAACCGGAGATTCCGGGTCACCCCGCCAGGATACGGCTCGGTCATCTCTATGCCCGAAAGCCTAGAAAGTCGGAAAAGATGGCGAAGACATCATCACAGCCTCAAGAGATGCCCAAATTAATTTAACCAGAAAACATAGCTCTGCATATAAACGTACGTAGAAACTGCAGACTAGAAAGAGATTATGATTGAGGCTCAGATCTGTATTTGTTCTGAGGGCAAGAGAGAAACCAGCGCCGCCATGGCTGCAAAGAACCGGAGATTCCAGGTCGCCCCGCCAGGATACGGTTCGGTCATCTCAATGCCCGAAAACCTAGAAAGTCGGAAAAGATGGCGAAGACATCATCACAGCCTCAAGAAATGCCCAAATTAATTTAACCAGAAAACATAGCTCTGCATATAAACGTACGTAGAAACTGCAGACTAGAAAGAGATTATGAAAAACACTACGAAGTACTGTCTGGTTTCTTTGGTCTCTGAAAAGGCTATTTTCTTGTTCCAATTCAGGAATCAAAGTGGAAAAATCATCGGCACAACAGAGAGGGGCAACCACCCTTTCAAGAATAATCCCTACTCTGTTGCCTCGGTTCTCTCCATCTCTGGACAACGGAGCTCCATCGTTAAAGAGGCTATGATGATATCTTCCTTCATCGGGCATTGAAGGTGGCTCTTTTGCTGGTAGTAAATGAAAGTGGGTGAAAGAGGGTAAACCAAAGCCAGTATTGAAATTACAAAATTGACCCTCGATTTAACACCAACTTACGGATTAATAAACAGAGGACTATAATGAGCAAAAACACAAAAGTCTGGGACTACATTAGGTCACCAAAGTCGTTTAGAACGAAATTAAGAAAAACCACCATAGTCGAGGATAATTTTGGGTATTAACTCATATTGTTATAGATTGCAACTATTAGTGTGTGTGTGTGCACGTGCATGCATGAGGCAGAAATTGATAGCTCCAAGTATACCTCTTCCTTCAAAAGATTATGCAATTCATATCTGCAGTCATCTAGCCTTCTAAGATCAGAACTATCCACAACCCACACCAAACCGTCAGTTTGCTCAAAGTAGTTCCTCCAGTAAGACCTTATGGTTTTTTGGCCCCCAACATCCCATATATTTAGTGTATATCTGCCAACAGTCAATTCTTATAAAAGTTCAGAGAAATACTACCAACAATATAAGAAGAAATCATTGTTTCAACACTTTGATAAATAAAACCAAAATCTTATGCTTAAAAATGTTTTTAAAAAATATTCGTTGTACAAAGGAAGGTTTTTTCATCTCTTAAGTAAAAACAATAAAATTGCTATGGATAGCAAATAATGCCTTAGTAGACAGTAGACACTAAACCTACATTACTCAAAGTAATTCAAGTTTTATAAATTTATTTGCTTTAGAATAATAACAATTTATTTTTAGGAAATGTTGGGTTAACAAAACAACCTATGTAAGGACCATAATACAACCAAGAAAATACTAATTCAAATAAGAGTGCCCCCCTCAAATCCCCCAATTCAAAAGGGATATGCATCTTGGACCACTTGGAGAACAAGTTATCAAAAAGTCAATAACTACAGATAAGGGGAAAATAAAAGCAGAAACCATACTTCTGGTATGCAATGGTTTTGATGTTGAAGCCGAGTGTCGGACTGATAACACTGGTGTCTTCACCATTTATTTTCAAAACTATGGTTGTCTTGCCTGAGTTGTCAAGTCCCCTGAATAAAAACATTAACAACAAGTTTTCAGGAAGAACCAAAAATAAAACTTCTGAGACATGAGGAAAAAGCATTGGATTGTTAACTTACACCATAAGAATGCGCATTTCTTTTTCTTTCTTCTTGATCTTTCGGATGATGCTAAGAAGTCCCATTCTCTTGATCTCCTAGTAACTTGGAGAGAAAATGACCATTTGTTTGTTAAAAAGCACAATTAAAAACTCAAAAAAGAAGGCTGGTTATTGATCTGCTATTAAGTGCTGTTGAATAGATTAATTATATGCTTCCAATGCTTTACTTTAGGTGCTTTCTTTTCCCTCTTCTTTTATCTTTTTTATTAGGGTGGGGTGTTTGAAACCAAACTGTTGACACATTTTTTTCATTTTCTCTTTTCATTTATTTATCACTAAAAAGATTGTGTAAAGCTAGGAAGGAAAGAGAAAAAAATCTTAGAAGGTTTAAAATTCTTTCAAAGGAATAGAATGGAAGAGAAGTTTGATTTAGTCACCATCACAAGTTTAAAATTTACACTGTCAAAAAAACAAGAAAAATCTGTAAAGAAAAGTAGGAGAAGACAGACACAGCACCCCTATTAGAACATAACATAAACATGATGGAACTTGAAAAAGCTAAAAAGAAAGAAAAAAAAAAAAAGACTTTAGTCTTTAGGAGAGTTGAAGCCTACTAGCCATAAACATGACGTAAGGCTTTAGCAAAAGAAAGAAAAAGAAACAGCCCAAATGGCACAACATCTAGCATTCTAGCCATAGTTAATTCACCAGCCCTGGCCCATATAAAAAGCAAAAGAAAAGAGATATAGAGAAATCACAGATAACAACAGATGAAGAGTTTTACTCTATGTTATGCTAACTAGTAGGCTCATAGCAAGGAAATAAATTATCATATAAATCTAATCCAGATTAAGCTGTAATTGAATAGAACATGTACTTAAACATAGATACATATAAATCAAAGTATGCCATATATCTTTGCAAATGCTATTCTAATGGGAAAATATTCCTTGTTTAAACTACTCAATAGTGCAGTCAATAGTGTTTCCAATTTCCATTGCACACAACTACACAAGAGAATTATACTTTCACCTTGAGAAATAGTATCTTCAAAGTACATCAATACAATAGATAATCTTTTGTTTTAGTCTATAGCTCCATTTGAAGCATCATTACATTACATTACAATTACAATGCTATTATTAATCTATAGCTCTAATCACACACTTTGATGATTACTTCTCTCTGCACCATGAAGCCCAACAGTGAAACCTAGTAATTACAAATACAAATTCCCACACCAAAAAGAACTAGCTGGAATTTCCAGTCTTCAACCAACCTTGAAGGCTGGATTTTCCAACCTTCAATCCCGGAAATTCTAGCCTTCAAGGCCGGAATTTGTAGCCTTTAAGGCCGGAAATTCCAGCCTCCAAGGCTGGAAAGTGTAAATTTCAAACAGAAATTGCAGTAAACTAGAAGAAACCATTCATAAGTTCCCTACCTTCAAAGTTCAAACAATGGGATACTGGAAGCAGGGCAGGTGGTCGGCAGGCTCAGCCCTGTCACAGGGAACGGTTTTTCGGTAACATACTGAATCGAACCGAACCGCCCACCCTAAAGCCCTTCAATTTCAAACTATATTATCACCCATCCTATCTCTTTTCTAACTAGATTTAATTTCATCTTTAATCCAAATCTCAATCTCTTAACATTTTTATCCAATCCTTTCTAAGTCGACAGGGGACATCAAGAATTTTTATTTGATTCTTCCTACGCCTTCATGCGACTCCTACAATTCTTTTTTTTTTTCCAAATGGAAAAGAATTTGTACTCACTTGTACTCGTAATACACACACACACAAGTTTTCAAATTTATAAAAATCAGTAATGGTAAAAATAATGAAATCCATTATAATAAAAATTACAATATAGAACAATAGAACACATTAGAAATATTAGTGGTTTTATTCCTTCTCCAGTTCTCCAAATATTGCATGCCCAATATACAGCCAAGACAACATAGACCATAGAACTGACAGAAGAAATATTACCCCCCAAAAAACTCTTTAAGATTAAGATTACAAGAATAAATAAAGGAACGGAGGTAACATTTCCTTTCGGCCTAATCCTTGAGTGAGCTTACGAGCTCAGTCCGACAATCCCCTTTCGGCCTAGGGTTTAGGAACTTTGAGTCACTGGAAAAAAACTCCAAGTACACGCACACAAAAATAGATAGAAAATCGTTTATGGCTTTATGCAGATCAGAAGATCGAAGGAGATCTAAGACAAAATTTGAGAGATTTTTAATGGTGACTGAAGAAGTAAAGAGACAATGCGAAGCTTACCGGAGATCAGAAACAAGTGTAGTTTGAGTGGAGACCGGAGGCTTCACTGCTTCAGTCTTTCATTGTTACAGGGAGTGATGCCGTGAGGGGGTGAGACTGTGAGTGACTGAGAAAGGGTGAAAGGGGGAGAATGAGAGATTGAGTTGAGAGAGCTCTCTGGAGAATGAGAGATTGAGAGAATCATATGACCCTTTTTCGCACAGTATATCAAGACTCGAGAGGTGATGGTTTTTGAAAGTAGGAAAAAACGGTAACAAGAATGTCATTTCTTGATTTTAAGAGACATCTATGAAAAAACGGTAACAAGAATGTCATTTCTTGATTTTATTTTTTCAAAAAAAAATGCATACGTTATATATTGTTGGTATTTAATTAAGAATTTAAGATGTATTTGTAATTATTACTAGTTTTCAGCGCGAATAGATAATGCCTCAAGATTATTTTTAAACAAGTACTTCAAAGTATATCAATGCAATATTATATAAGAACGTTCATGTTAGATTGCTAGGTAATTGAATGTTGAATTTATTTATTTAAATTAGTAATTCAAAGTATATAAATACAATATAATGTATGCTACTTATTTACCGTAATGTGTTAATAACGGCCACGTTAATGGTATCGTTTCATTTTTAAAAATAGCGTATTTTTTAACACAAAAACACCAAACTCTTCCCTTTATACGGGAGGTGGTGGGTTCGAGCCTTAGTGGAGGCAATACTGACTCTTGTGCTTCAATTGGTTGAGAAAGTAGTAGTTATGAACATATATTGCATTGTAATAGAGTTAGTAGTATTAAAAAAATAAAAAAGTAAAACACAAAAACACCAATTTCACTTCTCTTCACGCTACAATCATTCTTCAAAGTTTTTTTTTATTTTATTTTTTTATTTTCCCAAGCAAACATGTAAACAAAGTTCAAAAATCCTGAACGCTCATATACTCACTAGCTTTGACTTCAATAGAAGCATAAAAACATCAACAACTAGGGGATTGCATTTCAACGAAGAAAAGCTTGTAGTAAAAAAAATAGCGTTGATTCTTCAAAATAATTCTTAAATAATTTGTGTTAATAACAAATATGTACTCGCATTTGTTATACACGTGATTTATATTGCTTTAGCATTGTAAATATCAAGGGTCTTAAATTTTGTTGTGATTCTTCTTGTAAAAAAAACATCGATTATAATGAAATGTTGTTACAAGTTATTTAGTTTGGAGTTTATGTATATTTACTTTTGTTTTTATGAACATTCTGAAGAGAATATGTATTATAATGTTGGGATATTGAATGTGACGGTAGTTTATGCACATTGATCTTTGATTTTATAAACATATATAAAACACATTATGAACATAGAACACAATGAATGAATAAATAAATTTTGTAAGTTTAAGAGATGAACATTCTTGAAAAAAAAAAAAAAAAAAAAAAGGTCTCGAGAAAGCTGTGGTATTATCTAACTTGGAAACTTATTAAGAAATGGCCTTTTAAGTTTTTACTCTAAGGGGGTGTTTTGTTGGATGCTAGACTTTCTTCTGGTTGATTTTTAGAAACATTTTTCACCACCAAAAAAAAAATCCCTAAGAATGAGAAAAAGAAAAAAAAAAATTCCTTAAGTCAACTTTGATATTTTGTTTTCCATGGAAAATTAGTAAGACAATTTTGTCCTTATTAATTTTTCTTTTTATTATTATTATTATTATTGTTGTTGCTGTTGTTGTGTAGGGGTATATTAGTTTATACTCATTATTCTTTACAATCTCAAGCCTAACTACACAATGGAATTAATATTCCAGTTATTTATTTTTTACAAAATTTCAATTCCATTTCACCTCAAATATTTTATGAGAACTAAATGGGCTGAATCATTTTATCTACTCATAATGGCATCATGACTATTATCTGATCATAAAGTTACAGTTATCAAATACGGAGTAAAATAAAATGTGCATACAGCAACTTTCCCATTTTTGGGTATAAGGACAAGGGCAGAGTGAAGCTAAGTGTAGTGCTTGAATGTAATGAATCCAGTGTATTTACAAGGTGGTTGGTTGAGAGAAAGAAATTAAGGATGAAATGAATTATAATTTAGTGAGAAAAGAATAAAGTGAGAATAATATAAGAAGGGAAAATGACACTTTTTCCCCTTATGTTATGTGCATATAGCACTTTTCCCCCCTGAGTTATTAAAGTGGCAGTTTTCCCCCCTCAATTATTTTAAAAGTGGTAGTTTTTCCCCCTGTAATGTTAAATTGACATTTTTGCCCTTAAAAATAACTACTTCATTTATTTTTATTCTCTAACCAATTATTACTAATATGTATGGAAGATCATGGTTCGATACGAACCTAATCGAACACTGTAGCAATTGAACTTAAATAGTATAGACGGTTACGGTTACGATTCAGAACCGAAAAAAATAAAATAAAATAATTGTTAAATTTAGACTATTTTTAAATAAGAAATAAAAGTATAAAAATAAATAAATAAATAAATAAATAAGTTTTGATCGGTGGTTCAAAATAAAAAATTGGAACAGAACCGTACCGATTTATCAAAATAAGTATTTGATCATTTTCACTATATATGACTGTGGTTAGTTCAATTCCAGTTCACGGTTCAACAATTATTTAATTTTATTTTTTCTGTTCTAAATCGTAACCAGAACCTTCCATACTATTTGGGTATGATTGTTATAGTGTTTGGTTAGGTTCGAACCGAATCGTAATTATCCATACATATAAGTAATAATTTGTTGGAGAAGAAAAATAAATGAAATAATTATTCTTGAGGATAAAAATGTCAATTTAACATTTCAGGGGGAAAAAATGCCACTTTAATAACACAGGGGGAAAAAGTACTATATGCACATAACACAGGGGGAAAAAAGGCCATTTTCCCATATAAGAATTCAAATTACATTGTTTGACAGGGAGAATAAAATTATTGAGAATGAGAAGAAAAGAAGTAATATAAAGACTAAAATGTCATTGTGTAATAATAAAAATAATACTCTGTAATAATTAAGGGTATTGTTGTCATTTTATTCACTTTTCCCTTTCTTACAAGCATTGAAATGCAATTCATGAGGTACCCATGAATTGCAATTCCCTCCAACTAAACATTGTAATTTGCATTGCCAAGAAATAAGATAGGAAAAGAATTCAAATTACATCCAACCAAACACCCCATTAAGATAAAAATAAAACAAAATGATGGTGCTGCTGCCATGAAAAAAGAATTTGATTATCATATTTTTCCACAGAAAAATCATGCACAAACTGTTATGTACTTATGTACAGGAGAAACTATTTGAAGATGCCCTTTCAGTAAAATTCCACAGCCATAAAACTGCAAGAGCCACATGGCAAATGGTATACCTTTGCTCACCACACTCAAACATTAACTATTCAGATTCAATGATAAAGTCAAAGAACACTGCACACACTGCCCATCATAAATCTGCATCAATTTGGAATCTGGAACATTACTGCCAGAAGTAACAGCGAGTCAGCAATTACCATTTATTCCAATCTGCTGCATTTACATTGACGAACATAGGCTGTGGTCAGGATACGTTTCAGACTTGAGTGCTTGTAAGACATCTCCACTGTCCCACGCAAGGTCCCTTGTTTAAAAGAGTTAGCAAGCCTGCATTGTTGCCTGACAACCCAGACATGTACCTACGCAACAACATTGGTTACAAAGGCAGCAGGAGCACAAAGGATTGTAACAATGCACTTTGATATGAGAAAAATAATGATTCACACTTGCCATGTCCAAAACCCCATGTTATATGAGTATTTTTTTCATGTCAAAGAGATGTAGAGATGTACTCACTTGCATCTACTTGTTTTCCTTCTCCATGTGACTAAGGACCCGACCCACTGGACAGAATAAATTAAAGAAACAATCAGCTGAGATATAAGGGTATATCAGACCAGATGCCAGATAACAAAAAGCAAGACAAGCGAAGAGAGCATCATTTCACATGTAAATTCCACACCAGTCTTGTATTATCCTATGTCCTTGACAATTGACATGAAGCTCTATCAAAGGATGAGAGCAGAGGCAATGGTGGGAATCTTCAAAGCAATAATCCTAAAATTAATTAAGGCCCATAACTAGCAATGCTGATTTCGTTAATAAGAGGGCAGAGTTTCTTGTTAGTCAGAACTCAAACTTTTAACAGGATCTAATAGTCCTACTTTTTCATCTATTTCTCCCCTTTTAATGCTTAAAATGAAATGGGGACATCTAGAATCAATGAACAAGTATCACAAAAAACTCTGCATCATGAAAATGTAAAAATGGATATAACAAATACATTTTATGGCACATCTATTATAACTACATTACCGTGGGCATTGACATAAATGAAGTGGTCCCAGCAGCAGATGGCTTCCTCAAACGTGTTCCCATTGCTGGTGGCATGTCTTTGCATAAATGCTGGGCAATCTCCTTCAGCAATACCAGCTGTGCTTTATCAGTTCGCATTGATACGATTTCCTGTCTCATTGACTCCCTATCGGCCTCAAGTGCTTGAAGTCTCATATAAAGCTTCTTGACATCAGGATCTTCCATATTTGTATAATTCGATGAATCCCTTGGGGATGTAACAAAATCATCACCCACTCCAATAGTTGCCTTGGCATCTGCACCATCATTGTGTGATACACTTTGATGAATGGAGTCAATCGTGTAAACTCTGTCACTCGTGTCATCTTCAACCTCTAATGCGTTATCCGCTTTCCTCAAATTTGAAAACTCATACACCTGTGGAAGTTCTGTCCTCCTAGAACTTTCACCAAATTTTGGAGACTCTGTTATGATATTAGAATCCATTTCATTATTTGTAGGGACGAAGGTATCTGAACTATCTGTTGACAACATGCTCATATGCCTTGGCCCATGAGGAGATTGATCAACTATCACTTTTTCAAGGACATTGTTCTTATACAATTCTCCATCGGGATGACTGAACCTAGGACTCCTCTCCAACTGGTTGATCCTACACTCCAAATCTCGCAAATGATCCTGTGAATGTGGTGTCTCCCCAAATGCATATTTCTCAACATCCACAATCTCATTTTCAACCTCAGAGCAAACTTGATTCTCATTCAAGCATTTGAGCGGGGGATAATCGTATAAAGGAACTTCAAATTGTCCATCCAAAATCTCAGCCATGCTATTATTCCTACTCAAATTACCCCTTTTCTCACCCTCTCCATCAGCTTCAGATTCTGTGAGCCCATAACTCAGCATTCTGTGTTTGTACATTTGCACCTCACACGTCAAAGATTGAATTGTTTGCTCCCTCTTAAACAATAAGTCCTCCAAGGCATCCATCTCCTGTTGGTCATGTGCTGTTTTTTCCTCTGCAAATCTTTTAAATTGCGTAAATTCCATCTGAACCTCTGCTTTTTCGCTTTGCAACCTCAGGATCATTGACATTGCCTCATCAGCTGCTGTTGAGGAGGCATTTCTCTCCTTATCCAACTCAATACGTAAATCCAGGATTGTCTGCTGCTGGTTGCTGACCATTTCACGAAGGGCAGCACATTCATTTTCAATATCAATGCGTGCTGTCTGAGGTAAGATTAATCCTGGAACAGTAAAAGCAGTGCCATCGAATTCTTCGTACTTGCGTTTTATGTTGCGGGACCAAGTACCAGAATATGATCCATTCATCATGGAACAGCTGCAACCACAATCACAGCATTTTGCCAGCCTCGTTGTCATTGGGGACGCGCTTTCAAAATCCATAGACTAATGCACATTCACCAAATGCTTCGAGTCCCTAAATCCACAATTAATCTAACACCAAAGAAAATAATTTTTTTAAAAAAATTTTAAAATCAACCTAATAAATTCATGTACAGCATAGCCCCAATCCCTTCCTCTTCAATTGTAAACCAATACATATCCTTCCTAATACGCCAAGTCTCCCTATCCTCAATCACAACATACACACAGAATAAAATTCCTGCAAAATGCCATCAAAACCTATGAATTCATAACCAAACCAACGCTAAATTCCACAGGCAGCCAATTCATTCATTCATCATATAATATAAAACAATATAACAATGTTCGTATACTATACCTGGAGGACGATGAGCAGGGAGCTAGGGAATGGAGGCGGTGAAATTTTCCCGGTAAACAAAATGTTTGGACCAAATATTCTCCGGGTAACCGGAAATTTCAGAAAAGCGAGGGAAAACAGAGAGGGAAGGGTGGAGGAAGGGAATTAAAAAAGAGGCTTGCTGAGAAAGAGGTGTGAATAATATGATAATCAAACCCTAGATTTTGTTTAATTGCTTCGTTCTTCGTGAATTAATGGCGGATTTTTTTTGTTTATTTTTATTTTTATTTTATTTTTCCTTCTCTGGCTGGCTGCTGTACAACAAGGTCAAGGATGAGCGGTTTTGGTTTGAATAACGGAGATTTTTCGGAAGTATATACGGACTACAATTTTGGCATCTGGCAGTGCAGTGTTTTGGAATCTTCGTCCCGAACATTTCGCTTATTATTTGCCCCTTCGGCAGAAGAATTTCGATCCATTTCAATTTTATATGTTACTCCATATAAATATTTTTAAACATTCACATAATAACAATTAACAACTCGAGTTTTAACCTTTTTTTAAACAAAACCACACAACTTTTACATATTCCTTAAATAATTGATGGAATAATTAGGACCGGGTGCGGAGCAAGAACGGGGCAAGAAGGAACCGGAGCAAGTACGACCCGGAGGCGGCCACGTGGCGGGCTAGCCACGGTCAGCCGTGGCCGAGCATGGCTTGCGGCACGCTCAGCCTCGCTGAGCGTCCGCGGCACGCTCAGCCTCGCTGAGCGTCCGCAACGCGCTCAGCCAGACTGAGCGTGATCTGCGGCACGCTCAGCCCGCAACACGCTCAGCCAGGCTGAGCGTGTTCCGCAACACGCTCAGCCCGGCTGAGCGTGGTCTGCAGCACGCTCAGCCCGGCTGAGCGTCCGGGCTCGGCGGTCCGCACGTCGCCCGGGTCTCGCGGCGGCTGTTACGGCCCGGGCGTTGGGCGCGCTTCCCTGCGTCTTTTCCGGATCAGTTACGCCTTGGGCTGATATAAAAGCTCGCTGGTTGTCTGATCAGGACATCCTCGCGGTATAGCTTTATAATAGCTTGTCTTGTTATTGCATTGCTTACCTTTGTAATAGCTTTATACAATTCAATATATATTTTACCCCCGCGGTATACTTACGATCCATTGGCTTGTCATACCCCATTTATTTTATCGGGTTTTGTAATTCGGACCACCCGGGTTATTAAAATCCATCATTGGTGCTTTCATTGAGAGCTCGACGTGACAGCTCGAGCGTGCTATTTCTTTTCCACTGGCTATGGCAAGGTCTGGATCCAACTCCGGCAATTCCCACGGTTCACGTGGTAACCGCGCTCCTTCCCGTGCCGGCACTCCTAACGGGACGGCGAGTCGCCAAACCATGCCTGTGAGGTCGACCGGCGACCTTAGGGACGTAATCAACAGTAACCGTCAGGCCGGACCGGCCCCGCCTCCTCCACCCCCAGCCCCGGGCTTTCAGGAGGGGATGGCCGCTCTTCGGCAAGCCACGACTGTGCTGACACAGATCTTGGATGGGCTTCAGGGGGGCCTGGCGGCCCCACCACCCGGTCCGTCGCGACGGATGGGAGCTCCGAGCACCCGCCGTCCTTCGACCCCCGAACCTCGTGTGGATGCGGAGGTCAACTCTCTACGACCTTCGGCAAGAAGGGGAGGGGGCGAGGCCCCTAGAGGACAGCCAACGCAACGTGAGACGGGCGGAGCTCGGCCGGTCCGAGCCACCAAGTCCGCTCTCGGGCGGTTGGGCGCGCGGGTCTCGGTTCGTGAACGCCTCGACTTTGGTCCTCCCCACGAGGTGCCTGCCGAGGGATCGGCGTTGCGTCGAGCCCCGAGCGCCGAGCCCCGTGCAATGCCCCGACACGAGCAGGCCTCGCGGATAGAGCAATCTGGCGAAACTCGAGGCCGACCCTCGGGCTCTCCTCACAACGAAATGGAACAGTTGCGCAGACGATTGGACGAGCTCCAAAGAAGATTGGAGATAGGGGAAGGAGCGCCGGTGCCGCAGGAGGCGCTAACCTCACCCTTCACGGAGGACATCATGGCCCAGCCCCTGCCACGGGATTTGCGCTGGCCGACCATAAAACTTTATTCGGGGTCGTCCGACCCTCGGGCTCACATTAACAGGTACCGGGCGGCCATCATGATGACGGACGCCAGCGACTCCGTTATGTGCCGAGGCTTCTTCGCGACCTTGGACGACCAGGCTCAGGATTGGTTCACGACCCTACCCGAGGGGTCTATTTCATCCTTTGCCGACCTCTCAGGGCGATTCCTATCGCATTTTGCAAGCAGCATCCCAAAGAAGAAACAATTCGCGACCATGTGCAAGTTAGAACAGGGGAGCACAGAGAGCCTGACCGACTACCTAGCTAAGTGGAAGAAGGAGGCGAGGTCAGTTGACAACTACGACGAGAAGGCGGCCGTGCCAATCTTCACTAGCAACGTCAGGTCAGGACCTTTTCATCGTGACCTCGTCCAGAACCCGCCGAAGACTTATGCGGCGTTGCTGGACCGAGCAACGAGGTTCGCGGAGGCGGAGGAGGCCGAGCGAAAGAAGAAGGAAGAGGAGAGAGGGCGTCGAGACAAGGCACCTCAGGAGGACCGCCATGCCCCGAGGCCACAGCGCAAAGGCCCACGGTTAGCCCCACTGCGTTGTCTCACGCCCTTAACGCACCCGCTGGCCGCCATCTTAGAGCATGCCGAGGTCATGGGTATCGTGTCGTACCCGGCTGAGTGTTTGAAGATCTCGCCCAACGCCGACCCCAACAAATACTGTCGGTTCCACAGGCAGATAGGGTACGACACGGAGGAATGCATGGTCCTCAAACGCCAGATCGAGGAACTCATTCAGAAGGGCTACCTTTGCCAATACGTGAAACGACCAAGCCAGGGCAAAGCTCAAGGCCCAGGCAACGTTTGGAAAAAGAAGGGTGGTTCCGGGCTACCCGCTTCCGGGTCCCGCAAAAAGAGAGCTCGACCAACCCGCAGAGGAAGAGGAAAAGGAATCGGATGACTCCCACCCCCCTCAGAAGAAACAAATCCATGTCATATTCGGGGGGCCGGAAGGAGGAGACACGCAATCGGAGAGGAAGAAATGGGCTCGAAGCCTTTACGTAGGGAAAGTCGTCCGTCAGCCACACGAAAAGAAGCCGCGGAGGGATCCTATTGTGTTCACGGACGACGACCTCCCGGAGGGCCCCCTACCACACCGCGACGCAGTGGTAATCAGGCTTGATATTAACAACATTATCGTGCACCGAGTGCTGGTGGACACGGGAAGTTCGGTGAATGTCATGTACCATGACACATTCGCCAAGCTTGGCTTGTCAAGGAAGCAGCTGATGCCAGTGCGGACCCCGTTGGCAGGGTTCACGGGGGATTCCATCGAGGCAGAAGGCTCCATCAACCTGGAAGTGGCACACCACGCACGCAACCTATTTCAAGCAGGGCCTCAGGGGTGACTAGAGGCTCCGAGCAAACCTCCCGTTGACCGTTGAGGAAAGCGTTCAAATGGGTGGAGAGGTAAGGTACGGGGGCGACCTTGGCTTTTGAGAGGTATCCCCCCCAGGGAACCTCGAAGGGAAGACCGGGACCGGTGGAGATAAAGACAAACTTGGGTTTCCAATACTTGTTAGCCACTTTAATATCCTGGAAAAATCGGGTCTTAGAGCGGGCAGAGATTCCCGCATAGCCCTTACCCTGGGCCCCCCCGAACTACCGCCTACTTGGAAGAGTTGCTGGAATAGACTGAGAGATGGGTGGACGGACATCTGACTACACCTGACCAGGAAGGCGGAAAGGATCCTATGGGAGTTGGGCACTAACTGCCCCAAGGCCACGCGATGGTGGTTGAGGAACTCAATAATGAAGGGATGTAAGGGGAAGGCGAGCCCCATTTGGAGCGATGTAAGGTGCACCCCGAAGTGACGAGGGGAGGGGGGCTCTAGGATACTTCGACCAGGGACGGGTAGGACAAGCTCTACTGTGGGCCCGACAAGAGACTTGGCGAGCTCGATCTCATAGTCGGTCAAGGCTTGAGCCAGAGTCCCGCCAGGGACGCGGGGGTCAAGCAGTGTGTGGATAGACTCGTCATAGGGCTCGAGTAGCGGCGCCGGCTCTATGACATAGCGCGGAGCGGCGTCCATGAGATTCACGGAAGGCTCGGGAACCTCGTCAAAAGGATGGGGAAAATTCTCGTAGGTAAGAGCTTCCTCGCTGGAGGAGGGGAGCTCAGAGTGGTCGATGGAATCTAGAAAACTCTCGTACGGGTCGTACGAGGAAGAGTGCATGCAGGCTAAGCGAGACTCAGACGCTAGGAGGAAACCAAATTTGGAACATGAAAAGAGGGGAGGGACTACTAACCGACTCTAGGGAAGACGCAGAGGGGTAGACGCACTTGGACGGGTGACACGGATTGAGGATGCTCGGCCTCAACGGCGGACGCTCGGCCTCGACGCTCGGCGGCGGCGGAGCACGGTGCTCGGCGGTGGTTCGGTGGCGGCCGACGGTCGGGGGCGGCGGCGGTAACGGTGGCCCGGCGACGGCGAGGTGGCGGCGCTTTGGTGGTGGCTCGGTGGTGCTTGGGTCGGTTGGAATGTAGAAAGAGAGGAGGGGAAGTAATGTGGCAATGTAAAAACGAAAGGAGAATGAAGGGGGTAAAAGGGCTTTATATAAGGGGAGAAGAGGGGGAATTTTAGTGAGATGATGAGGGGTGAAAAGTGTTGAATGGTGTGGGGTATTTATAGTTTGGGAAGAGTAAGAACTTTGAAGGGATTGAACTTCTGGACGGATAAGAACAACTTTGAGGTAGAATTTCGGATAACACTCATAGTGCAGCAAGGACTCTAGTTGGGACGGACTCTGGCGCGGCCTAATGCGAAGGCTTATAAATAATCCGTGTTTACTCTCTTTCGTTGCCGAAATCTCGCAACTCAGAGAGTGGGGGACTGATGATGGAATAATTAGGACCGGGTGCGGAGCAAGAGCGGGGCAAGAAGGAACCGGAGCAAGTACGACCCGGAGGCGGCCACGTGGCGGGCTAGCCACGGTCAGCCGTGGCCGAGCATGGCTTGCGGCACGCTCAGCCCGGCTGAGCGTCCGCGGCACGCTCAGCCTCGCTGAGCGTCCGCAACGCGCTCAGCCAGGCTGAGCGTGATCTGCGGCACGCTCAGCCCGCAACACGCTCAGCCCGGCTGAGCGTCCGGGCTCGGCAGTCCGCACGTCGCCCGGGTCTCGCGGCGGCTGTTACGGCCCGGGCGTTGGGCGCGCTTCCCTGCGTCTTTTCCGGATCAGTTACGCCTTGGGCTGATATAAAAGCTCGCTGGTTGTCTGATCAGGACATCCTCACTTACTTTTATACACACTTGTCTTGTTATTGCATTGCTTACCTTTGTAATAGCTTTATACAATTCAATATATATTTTACCCCCGCGGTATACTTACGATCCATTGGCTTGTCATACCCCATTTATTTTATCGGGTTTTGTAATTTGGACCACCCGGGTTATTAAAATCCATCAATAATTACAAAGAGCTTGATAATATTTTTTTTTAAATGATCGGTATCAAACCAAAACCAATTTCCTAAGGATAAACTAGCATTTCTAACTAATAAGTGAGCCACAGTATAGCTTCACAAAACAGAGATTGACATTTGAAAACAAAAGTAAAAGACTACTAATATCACGCAAAATTAAACCATAAGGTGAGCCATTGTCATATTGCAGTTGGGTAACAAGTTGTTGAGCATCAGTTTCAATAATAACATCATCATAGGCCTGATCCTTTAGCCAGCTCAACGCATCCCGGACAACCAAAGCTTTTGCTTCCTTTGGTTGAACAGCTCCCCATTTTCCTACCGCTCTCGTCGCTACCATTAAACATTTGGAATCACGAAGCACTCAACCCAAACCAAGCATATTCCTATCTTCACGGATCGTTGCATCGACATTTAGGATGTGTTTGGTTGACGGGTTTTGGTATAAAGTATGGGTATTATATAAAATAAATAAACAAATTAAAGTTTATAATCCATTATAAAATTTAATAATAATATAAATATTATAATACAATAACTTTTTTTAGTATTATTGACTCTATTACCGAGGTTTGATTCTGTGACCTTCCCTCAAAGAAAGCTACAAATGTGTCACTTAAGTACAAGATGTTTGGCTTATAACATAATAACTTAATTGTTCAAATGTTTGAAAGGTAAATAAATTGTTATCAAATTTTAAAATAAATTTCATTCGTTGAAGTTAATAGTTAAAATTATTGTGCGGACCGAATTTTATAGGGATGGTGTGTATATATTTATGTATATACTATGTATACACTTATTTGAAAGTATGCATATATACACTTAATTTGAATATGTGACATGTACAAATTTTAAAATTTACCCCTTATTATTACCCAAAAAATTAACTTATGCAAGTTGGATTTTTTTTGTTTTTGAGTACTACGGACTCTGTTACAATATAGTATGTATTCATAACTACTTTCTCAACCTACTGGAGTGTAAACTAGGTGCCACTATCTTTGGCTATGCAATTGGATTTAATAAATATCTTTTTGGATTATACCACACATGTGTTTATAAGTCTTTCTTTTATTGTCATTCATAAATATAGTGAGAAAATGTAGTATTCATGAATACAGTTAAAAATAACTAATTATAATGTAAAGTAAGTGTCTATAGTTGTTTGATATTAGTTGGTGGCGTGACGCTAAATAATAAATGATTCTAAATACCTTATACAAGTAATACATAATTAGAAAGACCATAGCAAAATCATATCTTTATCCAAAAAGAAAAAAAAACACTCTATTTACTGCCAATGAACAAAGAACTATCTCGCATATACACAAGACATGAAAGTAGAACAACACAAGATTCCGATTCTATGCATTTTGTAAAACAAAATTAAAACACTTACAGAGAGAGAAACAAGCATCATACCTATGCTTATATAGGAGGTCATCAACGGTTCAGTATAGGGGCTAATTCGACATTTCAGCGCCTTTTCACCCAAACCGACGCTATTGCAGCCCAAACCCTTACTCCGGTGACCCCTCTCTCGATCTCACCGGCTATATTTCTCCGACGGTGGTAGTTCATTCTCAGGTAATCCATTAGTGGTCAATTTCAAGTCGTACTCAATTGTATTCGAGCTTGAAGTTAGCAATTTGCGCTACCATTATCATCTGATTTTAGTATTGGAGACACGAGTATATGCATTTAACCTCCCATCGGCATTGTTTTAGACGCTCCTGATTGATGATTTCATGTAATATATACGGAGTATATGATTTGGGCGTTTCTGTAATTTATGCATCCTTGTGTACTCGAGGTAGAGGGTTGAGTTCCTGAAATTTATATCTCCATTCGATTATCAGTGTAATGGATTGTTAGTTTTTGCGGGGTATCTGTCCAAGCAATGTGATATGTTATCACATTATTGCTAATTTGATCCATATCAGTATAACTTAGTACAGTTACTACAGTATACATGGTTTGGTGTGTAACATTGGGGAAAATTGGTCAAGTTATGTGAATTCAGTCACTGGATAGTTTCAATCGTATCGGAGTTATCAATTATGATCAGTTCTAGCAATTGTTCTGGAGAATCAACAGCTGCAGGAGTTTATTGAAAAAGAGGCATAAGGCTTGAGTGCTTCCAAGTCCCAAATATATGCCCATGGCCTCTTTCTATGTTGAAGTGTTTTATGATGTTAGTTTTGGGTTTACCATTGCCTTGATGTAGTAAAACCATTTCATATAGAGGATTTGGTATTATTAATGGTCTTGTAAAGTTAATATTTATCATTTCTTGTTCTCTGAATACCGTTACTATCTTGTGCATTTCCCTCTTTCACTTGAACTTTTTATTCTTATATATTTGGTGTTTGGCAGATTTCCAATTAATGGCAAAGCCAAAACAGAGACAATCTGCTCATTCGCGTTCAAACAAGAATGATGATCCGGATGCTGAGCAAATTGACCAAACAGCTGAAGATGATTGGGTGATAGTCAAGAAGCAGAAAGTCACTATTCTTATTCCTGCTTTACCTGCCTTTGAGCAGCCCATAGCGATTAATAGTGGAGAAAGCCCTCTGCAGGCACAGCCAAGCAAAGCTATGAATACCCCGTCGTCTCCAGTGCCCTTAGTGCTTAATTGTGGAGAAAGCCCCCGGCAGGCACAACCAAGAAAAACTATCAATACCCAGCCTTCTCTAGTAGAAGAAATGCACACTGAGAAGCATGCAGTTGTTCAATGTGAGAAATCCATATCTTTGGGCCATAAACATACTGTGCAAACTATCAATGCAGCTCCTGCCCCTCCTCAACCCACATTGCATTTCCCGAAGCCGTCAAGATTAAGTATTGGTTCAGAAAATCCACCAGTTTGTAGTTTTAGATCCAGCAAGATAAATGGTCTTTGCAATGCGACAAAAGTGAGCAAGCAAACTATGATTATTGCCAATGGAGGTTCAATGATTAATAAAAGAATGAGGGCATTTAATCTTGAGAGAAGGCTTCAAAGAGCTGGTGGGCTGACCAATTGGCTAGTTTCATTAGGCCTTGGTCATTTTATAAAGATCTTTCAGGGTAAGAATGTCAATAAATTTCAGCTGGCGAATTTGACAATGGAAAAGCTGAAGGACATGGGTTCATTTGCTGTTGGTCCCCGGAGAAAGCTGATACATGCTATTGATTGCCTTTGCCATCCATAATGTTCTAATCATGCATGAGCTCATGAGATAGTAATGACGTCTCCGCATTTGACAAAGTCAGGGCAGCATTCCCTGCGAAAGGTATACTCTATCCTTTAGGCCCGTCTTCAATACATGTAAATATACCCTGTGAAAGATCCTATATCTGTGATATGTAATTCGAAACTCAGAACTATATTTAGATGAGATACTCAAATTGTAGCAGCAGTACCCATCTTGGCATCTTCCACCAAAGATGGGCACAGCCCTAAAAAATATGGGACATACTAATGCAGGCAGCCTTTAGTGCCAGTCAGGTAATATCATAAATCCTATTGGAAGGTTGAGAAGTTTTTGTTTATTATTCTATTTTGTTTTCACTTTTTAAAAAGAATGGAACATGTTGCTTCACTTGCTTGGACCCCCATGATGTTCTTCATTACAATCACTTGCATCGTATCATTTTCCTTAATGGGAGAATCTACAATCGTGATTATTTGTCAGGTGAAAAAGATGCTGGCTGGCTGCCTCTAAAGATGGTGCTCTTCCCACTCATCTTTGCCTTAAAATAACAATAATAAAATCCATTAAGCCAAAAGCTAAGATGCTTTTTACTCAATCAACTATTCCCTGCTTAGCATATGACGTTATTGTACCTTTGGAGTCTAGAGCATTTATCCACAATGCATGTTGAAATGTTTTATTTTTATTTTTAACTGTCTGTTTCATGTAGGATGGCAACTGGGCGGGTACTGGGAATAGGTTCCCGTCCCCGCTCCCAAATTCATCACCATTCTCTGACCTTGCCCCGTTTTATGTTCTTCGTCCTTACCTTGTAGGGGTGCATCCAAAATCACTATCCTCCACTCGTTAAATTGGCCAATATTAGTAAAGTAGTCATCACATATATTCCTTTCCTTCAACACATGCAATAAAACAACATTGGCCATGTTTGGTAATTGGCTGATAGCTGATTGGGTTAGAAGGTATGATTAGTTGATAACATTAGCTGATTGTAGAAAGTTGTTTGATAGATTAGGCTGTTTGGTATAATTTCTTTTCTAAAAAAACTAATTGAAAAGGCTCCTTTTGAGTAGCCTTTTGAATTTTAGTATTTTGGAATTACAAAAAACTTATTAACCAAATAACTAATAGTGGTCAAATAAGTCAAAATTGACTGATATGCTGATTATTTACCAAACAGAGCCATAATCAAATCCAAAATAGTTGTCATTCATCACCTAAAGCATCGCCTCAGAGTCCAACTCCACCACAATCTTACATGAATTTTTTTTTTGGGGGTTGTGAGGGGGTTACCCAAAACAACAACTAGCTATCATGCTGGAAAGCAAGTTTAGCTCTATCAATCTCAAGAAAATCTGTAATGATCTCTGGGGGAGTATTAAACTCAATCCAGTCGCATTGCCTTCTGATAGCAGTCTTAGCAAGCCAATCTTATATGAATTGATAGTTGATAATAACAAGAGTGGGATGCAATTTGCTAAAACAAATTGATTAGTTACAGGTACAGCCTCAAAAGAATAAAGGCCTATATGAATTGATAGTTGATAATAAAGAGTGGGATGCAATTTGCTAAAACAAATTGATTAGTTACAGGTACAGCCTCAAAAGAATAAAGGCAGAGGCATTGATTCTGGTGAGTCATAGCCACTATTCATTGCATATGCTGATAGTATATAATTGGTGTATTATTAAATGATAAATTAGATAAGAAAGGAGTGGTCCACAGCAAGAGAAGTGGGTGTGGGATGATGTCTCACTAGCAGAAAAAAAAGGCATTATTGAGTGCATTTGTAAATTGCAGCCACATATCGGGTAATATGGTGTCAACTATTTGAGACTGACAACATATATGCATTCTAAACACGTAATGTACCTTTGTGCGCATGCATGTATATGATGTCAACCCATCCACCTGGAATTGCCTATGCTTTAATTTTCCAACTTGTATTCATACTACCATTTCAACCATAATGCAATGGCTTTTTGGGAAACTAACAAAACTTTCATTTCAATTCATCTTCCACAATGTCATGTCATTCGCTTTCTCATTATTTTCATTTATCACAATGTATACACACATATATACATAATAGTTCAATTTATATATATATATATATGAGAGTAAAGTATACTCCTTTATTATTGAAAACTAAAATGTTTTATATTTTGAATCATCATTACTTATAAGGGAAAATATAATACATTGGATGCAAAATGTAAAATTTTTACATCAAAATGTAAAATTAATGTAAAAATATTATATTTTTCAATATAAATATTACATTTACATATTAATGTGATCCGACCTATCTTATGGATAAGAATCCGAGAGACGCTCTCATACAAGTGTGACCAACTTTTCATTATGTGATTCTAAATTAGATAATATGGAATAGTGATTTAAAGACGTGATTTCTTTATATGGTAGGGAGTAATATAGAGTATATACTGGTTGATCTTGACCAAGTTTGACTTAAATGCAACTAACAATAAAATATATGTATAACACACATGCAAGCACAAACAGGAAGAAAAAGGACAACAATTTACGGACAGTTTTAGAGCTAATTTAATAAATCCGCTATATTTTTCATGTACATAACGCTTTAACGAAGGGGATATGTTGATCGATTTCATAATTTCGTAAACCAAATGTGTTGGTACGAGAGATAACGTTAGAGACCCTTGATTTATCGTTGATTAAACCAAGTGTTTTGTATAGTAAATGTTTCATATACGCAATTATTTAAAAAAATGACTTAAGCTTGATTTTGCTATAACATTGTCACTTGTTTTGTACTCAAATATTTAAACTCTATAATTTATACATCATAACATATAGAAACTCTTTCCATATCATATGTAATACAAGATAATTAGGCATCTATCTTATCAGGGGTACGGTTACATGATTCCTTGGTTATAAATCATCACATGTTTTTCATTTGTGGTGAGATACACTTTACCAAATTGCACGTACAAGACAATTATAGACATTAGTAAGTTTATTTTGTCTTGATTAATAATGTATAAAGAGACAACGTCTGCATGTAGCATTATCCTCTCCCATACATGAATATGTATATATAATTATATATATATATATATATATGACAAACCAATGATCAATCACATCAAAACTTAGCTCCATGCCCCATCCATTAATTTACAATATATATATATATAGCTACTAATATTAGACTTATAATAAGAATAAAAGCAAATCAATGATTTATTAATATGTTTTCATTTGTATACTTATAAAAAAGAGTTAATTTTATTTTTTGTTATAAATTTATAGGTGACAGTTCACTTTTAGCCATGTTTTTAATTAGAACATCCTCATTTGGTTATAGCATTATTATAGTATGACTATTTTTTGTCATCCGTTAACAAAATCGTTAAAATATCAGTAAATATAATGACATTTCAATAGTTTGTTGAAAAGTAAGTTGACCCAACATATTTTGTATGTTTTTTTTTTTTTTTCAAAAATTCATAATTAAATACCGAATTGCTATTGCATTTAACGATATCTAAACTGTTTTGTTAATAGAGTATACAAAATGGTCATGCCACAATAATACTACGACCAAATTATGATATTACGATAAAAAAAGGACTAAAAATAGGCTATCACCTATAAATGTAAAACTAAAAATATAATTAACTCATAAAAACAATTTCTAAATTTACCATTGGCGTTTAAAATTTTTCTTAAATTAAAGTTGTGTTAATGCAATTGGCCTATTCACCTTCTATTCTAAGTTCCAAATTTAATTTTTCATGAAACTTATCTATTAATTTTATTAGTTTGAGCCGATCATGATAATTTATATAGTTAATTCCAGCAATGGTCCTCCGACTATGTTGATTTTCCAAAATTAGTTCTCGACTTTTAATTTGGACAATTTAGGTTCCTTGACTTTCAAATTCTTTCCAATGTTGGTCCTTTCGTCAAATTTTGGTTAAGTTGAGGTCAAATGAAGGGGTAAAATTGTCCGTTCACATGTTTAGTGTATTATTGCTCGTATTTCTCCTGTTATATACACTGTATATATGAATATAGGCTATGTTTGGCAAACCTAGCTGAAATGGTAGCTGAAAGCTAAAAAGTATCTGAAAACTGAAAAGCTATAAGCTCGAAGCTGAAATCTGAAGAGCTGTTAAGTTAGCTATTATGCTTAAAAGTATTTGGTAAAATTAGCATTTTGATAAGCTGATAAATGTAAAAAGACTAAAAATGACATATTCATACAATTTAAATAGTTTTAAATTTAAATAGGTTTGTTTATATATTAAAATATAAAATAGTAAAATCAATATATTTTAATAAAATATAAAGTAAGGACATATATTTGAAAACATATAAAGTAAAACAAAATGTTTATAATTCATAAGATTAATTCATACAAAAATCAATGTTCAAACACAAATGTAAAACTGAAATTACAACCAAACATATTCAAGAGAAAAAGTCAAAAATGTTTAGCCAAAAAGGTTTTAATTGGGAAGGGTAAATGATGTCATTTCTTTAAAATAATAAAGTTAAAGATGAGAAAAAAGTTAAGAAGCTACTAGCTTATTTTGAAACGCTAGCGTTAAAAAATAAACTTTTATTTTAAGCTACTAGCTTGTTTTAGGAACATTACCAAACAGAGCTTATAGCTTATTAGTAGCTTAATATAAGCTATAAGTTTCTAAATAAGCTCTGCCAAACAGAGCCATAATCTCAGTCAAAGTTTCAATCGAAACCATATAATCTTAGTCGAAGTGATTATATTCATATATATATATAGCATAAGGACATGAGAAATACGATTAATAATACACTAAACATGTGAAGTGACAATTTTACTCCTTCATTTGACCTCAACTTAACCAAAATTTGACGAATGGACTAACATTGAAAAAATTTTAAAAGTCAAAAAACTTAAATTATCTAAATTAAAAATCGGGGACTAATTTTAAAAAATCCACATAGTCGAAGAACCATTGCTAGAATTAACTCTAATTTATACTACATGTTTACCTCATTAAAATCGTTCGGGGATTAAAGTCATTAGACGCATTTCACCCATATCGAAGTTTTGGATAGCAACAGTGGGTTCCTCATTAATCAAAGCTGTGATCAATTATTAAACATTTTCACAGCATTAAAAACTGAAAAAATGAAGAGTCTATCATGGGCAGGAAAGATGACGGATATTTTCAAATCATTTTCTTTAACCACCTGCGTCCGCCGCCACCTCCGCCATCTCCACCGCCACAAACTTTTTCTTCTTATATTAAACTCCTCCATGGTTTCTCTCTCGTAACTCGTAAGAATCTCAAACAATGCCTCCATTACTTATGAAAACGCCGTTTGGATCAAAATCCATGTATGCTTTCCTCATCCTTCTTTTCACGCTAGTCTTCTTCGCTACTCTCCGCCATGAGCAAAACCTCCGCTCCACTCCCGCCAAGCGAAGTATCGTTTTCTACGAAGATATTTTCCTTTCCTCCGCCTCTAACAACTCCATCGCCGCCTACCTCCGCGAACTAACGCTCCGACCGCACCTCGCCGGCACGACGTCGTCTCTCGGAACTGCGCTCTACGTGAAGGCGCAGTTCGAGTCCGAAAACCTCGCGACTCACTTAACTAACTACACCGTTCTATTGTCCTTCCCCGTGTCCTCTTCCTTGACCGCGCTTTTCGCTAACGGCTCCGTTATTTCTGTTCCGTTATCCGAGCGCGGGGTCCCCGGAAACGGCGTCGTAATGCCGTACCACGCGTACTCCCCCTCCGGCTCCGCGTACGGCAAGGCCGCGTTTCTGAACCACGGCCGGGAGGAGGACTACCGTGCGCTGGCGGCGCAGGGGGTGGAGGTCGAGGGATGCGTAGGGATTGTAAGGAGAGGCGGCGGGCTGTCGAGGTACGAGGTGGTCGAGAGGGCGGCGGTGCATGGAGTGGCGGCGGTGCTAATGTACACCGATGATGGTGACAGGGAGGAGTTTACGTTCACTGAAGGGGTGGAGAGAGGGACGGTTATGGGGGGTAGCCTAGGGGACCCACTCAGCCCCGGATGGGCCGGGCTCGAAACCGGGGAGAGACTCCAATTAGACAACCCGAGAGTGGGAGAGAAGTTCCCCAAACTTCCATCGATTCCGATTTCCATAGACGCCGCCAAGACGATATTGAGGTCCTTGAAAGGGGCTGAATTACCTCAAGAATGGAAAAACGATTTAAAGAGTAGTAGCATTGATATTGGAAGAGTTGGACCTGGCCCCACAATGCTGAAATTTTCATACGAGGTCAGCTAACCTTAAAAATTTGTCTTTCTATGAGTTTTTGGAGGTTTGATGTGTGTCTGTTAGTCTATGCTATTCATATAGGATTTTTGTTTGGTTGTCTGCATACATTTTTTGAATACAATTATACAACTAATTCTATTACATTACATTGTAGCTCAATATTGCCTCCACAGAGTCTTGATCTCATGACCCCCACATGAGTGAGTCACTACATGTCATCTGAGCACAGTTGCTTGGTGGTTGTCTACATACTTAGCTGATTGAAGTTGACTTTTTGAAGACAGTAGGGAACTTGTCTTAGAATGCTTGCTATTCTAAATTCTAATGGGGTCATAGCAGTTAAATTTGGCAGAATCATAAATGCAATAGCTAGTTGGTTTCAAGAAAAAATAGTACTTAACTTGGTAAATAGATAACAGGTTTCTCCAAATTTTAGAGTGGCTGGGCAGGAATAAATGTTGTACTCTAACCTTGTTTATATGCAAATGCCCTTTTCTGCATGCTTAGCCTTGACGCTAGGCAGTTGGGTTTAGGAAGCAAATTGTAGGGTTATGATACAACCCTGAGGTTGTATCAGAATACCCTTCTTCGAGTCAAGAGTTAAACTCCAGAAAGTGGGAATAAAAGACATGACTGTGCTTCGAGTGGTATAAATACATGGATAAGTGGATAACTACCTTAAACCACCCACTATTCACTATTCTTAAAGTAGAGGTAACGATCCTTACACTAACTATAATATTAGTCATTCCACTATAATAATAGTAACTGCATCAACATTGCACCTTGGGTCATGGGTGTATCAGGTTACCAGCCGTAATTTTTTCGTGAATTGACTGGTAAATAGTTTATATTAAGAAAGTCTATGCTCTATTTATAGTAATTTCATTTAAGCTAACATAAGAAAGATGGGGCTGAAGTGGGGAGATATGATGGATTCACAGTTTCACTTTAAATGTTTTCTATATCTAATTAAGGATTTTTTTTTGTTTGTTTAATGTATGTAGGGGGAGAAAAAGATGTCTACAATACATAATGTTTTTGCTGTCATAAGAGGATCAGAAGAGCCTGATCGCTTTGTACTTCTTGGGAACCATAGAGATGCATGGACTTATGGAGCAGTTGACCCTAATAGTGGCACTGCTGCCCTACTTGAAATTGCACGTCAATATGCTCTGCTCATGCGAATGGGTTGGAAACCTCGACGAACAATCATTCTTTGCAGTTGGGATGCTGAAGAGTTTGGGATGGTAGGCAATATTACCTTTTGAGAATTCATTTACATTTTCCAGTAATATTTTGCAGTTTGCGATGTTCCAGTAATATTTAGCATTTGTCTGTGGAGATTTAAACAACTTGGGTGAATTCTGTATTGGCATTATACATATGACTTTCACTGCCACCCTATGGTGAAGAGTCTACCTATAAATCCATAGATTTTGGCATCAAATACCCTTCATAAAAGGAAGAATGCCCTCTTGTGTAAAATGATGGTTGTGTTTGTTTTATGAGAGTGCCCAGTCAATCTTATTCATTGCAGTAAGCTTTTGGGCATCAAGAGTGAAAAATTTTCTTCAGCTAATAACGGAAGCGGTTTAACAATTTTTCACATGCTAGTTTCATGATGGAAAGTAATTGACCTCTTTTATCTGACTTTCTATTCATTTTCAGTTTCTATATATTGCTTTTCATGCTGCTATGTTTCATCTTCTGGACTTTGTTTTAATGTTTCTTTCTGGATTCTTTTAATATCATGATTGTCCAGATGTGCTTGTTTTGAACCTAAAACAAAAAAAAATGTGTTCTGATTTCCAGCTGCTCAAATAGCACATGGCTTTGGAATTGAAACCAAATCTTTAAAACGACTTATGAAGTGTTATTCTTGTTGCTTCAGATTGGATCCACTGAATGGGTTGAACAGAACCTTCTCAATCTGGCCTCTAAATCTGTAGCCTACATAAATGTTGATTGTGCCGTTCAAGGACCTGGATTTTTTGCCAGTGCAACTCCTCAACTTGATGACCTTCTTCTTGAAATTGCTAAGAAGGTAAACCAACTCTGCCTCAATTGATTTGATGTTTTGGCTGTGGTTCTCATACTCTAACAATTTGTGCTGTGATTGCCACTAATTCCCTTAATGTAAGGTTAAAGATCCTGATACGGAGATGATGACAATATTTGAGAAAGAGACAGTTACCAACCAAGTTATGAATGTAAGTTTTCTTTCTTTCTCTGCTTTTCATGACACCTAAAGGGTATGAAAGGATTGGGACCTCAGAATTAAAACTGACTACTTTCATTTTAATTCTACATGTGTGTTTTGTCTTCGTTTCAAGACAGCTTGATCAATTCAAAATGAACGCCTTATTTCCTTTTTATTTGTTTTGATCTTAATTATACATCATTTACCCCTTTCTCACTCATGCATAGACACATGTGTGGATGCGGCAAACTGCACACATACTTTAAATACTGCCATGGAGGCTGAAAAGAAAAGGGTAGCAATGAAAAGGATAAAGAAATGTATTGCCATGCTGCAACTTTGTTCCTTAGTTACCAATTACCATGATTGTCAATGTAATTGGAAGATTGACTCCTGTGCATAAGTCAATGAGATAGAGACAGTCAATAAACCTGCTAAATGACTAATTTTAACACACTTATTAGCAGGTGATTTTCTAACCCAAAGCTGGCTTAACTTCTTTTGTCAGTTTCATATTCAGGCTTCCAAAACTATGAAATTTGTTTAGCCAGTCAATTACTCCCACTTGACTTTGTTTGCAATTGTAATGGTAGTGCTCTCCTGTTAATTCCTATTTTTGACAGCATCCTATCCAGTCCTTTATATAATTTATTTTTAATTTTCCGTCTTCATTTAGCTAGAAAACTCCCTCTGTAACTGCAATATTCTTGGCTGCATTGCAGATCCAGAGACTTAGCCGAGTAGATTCAGATTTTGCTCCATTTTTGCAACATGCTGGAATTCCTTCCATTGATATGTACTATGGCAAAGGTACACATGAATTGCCAGTTCTTGGAACAATGATAGAGTGTTGATCACCTGCGCTTAGCATGTATAGTCTTTTAGGCATATTCTTGTGCCAGTTGGATTTCTAATGTTCTTTTACTCTCTTGCAGATTTCCCAGTATACCACACAGCCTTTGACTCTTACGATTGGATGGTGAACTCTGGCGATCCGTTGTTTCATCGGCATGTGGCAGGTAGCTGCTTTGTTCTTTAGTGCTTGTATAAATGTTACTCATTATGTCAAAAGTCAGGAGCCTGATGTCTCATTACATATGCTGTGTAAGATATATTGAGTGCTTTTGTAGGCTAGCAATATGATTTTTGGTATTTATTTTGTTTTATTTTATTGTTTGCTTTCAAAGTTTTCTTAATAACCTCATGATTTAAGATGACCCTTTTTAAGAAATTTGAAATCTGACAACAGTAACAGGAGTTTGGGGACTTATTGGTTTTCACCTCGCTGATGATGCAATTCTACGTTTTAACTACGTCTCTTATGCAAGACAGTTGCTGGTATAAACTTTTTGTCTAGATCATTAGGTGTTGATTAATTAATTATTTCTTTATTTTTTTCTATAGCATTTTGGAACTTCTATACAACATAGTGCACTTTAAAACTAATGATTCTTAATATTGCTGTGTCAAATTATAGGGGTATACACATATCTTGACTGAAAAATTGGGAGGGAGCTTTTCATTGCATCCAATAACGGATGCCATTCAGGAATTTATGGCTGCAGCTACAGAAATTGAGGAAGAAGTGAAGGTTCTAGAAAAGATGCTTCTTGTGTAATTCTTTTATTTTTGTCTTGTTTTTATATGGAGGTGGAAGCACGAAAAATACGAACACGTGTGACTTTTGATTCATAATTTGCTCTTATATAGTTATCGGTATAGTTGGAGAATTAATGATGTTACTGTTCTTTTCTGCTATTTAATTCTGGAATGCAGAAACTGAGCAAGGATGAAACCATGGACGGCCTTTGTATTCTGAAGAGGCGGATGTTAAATGATCGATTGATATTTGCCGAAAGGGGTTTCTTAGATGGAGATGGGCTTCCAGGAAAGCAATGGTTCAAGCATCTTGTAAGCATTTGTCCCAGAACACTATATATTGTTTTATTCAACAGTAGACTAGAGGTTTTAGAAGTTTGTAGCTAGCTTGATACTTGTGAACCAGACCACATAAGATCAGTAGATCACATATTTCATCCAACGAGGAGTTTTTGAGATCCTTTTGAAATTTGCAAAAGTTGTGTTCTTCATATGTAATAAGTGGTTAGCTTCGATATTTAGAGTTGATTCTTGACTGATTGAATTGCAGGTTTATGGGCCTTGTACTAACCATGAAAGCAATCTAGATTTCTTCCCTGGAATTGTCGATGCCATAGCTGGATCCACTAGCATGAATAAGATAGAAAGGGAAGATGTGATTCGACATGAGATCTGGCGAGTTGGGAGGGCTATTCAACGAGCTGCCTATGCTCTCAGAGGCCAACTAACGTGAAGTTACAGGCATTAAACAAATATTCAGTCGGTGCCCTCAGTTCCCTGTTAATTCAGCCCCTTCAACGACACGTCTTACCTGTAAAATGTTAAATTGGCAGATGGCCAATCTCCTATTTGGCAATTATTCGACCGAATTTTGTCCTGTCTGGCAGGATTTTTGTTCCGGTTGCAGGCCAAATGACAATTTCCAAATATATTAACATTTTGTGTCGTGGTTTCCACGTCAGCTACACCTATGTATGCTATGTTTTTGCTCCATATGTTTTAGGTTCATTTGATAATCATGGATCTTAGCACTTCTACTCCACGTGTTTAGGATCAACTAGTTTGTATATTGTAAATGAATAACATTTTGTTTAAATTAAAAGAACACTTGAATAGCAAGAAGTTTATGGCCAATATAGTCAGGTTGTGTTTGTGCTTTTACTTAAACTTTGGATAATTTAATCCATTGGCACAGTTTAATAATGCTTTCATGTCTATTGATATAGAAATGGAACGGAGATCGAATTTACTTTCTATGTAGGAAACAAATGCTTTATCCATTGCGCTACAGGTGTTTAGCTCACAAACATCAATGAGGAAGCATCAGCAGAACCCTCCCCACTTTCTGCAACGACCTTCAACGCTCTCAAGCAGTTGCTCAACTGCTGTCCCGATGGTATGATTCTCTTATTCAACCAATGGTATGCTTTTCTTACTCAATGAAGAAGAGGAATATACTCTGTGTTTTATATCAGAAACTTTTAGCTTAATTTATATATGGATGGATTAGATTCTGTTTACCTTAGAACAGAATTTGATTTTGTTGAGAAGATGAACTCAGACCTTAATACAAAAAGAACTAAACCATACGCTTTGGGGCTAGATGAAATTGAATCTTTAGGATTTTGGTACATCTTATTACCTTATTCTTGCTTTGTTTATTTGTTAAAAGATTTATCGGAAAACATGTGCTATTGAGTGCTAGATGAAATTGAATCTTTAGGATTTTGGTACATCTTTTTACCTTATTCTTGCTTTGTTTATTTGTTAAAAGATTTATCGGAAAACATGTGCTATTGTCTTATCTGTTAACAGTACCCTGAATCCTCAATATGGTATTGCCTTCTGAATGAAGGCTCTTAGGACTCTTGCGAGATAACAATCTTACCTGTTGGTGCTCATTAAATAAAATATAATAAACTACTCAGACTGACGGATATTTAGTGATGATGTAGAGTGTAGACTATAAAGCTTTACAAGATTCTCGATGCTTTTGTTCCTCAGGATATTGTAGGTTTATGACCCTATGTTTTCTTGTTTTGGCAAACATCTTTGCTTCTTCAATGAAATTAGCAATTAGCTTGGTAGAAGTTCTTCATTTTTGTGTGTCCCGTGAATTTGTTTGCCTCAGCCATTTTTAAATTTTCATTAATGCAGATTTATAAACTGCATAATAGCTCATACTCGAAGATTTAGAAATCCAGGGGAATATATAAATCATAACAAGAAAGAAACATGTTACATTGTCAAACACAAAAAAGAGGCGTTTGCCAGAACTCTATTGCAGAGTTTGGAATGAATCAGAACTGGATAGAGGGTGAGGGATTCTTGGAGCCTTCCTTTATTCAAGAAAAAAGCGGTGATTATGAATTTATGCATCCGCTTTTCAAGCTTCCCATCCCCTCAGAAGTGTTGCCCTGGCAACCCGATTAACACCTAGCGTGAAAGCGCCCATACGGAGGTCACAGTTGTGGGTTTTGCACATATCCTTCACATCCTTGAAACCTCTGGTCATATATGTCTTCAGTTCAGCATTCACTTTCTCCTCATCCCACATAAAGCCTTGAATGTTCTGTAGTTATCCCAGTTAAATCAGAATGTTACTATTTACTAACAGCAATGTAAACCTTGAATACTAGGAACAATAAATTGCCGATTATTCACACCTAGTTCATTACCTGAACCCATTCGAAATAACTGACAGTGACTCCCCCTGAATTTGCATATATGTCTGGCAGAATGACAACTCCTTTCTTCGATAAAATCTGAAAATATTTCAGACAGTTAACATATGTGGTTTTGCTACAACTTTCTTGATCTGTGACTGAGATATAGTAAAACCTCGATGCCACACTAAGTACTAACCTCATCCGCTTCAGGATCAGTTGGATGATTAGCTGCCTCAATGATAAACTTGGCTTTGATGTCTTTTGCATTATCCCTTGAATCAAAATTAACTCAGATGATCAATACCATGGCTGCAGTTTTACGATAATTTTTTTTTTTTTTTTAGGTACAGAAGAAGAACCTGTTAATCACGCCTCCTAAGGCAGCTGGGATGAGGATGTCACAATCTTCAACCAATATTGAATTATGATCTATTGCAACTCCATCGTGGAAACCTTTGACTCCACGGTGCTCCTTCACGTGTTTCATCAGGCTTGGTATGTCAATCCCATTGTTGTTCTTTATGGCACCAGTGATATCACTAACAGCAACAATCTTTCCACCTTGTTCACTGATCAGTTGAGCAGCCCAAGACCCAACATTACCAAATCCCTGGGTTAACAGAAACACTGTTCTATTATAATGTCTATGAATCAACCCCTCCTCCCCCCAGGATTGTAGGTACAGCCATACCTGTATAACAAAGCGCTGCCCGGCAATGCTCTTGCCATGCTCGTTGAGCAGGGCTTCTGTTGCAAAGAGAACACCCCTCCCTGTAGCGGCATCCCTACCTAGAGAACCTCCAAGATCCTGATGTTCAACCATTCCCCATTAGAGAATATGTAGCTGAAAACATGGCATGAACAAAGAAAGAAACTCGAGATTTCACTTTTTTTTTTTTGTCTGTTTGTTATGTGCACTTACAATAGGTTTTCCTGTTACTACTGCAGGTGAATAGCCATGGAACTTCGAGTACTCATCCAGAATCCATGCCATTGTCTGCACACATGGATGGAGTTGAATCATTTCGAACTAGTTACGACTTACGACATAAACATAAGATGTTCAGATATATATGTACCTGTGGACCTGTTCCCATATCAGGAGCTGGGACATCTGTGTGGGTGCCTATCAAATCATGTATCTTCTGAGTAAAAACTCGAGTGAGCCGTTCCAGTTCAGACAAGCTCAGCTCGCTCGGATTGCATCCTATCCCGCCCTTGGCTCCACCATACGGTATGTTGGCTACTGCTGTCTTCCATGTCATTAGTTGTGCTAAGGCATTCACCTCATCTGGATCAACCTGCATTACACACAACAACCTTGTATGAACACCCGAAACTCTCCTCTACCAAATCCCATCGACCATCAAGCATGATATCAGAACAGAATCTCGATTTCAGTCCCTTTAGGAACAACCAAATCCAAGAATTATATTACCTCGGGATGGTATCTGATCCCTCCTTTCATCGGACCTCTAGCATTGTCATGCTGAACCCTAAACCCCACAAAACTCGCCAACGAGCCGTCGTCTTTCGGTATTGTACACTCAACCTGCAAAATTTGTTCAACAGGTCAGAAACACAAGCCACATTCATCTTTCCACATACTTTCTGGTGAGTGAAATGAAGCGAAACTGTGAAAAGCACCTTGATTTCGCGGAATGGTATGAGCAAACTATTCTCGAGCTTCGAATCCAAACCTAGCAGCCTCGCTGCCAGCTTGAAGTTCCTGTTGGTAGCAGCCAAAGCATTCATGATCCTGAACAAGAAGAGTCAGCACAGAAGCAGATGGAGGAAGAAGATGGAAATGAGTCAATGGAGATGCCCTGGTAAGCAACTGTCTCTATCCATATTTATAGCCCAGAAAATCAAAGTTTAGATAAAGTTTCCAGCAAGGTGCCAACACTAATGAAAAAATTTATACAATCTCAGTATTTGGCATGTGGTAGATGAAACATGTGTCATTGTTGCATAATCTTTCTTATCTGTATAAAAGAACATGGCTGCCTAGTTCTTCTCACCAACCAGCCTTTTGGTACAACATGTTAAAAACCCCCCCAAAAGTCAAGAAACATAACCTGTAGAAAATAATTTTTATACTTTATTCATTGATTCATTCCCCCTATTAGAGGGTATGAGTTTAATGAATGCCATTTAATTACTACTACTAGTACTATTTCTAATTTCTAATTGGTTTGACCGATAATATCTATGTTTATGTGAATCTAGACCACATTCTCGGTTCCCATTCTTCACATTTTTTTACTCTTTTTTTTTTTTTTTTTTTTTTTTTTTTTTTTTTTTTTTTTTTTTTTTTACTCAGGTGATACCAGTTTTGCAGATTAATTTTAAGCCCACAAGATCTTGCCCTTAGAGTTATTGCATAAGTAAATCTTGAGTCGTGCAATCAGTCAAATCTTAGTCTTCATATGCACATAATGGGTGACATCAAGTCATGCGACAAACCATTGCTCTAAGTCCTAGGAGTATTTCACCTTGTGATCCTAGCCGGTAAATGACTACAATAATGTAATGTCTAGGTTATTCATATCTGACCGGCTTAAAACAATCGGTCTAATAAGCTCCTTCCTTTGAAAGTCAAAGGAAGATCAAATTTATAACAGTGTGATTATTAAATGAATGGCCTGTCAAACTTAATTTAAATTGTTTTTTTTTTTTTAGTATTAAAAAATGGGCAATTATAGAATGTGGATTTGTGGAGATAAGAACGATCTTGGATTTGACCTTCCCCATTTGAACCTCCAACAGGCAGCAGCCAAATCTTATCATCATTAAATGACAATTTATGAAATCTTGAAAATTCCAACAACGTTACCCCTTAATTCTGTATATGAAACTTAATCTTTTCAACATTAACATAATTAAGCATTTATGATGATTTAAAACGGATTTACAATTGAATGATAGGTTTGTTTCAATCAAAATTTAGAAAATCATAATTAGATCTTATATTTAGTACTAATATATACTCCGTATTAAATACCTCATCTCTCCTATTTTACCTGTTTTATTTACTATTCATGAGTTAAATCAACTCTTTCTTTATTGCTTATTTTCTTTAGTAATTTTTTTTTATTTTTAAATTAATTTTTTTGTGTTTAATAGTATTTTTAATGTAGTTTCTAAATATATAAATTTTATATATTAATGCTAAACTTAATATTATGAAAAATTGGTTCAAAAATAACTTCAGTCAAAGATAAACTAATATATGTCCAATTTATGTTTGATATAGAGGGGGTGTATTTAATCAAGACTTTTAAAGACTTTCAACAACTTTTGAAGTGATGGATTTTAATTGACTTTTGTAGAGTTTTTGTAGACTTTCCTATATTCTTTTAAACTTTTATTAACTTTGTAATAGTTTATAAATATATGTAAGACAAATATTTATAGACTTTTAAAAAACTCTTTTATATTAAAAAGTACAAAAGTCATTAAAACTCTAAATTGAATACACCCTCACAAACATTCCATAACTTCTATTAATATATTATTTATAGTTTTTTCTAAAAAAAAATATTTTTATAAATCATAAATAAATTAATGCATTGTAAAAAATAAAAATAAAAAATAAATATTGATTGTCATGAAAATAGGGTATATTATACATAAAGAAAATATGATCAATTTGCAATAAATATAACCAATAATAATATTTTTTGAACTAATGAAACAGCTAATTTTAAGTAATATAATTATCAAAATAGGTAGCAACTTGCTAATATATATATATATATATATATATATATATATATATATTTGAAAACAACCCCGATAGGTTGCTAATATATATAATTAGATCAATTCTGCACATATAAATGTGTATCTATTTTTATGTGTTTTCGCACATATATACAAGGCTTTCTTTATTTTGGTTCAGTAATATAATTTGATTAATTATGCTTTGCAGCAGGAAATTTATGTTGCGAACAGCAGCTTGTTCACAACAGATTTTTTACTTCGATTGCAGTATATATATATATATTTTTTTTTTTTGGTGCGATCGCAACAATTATTTTTTGATGCGATTGTTTGTAGCAAAAATTTTTGTTCAGAACATCAACAAATAATAACTTTTTGTAGCAAAGTATATGAATATTTATGAAAGGTTTGAAACGTACCGTAAAATTTGATGAAAAATTTGTCTAATTTAGATAGAGGAAAACAAGTCTGTAGAGAATGTTGAAAAGTTTGGGGTTGAAGGGTTGGATTTCATCTATTTATATTAATGAAAAAAAAAGTACACAAATCTTATTCTGACAGAGTCTATGAAAGTTAATAACTTTTTGAATATCAGTAGACTTTTAAAGACTCTATAAAAGTCTGAATCGAATATCAGTATACTTTTAAAGAGTTCTGAAAAGTTTCGATCAACTTTTAAAGATTCTTTAAAAGTCTAAATTGAATACCACCAAACTTTTAAAGTTTGTAAAAATCTTTAAAAGTATATGAAAGTCATGATTGAATACAAACCCCTTAACTCTTTTTGATCCTTTATCGACTAGAATTACAATATGAGGTTTATTAAAATTATTATGTGGGGCTTAATTTGCACACCATTTCAATCCCAATGATTGATATCTAGTGTAAGAGATCCAATATGATATTTGTAAAAAAGAAGCCAGTCAATATTCGACTTTATTGTAGCACATTGTAATTTACTCCTGATATATAGCACTACATCGATGACTTTATTGTAGCACATTGTAATTTACTCCTGATATATAGCACTACATCGATGATGTATCAAACGTTGTGTGTGAATATATTAATGTTCAACGTTAACTTGCTTAAAATTTTTAATTTATGATAAATTATATCGTGAAATAGGATCCACCCCCAAGTTCATAAAAATAATACTATAGGTAAATCAAAATGGCACCAATAGTAGTAAATATATGTACACATGTATTTATAGTAGTGAATTTATATAATTACAAGACTTTTGTTCTTTTTTTAAAAAAATGACTTTATCAACTAAATTTATATACCTAAATTACCATTAGATTTATTTTAAAAAGTGAAAAAATGTGTCATTTAAAAAGTTTCAAATAGAGTTTTTAATGATATATTTTTATACATTAAATTTTATTTGTACAAAAAGAAAAATAGACAAAATTAAGAAGGGAAAATTTTTTAATAAGTCCACGATATAACTATTGTTTTTTTATTTTTATTTAGGTAGACTATAAAGCAATAATGCGCGCGAACCCATTAATACGTAACGTAATATATCATATATGGATCTAGTAACATGTGAGAAGAATTTATACTTAGAATTTGTTCAACATTTGCAACAAACTCTTGATTAATCTCCACAATTACTCAATTAGAGTAATTTAATTAACCCCCAAAGAAGGGACTAAAATTGTATTCAATAAAATTCGGGGTCCTACGCATAAAAGAAGCTTTCATAGACATTCCCCAGTTCCCCACCAGGATTTGGATTAGGATTATGCTTAATAATAGAGTATTTTAAAAGTTCTCAAATAAAATACACCAAAAATGCAAAGATTGATATCATTAGCTGATTGTACTCTGATAATTTATTACATGTAAAATTGAAAAAATGTTTTAAACATTTTTCTTTAATTTTAACATTTTAGAACAATAAATTGTTAGAAAAGTTAATTAATCATACAGTTAATAACAGTCAAATAAGTCAAAATTGACCGATAAGCTAACTATGTTATCAAAGAGAGCAATAAACGATAAATAAATACCTGATTAGAGTGTTGATATCTTGAACTCCGCCGGCAAGAAGCTTAAAGCAAGCAGAATAAGTTGCAGGTTTGGTACTCAAAACACTCCCACTCTGCCCAATATATATAAAATATATCAACAAATATGCATGAAAATAAGAAAAAAAAAAAAAAAAAAAAAAAAAAAACCAAGAATCAGAATCAATTCGTTCTCCGGAATTGGGGCCAGATAGTTTCCGGATAAATACACAGCCACAGTAGACGTCAGTGCAGCTGTCATTTCAATGCCGTATCAATTACTCCCCATATAATTTGATGATAAATTATTTTTCTTTTCAAATAATACGGTATTTCCATTTCGATATACCCAAAAAAAAAATACTAGTATACTACTTCTCTCTGTACAGGTAAATATAATTAATTAAGCTAATAACTGAAAGTAATGCTACTCAACCTAAAACATTATTTACATCAACTTCCATTTTCTATTTTATCACTTTAGGGCCGTTTGGTTCACGGAATCTCACATTACCTTAGAGAATGTTAGATTGTTGGAAATGTTAGATTACTGGGAATGTTAGATTCATGTGTTTGGTTAAAAATGAGGAATGTAATATAAACATGTTTGGTTATTAGTTATCTTTTATGTTATACTAATTTTTTTTTTTTACTTTAATACTTTTAACATATTATTACATGATTAAAAATATTAACTAATTAAAATCTTGAACTGAGAAATAAAATTATTTTATAAGCTAACATGATGATAAAAAATAAAATAAAAATATAATTACAAAAATAATTAAATATAATATATATAATAAACTAACATAAAAAAATATATTATTATAAATTATAATAATTAGAATTATAATGGTAAAATTTGTAAATATCCAAGGTAATCTTACATAACCTTAGAAATGTAAGGGAATCACATTCCCTTCAAAATCCTATGTGGAGGGTAAGTTTCATTACTTAGGAATGTTATATTCCCTTATGAAGATGAACCAAACATAGGAATGCTAGCTTTGGAATGTCACATACCTATGGTTATGTTGTATAACTTGAACCAAACGCCCTTACTTCCTGACGTGCCAAGATAGATAAGTTATTTTCATTCACTGTGGGTCTCGAAAAGTGCCCAATATTAAATTTTTGTGTGAGACCGTAAAAGTAGGGAATATAATTTGGGAGTTTTAAGCGTATTTTCTAACATTTTGATAAAAAAAAAAGTGTATTTTCCAACATTATTAGTGGAATCGATGGAAGTGACCTCATCGTATCAACATTGTCATCTCCATTAGAAAGCGCACAACATTTGTTGTTCGATGAAGAGAAAAGAACAGTAAAAGGAGCTAATTCGGTTTTGCCTTTTGCTTGCGCGAATACTACAAGTGGTACGTGAGCCGACACCATTCTCATTTCTCACATGCCCACATTTTAACCATTTTACTCGTTCTATCTTTTTCTTGACCCTGTTTGGTAAATGGCTGTTAGCTGATTGTGTTAGTTGTTTAGTTAAGAAAGTATGATTTGTTGATAACATTAGATGATTATAGAAAGTTGTTTAATAGATTAGCTGTTAACTGATAGCTGTTTGGTATAATTTCTTTTCTCAAAAAGCTAATTGAAAAGGCTGCTTTGAGTAGCCTTTTGAATTTTAGCATTTTGGAGTTACAAAAAGCTTATTAACCAAACAACTAATAGTGGTCAAATAAGTCAAAATTGGCTGATAGGCTGATTATTTACCAAACAGGGTGTAACCCCTCGGTTTTTACGACAAAGTTAAGATTAGAATAGCGATATAAATTTTTTTTTAAGCTATGACATTTAAGGGAAAACTATTCGGTGCTTGAAATAATTTTTCGTTTAAGGATTTATTATCGATAAGCTGCGAACTACGTATCGGTTACGAACCGAGAAAATTTTAAGGACATGGATTCAATTCGGATTTTTCAGATTAATTATTGAGTATCTATTACCGATTAGGCCTGAATTTTAATTGGTTCAAGAGAATTTCTAAATGGATCGTAAGGGATAAATTGTTACGGACTCTGTACCTAAATTTAACGGACTATCGGAAAATTCCAAATTGGTGATTTGCGACGGAATATTTTTACGATAATTTTGGTATTAGAATTTTCCCGAATTAAGTTATAATCCTCCGAACATTCATCTGATTTAGGCTTAAACTGATCAAGTGAACTAATATCTCTTAAGGGATGAATATGTTGACATGTGGCATTAAATCCTAGAATGAGATTTTGATCTTGATTGGGCATTTAATGAAGCATGTGCATTGTACTTGTTTCTTGATTTGCAAGATAATCTAACCTAATCCCATCACCTCACATTTATCACTCTTCCCTCCCCATTCGGATTACACTAGAAGAAAGAGGGAAAAATAAAAACTTAAGCTAGCAAGTGATCATTCCTTCTCTCCACTCCCATTTTTTTCGAAAATCCAAAGAGAAGAAGAAAAAAAATTAGCTAAGTCTTCATTGTGATCTAAAGCTTCCTCCTACTATTTTCCTAACTCAAGTAACCAAGTCTAGGTAAGACTTTAAGCTTTAATGGTTCAAACATCTCTAGCATTTAAGTGTGATGTTTAATACAAGAAAAATGTTGTTATTATGGTGGCATTTCTTTAGGATTTTTGGAGAAAATTCCAAGGGAGCATACTCAACTTACGGTTTAGAAATCTTCTACGGAGGTAAGGATTCCCTTAAGTCGGTTCAATCGCTTGGAAATAGGCAAATGCTAGGAAAATTGCATGCTTAGAGTTTTGTTCATGAAAAATGTGTGTTACACTTTAGATCTATAAGTTGACTCAAAAATCTTTGCTTTGATTTTTGATAAATTTGTTATGCATGTTCATAGCTATTTTATGCTTGTATATGTTGTATTTATGTCCATATAAGCTTATACTTGTGGAAATAGAGAAAGGAAAATCAGGGTAGATTCTGGCAGTAACTTCCGTGAATTTTGGGAAAATCGGTAAGGTATTTTGATCCAATTTTTTTTATACATGTAGTTCTATAAGTGTAGAAGCTGCATATAAAATTTCATAATTTTTGGAGTAGTATAAGTATGGTTTCCAAATTATTTTCCGAAACTGGTCCAGAGAGAAGAAAAATCCGGACAGCACACTGCCAAGGGCAGAAATGTAATTTTCTGTGCAAATTCGTGGACCTAGGTGACCAAAACTTTTTATGAACATTAAGTACTATGAGTTAGGGTTCTACCATAAAAATTTCATAATTTTTGGTAGTATATAAGTATGGTTTCCAAATTATTTTCCGAAACTGGTCCAGAGAGAAGAAAAATCCGACAGCACACTGCCAAGGCAAAAAATTTTTTCTGTGTAAATCGTGAACCTAGGTGACCAAAACTTTTATGAACATCAAGTACTATGAGTTAGGGTTCTACCATAAAAATTTCAAGTGAAAAAGAGTTCGGGAACTATTTTTACCGGCTCAATCTTTCGGACTGCGCCAAGCTGAAACTTTCTGAAAAAAAGGAATGGTTAGAAACAATTTTGACAAATATTACTTTTTGTGTATTATATTAACGTGGAAAATAACTATGTATTGAAATTTATCATGACTCTATGCTTGAATATTTTGGTATGTGTTTAACACTAACTAAGCATGGGAGTTGGAAAGGTGGATGTGTTGTGTACCCCACCGAGATCTAAATAGTGGATGTGTTTCGTACCCCACTTGTGAACTAATCGTGGATGTGTTTTGTACCCCACGTGAAATTGGAAAGGTGGATGTGTTGTGTACCCCACCGAGATCTAATAGTGGATGTGTTTTGTACCCCACTTATGAATTTAAAGTGGATGTGTTGTACCCCACCGTGAACTAATCGTGTTGTGTACCCACGTGAGATTTGAAAGGTGGATGTGTTGTGTACCCCACCAAGATCTAATAGTGGATGTGTTTCGTACCCCACTTATGAAATTAAAGGTGGATGTGTTTCGTACCCCACCGTGAACTAATCGTGGATGTGTTTTGTACCCCACGTGAGAATTGGAAGGTGGATGTGTTGTGTACCCCACCGAGATCTAATAGTGGATGTGTTTCGTACCCCACTTATGAGTAAGACGAGAATTGTGTACCATGGGCGACGTGTAAGAACTAACTACCGGGTGAATTAATGACTGAGTTAATTGCTCCAATTATTGAAATAAAGTGAAATTACTTGTTGATTATGTTGTTGCAGGTTGATTGTGTTGTGGGTAATATTATCTTACCTTGTTCTCATTGATTGACTATTTTGAAAACCTTTGTTTATTTTCAAGTGATAATGGATATCCTTACTTAGCCGTCGCGCTAACTACACTTCATTGTGTCATCTATTAGATGCAGTCTAGCGTGAGCTCTGAATAGGATGAAAGTCGAGGTTGAAGACTACTCTGTCCTAGAATAGACACCCTGGAGGATTATTTCCATATGTACATATCTGGATATCGATATGGTTATTTGAGGTTGTAAGTTTAGCCTTAGCGTTTGGGTATAGGAAAGATACCAAAGCGTGGCGGTAACACCCAGTTTTCTGCTGGTTAGACGCTTCCGCAATGTATTATATTTTAAGGATTTTGTAATAAATCCAAGATGTGAAAATTGGGGTGTTACACAGGGCCTTAATCATTTTTTTTTACTATTAATTCTGTTACAATGTAATATCTGTTCATAACTACTTTCTCAACTAAATGAAGCACAAAACCCACCCCTTCCATGTGGGGTGCAACCGGGTGCCACTAGATCACAAGGTGTTTGACTTTTAATCATTTATAACAATATCCTACTATGTTAATAAAATATTTGCTCCATTTTGAAATGAAATATTTATACATTCACTATTCACTTTTATTCATTAGGAAATTTGATTACGGATCGATCCAATTACACTAAAAAAAAATAAATAAATAAAAAATTCCAAAGACCTCACACTTTGCCCTTCAATTTAAACAGGGATTAGGGAAAGAGGAAGTTATTTAGGTGTCATTTGGCCGCCTGAGGATTTAAAATATGAGAATTTTATTCCATGTTTGGTACAATTTTTTGACTTGAGAAAGTTTGAGTTAACAAGCAATCTAATCCCGTGACATTATGAAAAATAAATCCCGTCTAAGAGTCATGATTCATTTTTCTGAGTATTTAAAAATGTACAAAATTTATTCAATTACGTAATTAATATTCCTTTTAATACCATGTTAAAAGTTTCTCAATCATCTTCCTGAGTAACTAAGAATGTACAAAATTTATGTAAAAAAAATGTACAAAATTTATTCAATTATGTAATTATTCTTTTTAACACCATGTTAAAAGTCTCTCTTATAAATATAAGAAATTTATCTCTTTTGTCATTTAGACAAGATAATGATGTAAAACACTCCCCAATGAAGTAGGGTGTGAAATGTATGCCAAACAAATTCTTTGTGGTTGAGTCTAGATGATATTTTTTAACTTAATTTTAATTTTTTGTAAGACCTTGTGGTCTAGTGACACCCGATTGCAGTCTCATATGAAAAAGAATGGGTTCGAGTCTTAATGGAGGTGATATTGACTCTTTGTGTTTCAGTAGTTTAAGAAAGTATACAGAGTCAATAGTACTCAAAAAATTTGATTTTAATTTTTGAGTATCTAATTAATTTAATGATTTAGTGATCCTTTTTTTTTTTTTACCTAAGTATTATTTTGTATTTTAAATATTCTTGTCACAAACATGAATTTTGGCATGCATATGATTTATCAATTTACATTTGTTTTATATATTAAGCTCTTAATTATATGTTTTTTTCTTAAATATTGTATATAGCAATTATATTGACGATTAAAAACATTATTAGGAAAGTTTTAATGACGGGGGATAACTTAAATTAAATTACGCATATATAGCTGATCGACTCAAACTAAAAAAGTTAATTAATAGACCTCTCCCACTAAGCGTCGAACATAGAATCTCGTGATTATCAAACCATCAGTTGCTCGACCAAACTTCACTGCAGTTGTCGCGATTTTCCATCCCCTCTTTTTGCTTATGGAAGAGTGATGATGGAACGCAACCATGCATATATGCAGGCACACATCTAGCAGTGCTATTCCTAGTGTCAATTAACAAACACCACCACTCTCTCCCTTCAATATTCCAGAAAACCAGTGCAACATGTGTCATCACTCAATAAGGTCCAAATTAAAAATTTAAAAATTTATAAGATAGACGACATTGGTAATTTGGTACATTTTCATATGAAATCGAGAGTTTAAACTTATATATATACAACAGAAAATATATATGTATATTTTAGAGAATCGTAGTCTCTTATATACTCAACAAACAAAACAAAATGGTGAATGTCAACTTTAATTTCAAGTTGGCTAAAAGTTGTGAATAAAAGCATTGTTCTTTCATCTTTGGACCCATAATAATCCATTAATGAATAGAATGATCTTCAAAAATTATATTCCACCAGGGGAGGAATCTTAATTGAGGTGTGGAATTCCATCTCAGAATCTATTAACGCTTACATCATACATGCCATCAAATCACCAGAAAATTAAAGATTCTCCTTATCCGGAGTACTACCTACCTACGTATATATGTTTCCTCAGCTCTAGATCCGAACCAGCAATATAAACACAAATTATACCATGGACCTGAGTCTACCTTGTATTATCGTAACTTTGAATCCAAAAATAACTTTCAGATTATGTATTTGTAAATTGTAATAGACAAATTCTGTATATACAGTTGACAGTGCATATACATGCATGTAACTATCATATTATTATTATTATTATTATTATTATTATTATTATTATTATTATTATTATTATGTGTCAGCAATTATCAAGTTACTTGCTTACATGTACAAAAACTGTTAACTTAGAAAATGTGTCAACTGAAGGTGCAAAATTTTTATATCAGGGTTCACAATGCAATATGAACTCTGGTCGATGGTATAACAATTGCAAAACTATTGTTCAATACTATAGGGGGTGTTTGGCTTGTTGGATTTTTTTTTTAGGAACTAAAATTTTTAAAAGTGGAGAAAAATTGAATTATGTTTTGTTTGTTGGTTCATGAATTTTTATTTTATTTTTTTCGAAGAAATTTGAATTCCTCAAATATAAGGAAAAGAAAATTCTTGGTATTTTTTTCCCATGACATTTGAGATCAAAGTTCAATGACCAAACTACTCTCATATAACTAGCTAGATTGTATTGAGAATGGTTTGGAGAATTGGAGATGAAAGTTATCAAATAAAGCATATTTGAATATTGCTATAATATTTATTATATGATTATAATAAAATATATAATTATAATATTTTAATTTAGAAATTTTAAATTTATAACATTTTAATTTATAAATTACTATCATTTTTATTATCATTATTATTGTCTAGGGACATATTAGTCTTTATATTAATTATTCTTTATAGTTCAAAATCCAATCAAAATAATGGAATCAATATTTATAGTATAAAAAATAGTTATAATAATTTATTTTTCTCTAACCAAACAGTAGACTGAATTTTTTAGTAATTTTTTAATAAAATTTAAATTTTATTATATTCATTCTGAATTATTTTCTATGAACCAAATCAGCTATATAAAATAAGTTGTTTGGTAACAAAATGTGGTACATGTCGGAGTACATGAGATGATATGTGGAATCCTAAACCGCTTTGCATTTGCACGCCAAACGATCTTGCATGGATTGATATTCCAATTGGCCTGTTATGTGATAGTGTGATACAATGATGTTAGATTTGATTGCCTGTCTGGGCATTTTCTTGCGGGTTTTAATTAGTTGCTGTATTCGAATTTGTATGTTAAGTAATCTAAACATTTTAGATTTGATTACCAATTTGAATATTTTAATTTCTTGTTGTTTTAGTTAGATATGTGTTCTTTACAAAAGAAACCAATTTGAATATTTTAATTTATTGTTGTTTTAGTTAGATATGTGTTCTTTACAAAAGAATAATAAGTGCATTAATTATAAGAAATGTGTAACAAAAAAAAAAAAGGTTTTGCATAGTGTATATATCTATTCAAGAGGTTTGAAATTGGATATTGTATAAAATCCGGAGGTGTGAATATATTAATGGTTTGAGTACGACACAATTGGTCGGTCTAGGAATTTAAAATCGTCCAATCGATTACGATTACAAGGGTTAGTGTAATAAACGAGTGGTAGTAAGTGAGATTTGTCCCTCAACTGGGTGTCTGTCGTATGACAGACTGGGAGATCAGAGGTGGCCGGGGTTGCCAACTGTACTGGAGTCTGGACTGTGGAGAGGGAGAGTGAACACTGGAGAGACCGATAATGCTACTGTAGTGGTGTATAGTAGTGTTTTGTGTTGTGCTCTGAGTGGAGGCGACGATTAGGAACCTAGGGTTTTTAGAAATTAGAATACTTAAATTTTATATGTGTGTATATATATATATATATATTTAAATTAAAAGGGCTTTGGCGGGCTGCTATTTTCGAAATCTATCCACCTCTACCTAAGTAGGGGGTCGGGCAGGGTGGGCCAACCTAGCGGGCAAAGCTCTTTTTGATGGCTCTAATCCTAACTAGTGATGATATGGTGGAAAGGTGATTGGTGGCAAGTTAATTCAACGTGGTGCATTTCTATTGGTTCAGAGAGACGGTGGGTTAGGCTACTCGACAAGACCCACCAGGTAGCACATCAGCTCTAACTTGGCTTTACACTTCCTAGTTTGTCAACCATAGACCTTACCCTACCCATCATTATTCGACATGCTAGTCGATCAAGTCACTACTAATATGATGAGCTCCGCTCTACTGTCTTGCTTAAGTTTATTAACATAAGAAATGACTCACTTTTTAAAAAACAATAAAAATGCAATCCACATTCTTCATTTTTTTTTAATTTTAAAAAACCACTTACAAATTAGAGAAATAAAATCCCTACTTTTCTTTCTTTTCTTTTCTTCTTTAATCTTTATTCGTTGCACATCTTCCTTCTCCAACCTCTGTCTCCATCTTGCATCCCTCTACAGGCCAACATCTCTAGCGTCACGTCGCTGCCATCATCTATCTATTTCATTAATTCATATTACATTTATTAATGATATTATAATTTATTTATTCAATAATTAATAATAGCATAATTTATAACATTATTTTTTTGAAAATAACAATTAAAGAGATGATGAAGAATAGAAAAATAAAGTAAACCCGGCTCGTACTTGTTTTGATGATACATACCATTTTTCATATGAAAAGTGTGCTTTAAAAGATTATTCTGATGCATGCATGTTATCCATTTCTGCATTTGATTCTTCCAGCACCCAAGTACGGCAATTGGACCATTATACATTTATACCATGGACAAGGCAAACTAATGAAATCATTTCTTTTTATTTTATATTGAAGGTTTATTTCTAATATATTGAATATTTATTTTTTGTGTACTTAAAGTTTATTATTTGATATATTACTCAAAAATAAATTTTTAGTATATTAAAAGTAAACATTCGATATACTAAAAAATAATATTTATTTGTGGTTCATATATGGTCCACATGCAGTATAATTTGCAACGGCCAATTAAGGTAGATAAATTTAGTCCAAAATATCTCCACTTTTTTAACATTTCACCAAATTTTACAATTTTATAAGTGGGAGCATTTATCTGACCGGTGAAAGTGAATTGACACCTCCGTATTCGTAGGTGAGTTTTGTTGATTTCGAATTACGAAGTTCACATATCACCATACCGGTGCTAACCTTATAACCCAATAAGGTGTTTCAATGAGCCAGTGATCCAGCCTACTTAGGAGGCATAAAGACATAGTGAGAAAGTGGCCCATTTTCTTGCTTCTTCAAAATCCAATCGTTATACCCAGCACCACGGAGCACATAGCAATGTGCACCACGTACGTAAAACGACGTCGTTTTAGTGTTAGTAGACGCGGACGCGAATTACTCAGGGAATTCATTATCTATAATACACATAATCATTATCTATAATACACAGAATGTTTGCCTAGAATACACAGAATGTTTGCCCAGAATACACAGAATATTGACACAAAATACACAGATGTTAGTGGATGCGAACGCGAACGCGAATGACTCCAGGGAATTCATTATCTATAATACACATAATCATTATATAGAATACACAGAACGTTTGCCTAGAATACACATAATGTTTGCCGAGAATACACAGAATATTGACACAAAATACACAGAGAACTCATCCTTCTAACATTCGAATGCACAAACACATCACAACTTGTGTTAATAACATGAATACACAGAATATTTACACAAAATACACATAACTCATCCTCTTAAACATTCGAATGCACAAACACATCACAACTTGTGTTAATAACATGAATACACAGAATATTTACACAAAATACACATAACTCATCCTCTTAAACATTCGAATGCACAAACACATCACAACATGTGTTACTAACATGAAATCACAACATGTGTTACTAACATGAATACACAGAACGGTTGCCTGGAATACACAGAATATTAACATAAATACAGATCGGCCGAAACGAGAAACGTGATTTAAAAAAAAAACGGATAATTAGTTTACAATGCTCAAAACGACGTCGTTTAGGTACGTGGTGCACATTGCTATGTGCACCATGGTGCACATTGCTATGTGCACCATGGTGCACAGTATAATTTGCCTTCAAAATCTCAAAAAAAAAAAAAAAGAAAAAAAAAAAAGAGAGTTAAATAACATCCATAAGGACCAGAAAGAAATAGTGCAAGAGTATGTCACAACCTCTAGACAAGTAATAAGCTAGCTATGATAAGATAAGTTATCTATTTATTTCAGTAGAAATACTGAGAAAGAAATTTGGGAAATGATGAGGCAGATCTTGGGGATTCAAGAAGCAGAAGAAGACAATCTGAGAGGGAAGTGTTAGGATTCACTCGAGACAGGAAGTGTTGCTGAAGTAGTGATGAAAAATGTTATCAAGAACAAAACAGGAATTTCTACTAAAAAATGTTATTCAAGATATCCCTACTTATTATGTTATGAGGGCGTGTCTTGTCGTTGAATGAGATGTGCAATGAAATTGAGAGGCTCATGAATTCGTTTTGATGGGGCTGCAATAGAAGGGAGCTGAGGGTAAAGGAATTCGTTGGCTATCTTGGCAATTCCTTTGCACTACAAAGAAGTGGGGAGGGTTACGTTGGGTTTTAGTATAACTAGAGATTTCAGCATTTACATGCTTAGAAAACAAGCGCGCTTAGAGATTTATGCCATATTTGACTTTTTTCCTCCCAAATCTCAAATAGGCAAATATAATTGTAAATTTCCTTCGTTGACCAAAACAAAATAAAGAGTTCCTAGAATTTATTTATTGAAACGAAAAAGTCCCAACAAACTTCTGGAAGTTCATTACAGCTAATGCTTAAAAAGAAAGAAAGAAATTATTTATTTATCTACGAGTATATCACACTATAGATGCTGGTCGTTGAAATTTGCTGTAATTTGACTTGGTACGTTAACCCAAAGCACGATGGGGAAAATGTCAAAACGCTCAAACCCAAAGCTGTCCCTTTCTGACCCTTATTCAACAATCCAAACGCGTTGATTGGCAACTAATCCTCAGAAAAAATGAAAATTATTGCCTTTATTTAAAGGAAAGTGTCTGGCTATATACTACCAGTACAATCACAACCACTTTCAAAAAATCTCAACAATCAATTTCTGCAAGAGAAAGAGAGAGAGAGAGATCAGTTATCAGTATAATGTGTCCTCTAAGATTCATCTTGGTGTTCCTGTCCGCAGTGTTGGCCGGATATTTCGCCTGGAGAACTGTGCGGTCTTCATCGGAGCTAGACGAATTCTCCGTCTCCGACGACTCATCATCCACTTTCCAGCACAAAGCAGCTGCAGAAGATAAACAGGAACGCGATTTGCTTGCGATGATTCAGAATTGGCTGTGTGTGTTCGTTGACATGGCGAGCGGGAAGTACCTGTGGCGGAACATCAAGGCGATGAAGAGCGGCGATAAAGTCGGTGCGGAATGATAGCAGTAGTTATGTGTTGAAACGAACATTCAAACAGGCCGTTTCATGGAGTTGAAAAGCAGCGGATAATTAGAGGGCATTCGGAGAATTGTTTACGAGATTTTGGATGTTTTTGTAATTAATATTAGTTCTATGCTTAATTCCTTCATTTTTATATTAATCAGGAAGGGGGATACCCGTAAGAATTCAATACAGCATCAAAACATCCTAGCTTAATTCCTTCATTTACTTGTATGATATTGGCTTAGAGGATCATATGCAACTAAAATGTCAGTAATTTTATACCATTGAATTTTAACTCAAGTTTTATGCTAAGTTTTGATGCTATATTATGTGGTGTAATGGGCTTAAGAGCAAGTCAAAACTTCAGTCATGAATTTTGTTGGATGAGATTAAAGATAAGTATGTGCATTTTCAACTAAAAGTAACATATGGGAAGTTATTTTTTCCTAATAGGTGTCATGTCCTTTTCTTCTAGGCTCATCTATGTGGTAGGGGCCAAATCCTCTTCCTTTTTAACCTTGATGGCCTCAATAAAATGGCAAATATAAGTTATATTTTCTTATTGATGATTAAGAGGTAAGTGCCTTATGTTTGCTAAATGGTTTGCGAATAGAATAACTCATATTCTAACTAGAGAAGTTGTATTCATTGTTGATTGTACAGAATGGAAGAATTACCTTCCCCTTCCATTGTGGATGTTATTTAGGGTGCGTTTGGTTCGCACATGTGAATCGGAATCGAAATAGGTATCAAATACTTGGTAAGAGTAATTGGTTTTGGTGAAAGTATTTAACATATTTGGTAGTTAGGTGGAATGAGAATGATTATTAATAGTTGGGTAAGAAATGAGGAAGGGAAATGAAACCCTTATTTAATAAGGATATGAGTTTTCTTATTAATGGGGTATTCCAAACCCATAATAGCATTCTCAAAACCTATCAACCAAACATTAACAATTACTTTCATACACATTCCTTATGCCTAAACCCACCCTTACTCTTATTTGAATTATTATTAATAAAAGTTTGTTTTATCCAAAAAGAAAAAAGTAGTAAGTGCCAACTCTTCTGCGATGTTCTTGGTAATGATTTTGCATTGCACTCAACAAATTGCATGACACATCTCAAGAGACAAATCCTTGAACGACACAAGTGATCCTTGCTAGGTGTTTTCAGCCAAGGATATTAGATCTTCAATGAACATTACATAGGTAGATAATATAGTATTTGTAAATGCTTAGAGCAATCCCAATAATTGCATATTTTAAAGTTTTTTTTTTCTCATTTTTAGGCTCATGTGGAAGAAAGAAGTGAGAGGAACATTTTACTCTTACAAATATAAGTTTTTTTGTGAAACTCACTACCACAAATAAAAGAAAGGATTTTTGCTGTATATAAATTTGTTTGTGGAACCCCTGCCACAAATAAAAGAAAATTTTACTTTGCTTTTTATTTTTTCATTTTTTTCTTACACCTCTATCCTACATGGCACCTTAAAAATTATGAAAAACTTACACAGGTGAAGATACTCTTAAACTATCATTATTTGAATGTTAATGGCTAGAAATCATTTGTATCAAATGACCTAACTTGTAGAAAATCATAGGGAAACGCATTCTCATTTTTATCTAATATTTTACAACTTCTCACCATTATCAATCATCTATATGAGAAAAGTTCAAGTGCACGATTTGAAGATATATGTTAGACCAAACTTTATAAATCTTTTCGTTGTAAATATTGTTGGTTCTTCATTGTAAAGCGATATTATAATTGGAAGGAAATAAACAGTAAATTTATCATATTTGTAGACAAATTGTATAAATCTGATGCAAATGGAATTTATGGATAAAAGTATAAAACTACATCTGAAATGACATAGAAGCCCCTACAGGTGAATAAAGATTCAAATTTCAAAGGTTGGGTCTGATTACGTGTCCTGCTATTTCTCTGCGCCGTGAAGATGAAGGTTCATCTTGGAGCTCCTTCCACTCTCCGCTGCTGCTTCTTCTACCCATTTTCAGGATTTCACAATAATCACATTAATTATCTCCGTAATTACAATTATGCACCCCTCAACTACCTTCCTCCTTCCAGACCCTTCTTCCCGCTCATCTCTCCGGCTCCTCCTCCTCGTCTTCCTCCTCTCGCCATGGCTGCTTCCACTAATATTCCTACTCAGGTTTCTCTACGTCTCTATCTATATATGTTCGCTATTAATCAAATTTTAGCTTCATAATCATTAATTAAGCATATCGTTTTTCAATTTTAAATTTAGAGTGTGAGTGATGCTGGTGATGGAGTGAATGTTTTCCAGTTAATTCAGGTTCATCAGGTATGGATTTAAACTATGCTATTTTTTTAGTGATTAGTTTGATCATGGATTTCGTGTATTCATATATACGTCGCCACACCGGGGAAAATTTTAATTAGTATTTGTTGGATTGATTATGGTTTTATATGGCAGGAAAAAGCTGCAAGGTTGCCTCCTATAGAGGAAGTTAGGACTGTTCTCGGTTACAGTCTGCGTGGAGTGCTCTCCACTTTCTCCCAGGTCGTCCTCTTCGGTTGTGTTGCAACTCTTATGCATTTTAGTCAGTTGTATGATTCCCTATTAATGCAATTCAGGGAAAAAAAATCAATGATGAAGTAAATTATCACTTCAAGTCTAGTTAGAATAATGGTTTAGGTTTATTGGTGTTGTCTGAATGAATAGAATCAAAGAAATGTTATCAGAGCTTGACACCTTGTTAGTGTTGTGGTTTTGCATGATGGTCAGCTATTGATCATTTTCTACCATGCCTAGTGAAGGGAGACAAACTTTGCTCAATTCTGACAAAGCTTGGGATGCATATAATATGTAGACCATTCAATGCAATAGGCGAATCTCATTATTTCTCTTGTTGCATATCTGTTGTTTACATGAACTAAAGGATGATAGAAGAGAGTCAGAGACATATGGAATGGCTACTACTCTCATGTATGGCTAAAAGTGTTTGAGAATATGAATGGTCACTTTGCACGTCCTTCTTCAATGTACTTGATAGCTGTTTATTACATCTAATTTAACTTTCAGAATTGTATGATTGCTTTTCCCGCTACACAGTGCATATTTGCTATTGAAAATAGTACTTTAAGCACTTAAATTGATAAGAATGCTGAATGCTAAATTTTTTTTCCACTGTTTCTTCACAAGTGCATTTATGCTTACATATTTACTCACTGCAATGTGTTTATTATTAGCAGAAACATGAAGGGTATCCATCAGGTTCCATGGTTGATTTTGCATGTGATGCCTATGGATCTCCAATATTAGCAACCAGCAGCTTAGCAGTTCATTCAAAGGTTTGATTTAATCTATATTTAATTCTCACTTTTCTAGAATGCCAGATGACAGTTTCTGAAAAATTTTATTGTTCTGCAAATGTGAAGTCATCATACCTTAGTACCTTACAAATTCCCTGGGCTTATATATTCAAATAGGCCATGTTTGAAGACTACCACTGTTTGGAGTGTTTGAGGTTCTTACATGATATAGCTGTTGATTGTGTTAAATATAGCTTTGCTTGTACTTAATGCTGGCTTGCTGTTGCCAATATCTTGAGTCTTTTTGGAATTATTTTTCTTTCCTTTCTGGAATATATTTTCATTAAAAAAAAAAAGAATTTTAATCTGAATCCTATTTCAGGATCTCTTAGCTAATCCCAAATGCTCATTGCTTGTGGCAAAAGATCCTGAGGATAGGACCGATTTAGTCATCATTGTGCATGGTGATGCTGTTCCTGTAAGTTCACTTTTATCAGGTTTATGCTCATTCTTTCTATGGGAACCTTAGCCTGTTCTACATATTATAATGCTATGTTCTAAGATGTAGGTGCCTGAGACAGATAAAGATGCTGTTCGTGCTGCATACTTGGCCAGGCATCCTGATGCATTCTGGGTAAGTTTTTGTTTGTTTACTTCTAGTGAATAGTATTATGGTCTTATAATCAACACCTCTTCTTGTTTCATTTGATGTTTTTCTTTGTGAAGGTTGACTTTGGAGATTTCCAGTTCCTTAGAATTGAACCCAAGGTTGTGCGATATTTATCAGGTGTTGCAACGGCTTTACTGGGATCAGGAGGTTTGTAGGTTTTTTATTTTTATTTTTTATAAATAATAAATAACCCTCTCATGACTTACCATCCTCCGCTTTTTCTTTACCTTTGCTATTTCTTATCCCCTTGTTGAAGAGATAATCTTTGTTATGTAATGGCTGAACTGGCTCCTGCTTTCCCCTGTTGAAAGAGATTTAGAAGAATTTGTTGTATATCTTTCTTGTCTCAATAGAGAGACAACAGGTAAATATATATAGACTCAAAGGACACAATCCTATAGACACAACTCTTCACAACCTAACAGTCATATTTCTACAAACACAACTATTTGTGTTTCAACACTCCCCCTCAAGTTGGAGCATGTATATCATATGCACCAAGCTTGTTACAAATGTATTCAATCCTATGACTTCTTAAAGCTTTAGTAAATATATCTGCTAACTGATTATTTGAGCCAACAAAAGATGTAGTAATATCTCCAGATGCAACTTTGTCTCGAATAAAATGGCAATCAATTTCAATGTGTTTCGTTCTTTCATGAAAAACTGGATTTGACGCAATATGCAGAGCTGCTTGGTTATCACAAATGAGCTTCATGGACTTCTCTGTACAGATCTTTAGTTCAGTAAGGAGGTTTTTCAACCACATAAGTTCACATGTTCCAAGGGCCATTGATCGATATTCAGCTTCTGCACTTGATCGAGCAACAACATTTTGCTTTTTACTTTTCCAAGAGATTAAGTTGCCACCAAGGAAGATACAATATCCAGATGTTGATTTTCTATCCCATGCACCTGCCCAATCTGCATCTGTATAACCAGTAATTTCAAGGTTTCCATGGTCTTTGTATAACAAACCAGTGCCTGGGGATTTCTTAATATATCTTAAAATCCGAATGGCAGCTTCCCAATGACTTTCACGTGGAGATGCCAAGAATTGACTAACAGCACTTACCGCAAAAGAAATATCAGGTCGAGTTACAGTTAAGTAAAGTAATTTCCCAAGTCCCAACCAGTCTTCTATATTTCCCTGGATCTTGGATAAGCTCCCCCTGATCTGGTTGGAGTTTGGCATTAGGATCCATAGGAGTGTCAAGAGGTTTGCAATTCATCATACCTGTTTCTTCTAGTATATCCAATGCATATTTCCTTTGTGATATGCAAATTCCTTGCTTGGATTGTGCTACTTCAATTCCCAAAAAATATTTTAATTTCCCGAGATCTTTTGTTTCAAAATGTTGGAATAGGTGTTGCTTCAACAATTGTATTCCTTCAATATCATCTCCTGTAATGACAATATCATCCACATATACAACAAGATAGATGCTCTTACCATGTTGATGTCTATAAAAGACGGAATAATCAACTTTGCTTCGATTTAAACCAAAATTTTGCACTACTATGCTGAACCTTCCAAACCAAGCACGAGGAGATTGTTTTAGACCATAGAGAGAACGCTTGAGCTTACAAACCAAGTTACTCTCCCCCTGAGCAACAAACCCGGGAGGTTGCTCCATGTAGACTTCTTCCTCTAAGTCTCCATGTAGAAAGGCATTTTTAATATCTAACTGATGCAATGGCCAATGATGAATGGCAGCCATAGAGAGAAAAATTCTGACTGAAGCAATTTTGGCTACCGGTGAAAAAGTATCAGTGTAATCAATCCCAAAAACCTGGGTATATCCCTTAGCTACCAATCGAGCTTTAAGTCTATCAACCTGTCCATTGGGTCCAACTTTCACAGTATATATCCATCGGCAACCAACAGTTGTTTTACCTGCGGGTAATGGAACTAACTCCCAAGTCCCCGATGAATGAAGAGCAGCCATTTCATCAATCATAGCCTGACGCCAACCAGGGTGGGAAAGAGCTTCTTTAACAGATTTAGGAGCAGAGACAGAAGATAAACAGTTGATAAAAGCAGTATATGAAGGTGAGAGACGATCATAAGAAATAAAGTTGTATATGGGAAAGGGGTTTCGTGATGACCTGTTACCTACACGACTTGCGATAGGAGAGCTTGTTGCTGGAACCGGGTCCGAGGGCAAAGATTGCTCGAGAGATGAATCAGTTGGATTTTCATTGATTTGAACTGCCGTGGGTGGTCGAGGGCGACGATGATAAGTGTGTGGGAAGGGAATGACACTGTTGTTTTGTAACTGGGGTTCGGTAGGTGAGGGATTAGGATTTCTAGGTGATGATGGAGCTTGAGGTAAATGTATCTCGGTTCCTCCTTGAAAAGTGGGGACAGGAAGAACATCAGGAAAGGGAGAGATGGGGGGCGGTGAGGTGGAGGAAAAGAAAGGTGTTGACTCAAAGAATGTAACATCAGAAGATACATAAAATCGACGCTTATCAGGGGAATAACATCTAAAGCCTTTTTGCAACCTAGAATACCCAACAAACATGCATTTTAAGGATTTTGGGGAAAATTTATCACGCCCTGGGGTAGTGTCCCGAATAAAACAGGTGCACCCAAAAATTTTTAAAGGAAGATTATGAAGAGGCTTATCGGGAAATAAAATATTATATGGTATCTTACCATGTAGAACAGATGAAGGCATACGATTTATTAAGTAACAGGAATGAAGGATAGCATCTGCCCAAAATTCTGGAGGAACTTTATAGTGGAGAATCATGGTGCGGGCTGTTTCAACGAGATGCCGGTTTTTACGTTCGGATACGCCATTTTGTTGTGGAGTATCGGGACAAGAGGACTCATGGAGGATGCCTGCTGAATCAAGAAAGTTACATAATGGAGTTGAAAAATATTCTCCAGCGTTATCACTCCGCAAAGTTTTAATGGACACTCCAAACTGATTTGTTATTTCATTGACAAATTTTTGAAGAATTATTAAGCACTTCAGAACGGTTTTGCATTAGAAAGACCCATGTACAACGAGAGAAATCATCAGTGAAGGTAACAAAATATTTAAAACCAAGAACTGAAGTATAACGAAAAGGTCCCAAACATCAGTATGGACTAAGGAAAAAGGAGAAACAGCTCTTTTATTAACCCGATTAGGAAAAGATGTTCTAGAATGTTTGCCAAGCTGACAGGCTTCACACTCAGTAAGTGAGGAGAATGGGGACAAGGGAAATGGAGGGGGCCTAACAGTTATGGGCAAGCAGTACAAACGGTAGGAGGATTCGGGGTAGATAATCGATAAAGTCCTTCTGATTCATACCCCGAGCCAATCATCTTCCCGAACGACGGTCCTGCACAATGACAGAATCAGAAGAAAACGTGACCGTACAGTCTAAAGATTTTGTAAGTTTATGGACAGAAATTAAATTGAAAGGACACTTAGGTATATAGAGAATCTTAGAAAGAGGCAAAGTAGGAAGGGGGGAAGCCTTTCCAATTGCAGTAGCCACACTCTTTGACCCATTACCGAAAACAATAGATGGAAGGGACTCAGACTTAGTGAAATGAGAAAATAAATTGAGTTACCAGAGATATGCTCAGAGGCACCGGAATCAATAACCCATGGTCCTCTCAGGCTAGATTGTGATACAAGGGCAGTATGAGTTCCTTCAGTGTAGGCGGTAGGAGTTACACAGGAAGCTTTGGGATTAGCTTTAAATCGAACAAACTCTTCATATTCAGCAGCGGAAATGGTTCGAGAGTTTGCTTCTCCAGGTTGAGATTGAGCAACACTTGCTTGGGGAAGTACGGGTTTCCCATGTAGTTTCCAACACCGATCCCGTGTGTGTCCAGTTCGATTACAATAATCACACACTTTAGTGTTTTTCTGTCCACCACGATCCTTAGGTCGTCCACGACCCCCTTGTATGACTAGAGCAGATTGTTCAGTAGTAGATGTGTGAGTAACTGGAATAGATGTAACCTGTAAGAGACGTTTGAACAACTCGGTGGTTCCCGGGACTGGGTTGCTTCCAAGAACTTGATTTCGGATACTCTCAAATTCTGGACCTAATTTGGTTAAGAGAAGTATTACAAAGAATTTCTCTCGTTGGATAAGTTGCTCTGCGGGTGTACCACCAATAGGCATGAGCATACCAAACTCAGCAATCAAACTTTGGGCTTTGCCAAGGAATGTTTCCATATCAATACCATCTTTCTTCAAATGAACTAAATTATCAACAACATTGTAGAACTGAGAGACATCATTAGTGTATAGAGATTTAGCTTGATTCCATACCTCGACACATGTCTTAAAGGGCCGAAATAGGGGCAACAATGTTGGAGAAAGAGACTGCCAAAGGAGCTACATAGTTGAGCATCTAACCTTTGCCAAATTGCCTTTTCATTTTCCGGTATCTTATCTACTCCTGTTTGTAGGTGGTCAGCAACCCCTTGGCCCATAAACCATAACTCTACGGCATCCGACCAAGATTGGTAATTTTGAGAACCACATAATTTTTCAGAAGTGATCACCGGGCTTCCAGACAAATTCGGCACATAAACAGAGCTCGAGACAGTAGGTAAATTATTGGTAGGAGAAATAGTACCCGAGATATCAGAATTTCCGTCGGAGGACATTGTGAACAAAACAAAGTTTAATGGCACAGGAAGAAGCACGGAGGGCCGACGAGCAGAACTGGAGAGTTTCGCCGGAAAAATCTGCCGGAGACGGCCTCACGCGCCGGCGCGTGGGGTCGGAGCGCCGGCGAGTGTGGTGGCGCGTGTGGGCGCGTGGAGGCAGAACCGGCGACGGCGATGGACGGGTCAGGGTCGCCGGAGACTGGAGAAGAGTGTGGTAGCACTGATTTGATAAAAGACCTCACCAATAGGAAGTAATTTTGAAAAAAGATGTTCGAATGAACAGTAAATGTACTGTTCATCGAAAAAAAAAAATTCAGATTTTGGCTCTGGCTCTTGATACCATGTTGAAAGAGATTTAGAAGAATTTGTTGTATATCTTTCTTGTCTCAATAGAGAGACAACAGGTAAATATATACAGACTCAAAGGACACAATCCTATAGACACAACTCTTCACAACCTAACAGTCATATTTCTACAAACACAACTATTTGTGTTTCAACATCCCCTTCACCCTAGAAGATGAGTAACCAATATAGTTTAATCTACTTAAGTAGAATCTCAACTGAGTGTGTTCTCCTTTAGTGTGTGCATCTGCATTTACTAACTAGAGAAATACATATGCTTGTACATTTGTAAAACGGAGAATGGAGAATGGAAAACAGATAAGTGAAATGCCAATCTTATTGCATCTTTCTTTCTCTTTGCTTTCTTTCAGAGTTCAGCAAAGAGGAATTCAAAGCTGCAAAAATAGATCCAATTTACCAATTCTCTAAGCCAATCTCGGTATTACCTCTTAATGATTGTTTCTATAGTGTAGATCACTTGTACATTAAATTTAATGCAATCTATCTAATTCTGCTCCCTTAATTTGTCAGTCCCACATGAATAAAGACCACACAGAAGATACCAAACTAATTGTGCAGCACTCAACATCTGTTCCAGTAAGTTTGGCATTCCTTTGTGTTTAGCTTCTCATAGAACTTGCCATTTAGTACATGATTACAATTGTCTAATAGTAGTTGTGGAACTTAGATAATTTACCTGGTAAAGGCATGGATAATATTCATAACAACAAAAGCAAATGCTTTCTAGTGGCATCATATAATGTTAATAAGTCTCAGATATATGTTCTGAAGTGACAGTTTTCTGATGCTTGGATCAAATAGTGGTTAATAATTGAGATGCTAGTTAGTCTTAATGTGATTTTGTTTTGTGTTTTCATCTGTGAAAGAAAGGGAGACATTGACACACAGTATGAGACCAGATGTAGCATGTGTCTTCATCCTTTTCTTTTCCCCAAGTATTGCCCACATCTGATAGTATTCTTTGTAGTTGAAACACTGCCCACAGTACCAGCTGGTTCTAAAGTTATACTGAACATATTATGAAAATGTTCTGTACATCTAAAGTAAACACTTACTTTGTTGCCCAGGTGGAGTTTGCTTACATACTGGATGTGGACAGTCTTGGATTTAATGTTAAGGTGTTGTGATTTACCATCTTCCTGATATCCATTGGTGATCTGTTGGTGTTCCTGATATGTTGACTTTGTTAACTTTGGGATTTTTGAACTTTGAGATTCTATTGGTTTTCGTACGTTACATAGTTCAGTTGTAGGGATCAGTTATTATATTTCTTTCCTCAGAATTAGAAGTTTATAGATGCTTAAGCTCTGTGTGTGTATGTATTTATTTATTTTCAGGCTGGGTATCAAGGGAGCACTTTCAAGCTCCGGGTTCCTTTTCCTAGACAAGCAGTAGATAGAAAGTAAGATGACATGTCCATTCCAGTTGCCTCTCATTTGCTTTGCTTTCTTTTATCTTTCTATTGCTTTCCTAGACAAGCAGTAGATAGAAAGTAAGATGACATGTCCATTCCAGTTGCCTCTCATTTGCTTTGCTTTCTTTTATCTTTCTATTGCATAATGTAAACGGCATGTCTGATGGTCATGCACTGGTTTTTACACTTCCCACAACAGATTTCATCTAACTACAACCTCTTAGGTTTATAACAATAACAATACACATCCCTTTGCAAATGGTGATTTTTATGGACATTGTTTTAGACATTGAGAAGTGTTGGCCTTGCTCCTATGCTTGGCTCCCAAGACTAATCCCTTTGCACCACACCTATTTTGCAGGGATGTAAAGATGCTGATTGTCGAAATGCTTCAGGCTGCAAGGACTTAAGGTGTTCGAATGTTTGATTCAACACATCAGCATTTCTATCTTCCAGTTTACAACATCTGCTATATGATAGGAAAATATGGTGTATTACTCCTTTATTGACATTTGTAATCCCATCTTGTGTTTATTGAACTGATACACAGAATTGCACAAAGCCTGTAGAAGATTTTCCCAGTATAGGAATGGAAAATTTGCGGAATAGAATTCTTTTTGCGGTAAAAGTATTTTGCATGTTTGGTAGTAGGGTGAAATTAGGATGATTATTAATATTAATATTTGGTTATGTTTGGTAGTAAGGTGAAATTGGAATGATTATCAATATTAATATTTGGTTATGTATGACCTGGGAATGAAAGTGTTAAAAATATAAAAATAAAAAATCAAGACAATAGATAATAATATAATGACATTCAAAATACCAATATGAACAAAAATTAAAACAAAAATTTAAAAGCACTAATTTAAACTTAAAAATTAAATCAAATTATCAATATAAGATGGAATGATATCCCAATAATTATAATTTTGATGTGTAAATTCATGAACCAAAAACATCCTAAATATTAATTGTTGGGGGATTCATCATCATTCACTGTTTCATGGATATCATCATTAACTGATTTAGCTGTAGTATTTTTTTTTTTTTTTTTGAATACTTAGCTGTAGTATTTGATTAGAAGCAATGACTCCGTATAATCAGGGTGGAAATAGGAATTTTTTTAAAGAGCCTACAGTTATATATACCATATTGATTGATTGATTTGATTTTAATTTCAATGTAATGAAAATTGTTATTATTATATATATAATTGATAATTGATATTGAAGGTTTTAAAAGTATGTTTAATAACATTGATTTTAAATCAAAAGCATGTGTTTTCAAAAAAAAAAAAAATCAAAAGCATGTAATTCAAATTGTGTATAAACATGGCTCAAACTTTTGTTAAACCTTTTGGATTAATAACTAGATTTTGTACTATCTGTTTCAAAATTTTTAGTTCAAATTAAAATCTTTTAGGATGCTTAGTCTACATTCAGCCACTTTTGTTTTTAATTTAATTTTTAATGTCAAAAGCAAATATTTAACTAAGACACATTCTCAAGGCTTCAATGGTGATGCTTTTTGTTCAAGAATTTTTTTTCCGAACTAAGACTTAAAAAAAAATAAAAAATAGTTGTCAAAGTGACTTGGCGATCACTCTCAACTATAAAAACCTCAACTATTCAGAATGTCCTTAGCGACTTGACAATTACTCTCAAACTTTCAAGTGTTTAACGAACACGTGAAGAGCATGCGCCCGCTTGACATATAGGTGCCTTCAAAAGTTTAATCATACTAAAAATTCAAAATAATATAAAAACACACAATTCTCTCTCTTTTATCAGCTCCCCTTCTTTTTCTCTCATATCCAAAAAAATTAATGAAAAAACGTTCATTAGAGAATATATTGATGATTACTGTTGAGTTGTCATTTATAAGATATAGGTTGGAGTAGCGCCGTAAATAATTGTATTGGATATTAAATTATAGAAAAAGAAAAAAAAAAAAAAAAAAAAAGGCATGTTACCGTTGGCGACAGCTGTAAGGCAAGCGGGACACCCTGTCAGGATTCAACGAACGGTCGGTCAGTTGGGGCATCTAAATCAATGGAGAAGATAGAGCAAAAGACGCATGTCTTGTGGTAACGGCCTTCTCTTCACTTCTCGGACCGCACTGCCCGTTCTACCCTTCACTCTCCGTATATAAACCTCCTCTCTCATCATCTCCTTCACCATTCCATTCCCATTCCTCCTCCATTGCTTCTGTGACAGAAATTCTCTATTTCTTCACAGATTTTGACCGATCAATCATTCCGTTACTCACACAAAAAATGGAGGCAATGAACGCCAAGGTTTTCTTCGCCGCTCTCGTCGTCGCTCTCGTGGCGCTCTCCGCCGTCCAAGGCGCTGCCGCAGTTGATACTCCTGCACCGGCGCCCGGCCCTTCCTCCGATGCCGCCGCTGTTGTTCCCGCCGCTTTCGCCTCCGCCGTTGCTCTGGCATTCGGATTCCTCTTCTAAATTGGTGAAGCTATGAAGTACATACAATGTATTTGGTGTTCAAAACGCTCAATTTATTCTTCTGCATTCCGAATAGGCCATGGCTCTGGAGATTAGTCCGTTCAGATTTCTGAAAGGAAATATATATATATGAGAGTTTCGTTTTCTGTTTTGGGCTTTGAGATGAATTCTTTGATATTGTTGAATAATTTGGGGATTGTACCTCGGACATATTCGTAATATTTATTATAATTGATTTCTATACCGGATTTGTTCCCATATCATAGAATTGTTTTCACTAGATTCGTTCTTAGTTATATTGGTTCGTGTTTGAATGAATCGCCGTTGAATACACTGAATGCGCATTATGCAGGGTTGCAATTAGGGTTTGTTTTATGGCAAGACAATATATATTTTTTCTTGAATTAGTTTGTGGCCAATTGGCCATGGAAATCCTTTTATTTTTAATTTGAGCATATGATATACTCAATTGCACTGGAATTGCTAGTTAAGGGGTGTCTCAAAGCATAGCAACCACAGGATGCTATTACGAACACAACTCAACTGGCTGATCAATGTAAAGATGGTAAATATAAAATTTTCTTTACTATAATATTGTTTCTTTACCTTTTGGTTAGTCTTTTTCTTTCCCTTTCAAGTTTCATGCTTACCAGTAGTAGTTGTGATAATAATATATTATCCTTACAGGATTATGATTAGCTAATAATGTTGACCTTTTCAACTAATATCAAATATTATATTCTTTGGATAAAGACTGGGAAGGATTGTTGTCTTGACAACTAACTACTGAAAAGTATTTTCAATATTCAATTTCTGCAAAATATAAAGGATATTTACATTCCAGGTAAAAGCAGTTTTAAAATATTTCTCTACATATTTACATTGGGGGATCTTATGAAACACTGAGATAGCATAATTGGAAAATAAGGATTCACAAGACCTGATGACAGTGAAAAGTCCTTTTTCCCTTAATTTGCTTCATCCAACTTGGGTGCATGGTTAACTGCTTTCTTGATTCTCTTCAACAAAAAAAAAAGTGGTGTTAGATAAAAAAGCATATGCTTTAATTGATTCATTGAACAGCATATGCTTTACTTTGTTTTATCCAGAACAAATTAAAAGAACCAACTAAGCTTGTTTGATTCTCTGCTTTACTTTGTTTTATCCAGAACAAATTAAAAGAACCTACTAAGCTTGTTTGATTCTCTGCTGATCAGATATGAAGTTGGGGAATAGAAGGGTAGAATCAGGTTCTCATATATCACATCATAACATGATATTATGATTCTTTGCTGGAAATATGATTTTTTTTTTGTTTTTTGGTTCTGAATGAAATTTGATGGAAAATATTTGCAAACCTTGTCATCAGTGCAGATCTGGAAACAGAGTTTGTGATTCTGGTGCCTGTGCTTCTGGGAATTTCCAATGAAAATTATGCAGAGAGTGGCAGCAGCAGCTGCAGCTACCCCAAAGGAACAAACAGCTCCAATTCCACTCAAGCTCCACCTCCATATATTCACTCCTCCATTCTGTTGATGAACACCACCATCCATCTGATCACCTTCCATGGCCTTCCTTCTGTAAGCTTCTCCTACCTCCATCTTAGGCACAAAGGACTTGCTGCTTGATCTTGGTGACTCTATTTTTGCAGTGCCCGCGAATTCAGCCTCCATCTTCTTGAAGAAAACCTGGGAAACTTCTTGCTCTGCCTGATCAAATACCACTGGAGACTCAACACCATGATCATCAACTGGGAGAGTGAGCAGTTCATGGTTGATGTTGATGGAGTCAGTGTAACATTCTGTGGAGAAGACTTTCTTGCCCCCTCCATCAACATCATGGATTTCAAGAAATCCATAGTCTGGTAAGATTTCCCACCCTTCAAGATCCATCAATGGAGAAACTGTGAAACTCTCAGCAGGCAGGCAGGGGAAATGAATCTTTGGTTAGTTTGTGTTGAATTATTGGACTGAAGATGGTGGCTTTCAAGTTCTCAATTTCAGAGAAGAGTACCCCAGTGTCTGTCTTGCTCTTTGGGACAGTGAAGTTGAGAGTTGTGAGATTATCCACCTCCAAAGAAGACAAGGCAAGTGTGCTCAGGGTCCCACTTAAGGGAAATCAGATATTTCTTTAAATTTTTAAAATCGAATTAAGAAAGTATTTAGATTACTTTGGTGTCACCTAGATAAACAGGAACAAAACAAAAATATGAGAGATTTTTTTAATGATGTGACATAATTTTACATAATTAAATAGTCACACTTATTGAAGATTTGTTCTTAAATAATTATTAAATATTTATGTTTATTCCGAAGGCAACCCCACCCCACCTATCTAATTTTGGCAAAAATTTGTGAATAACGCTTTAAAAAAAAAAAAAAAACTTATTAAAACTTGTATAGTTTGATGACATATGTCTTAACCCTACATATAAGTTTTAAAATTTTAGTTCTCATTCTTTTTTCTTTTTTTTTTTTGAAAAGAGTTCTCATTCCCTTTAGATTTATTATTATTTAAAAAATAGACTCCCTTATATAAGATTGTAGAAAGTGATTAGAAAAATGTAAATTATAGAGGATATTATGACTTTAAAACATCATTTTCCCGCTAGCGCAAATGGTAAAAGGAAATACCACTGAAAAAAGAAAAAAAAAATTAGTGGAGATTTCTTGTGGCTGTTGTGGGAGTCTGTTTGGACTTTGGAGTGACATGTTTGATAGACAAAATGTGAAAAGATGGCAGTGAAACGGCCAACGATATCATCGTAATGGCAAATACATTATTAAATATGTACACGCAATATACAATTTAGTTTATAAAATAGTTATTTACCACAAACTATTGGATAAAATTCAAGTACTTTTATTACATATTTTAATATAAAAAATTACATATCAATAAAAAGTAAAAAAAAAAAAAATAAGGATGCGTTTAGTTCAAACATTGAAATTGAAATGATAATGAGAATTAAATACTTGGTATTTAAATAGAATAAATTACTTCGTTTGTTAGTAAATTTCATTAGAATCAAAATAATTAAATAATTAATTAATTAAACGCGCATTATTTTTCTTTCATTTTTCTCTTATTTTTTATTCCATTAGTTTTTTTTTTATTATTTTATTTCATTGTTAAAAACTAAAGGTAAACTAAAGGAATAAAAAGTAACGAAGTATTTAAAAATGAACAATCATATTATTTAGTAGCATTTATATTATTAGTGAAAAACTTAATAAAACGTTGTACAATTAAAAGACAGAATGACGAACAAAATAAACCAGAACAGAAAAATAGTATGTAGAGGTAATGACCAAAAAAACCAAAAAAAGTGATCCCAACTTGTTTTGATTAGAGGAAGGAAAAATGTGATCACTTTGTTTTTTTTTAATCATTCGAAGCATGTCACAAAGAGAATAAAAAGTGAAAATATAAAATTACTCCCACAGAGCATCTCAAATAATTTTTTTGTCAAAAAATAAAATAAAATTGAAAGAATGCCGCAATGTAAGATGCCTAAGCTGTAGCATGTTAAAACTTAAAACTACTAATAACATGATGCATAGATGATGTGTTTCAGAAGTCTATTTTTCTGTAAAATTTACAAACATTAGGATTAGGATTAGGATTACTTCATTGAATTGCTAGTACAAGCTGGATTTGCAAAGGTGTCACAAGTATACACAACAGGCTTCTCATTTCCTCATCTGCCAACCATATCATTTGGTTCTATATGTAATGTAATCTACAGGATGTAAGAGTTTAACCATTTAGATGATTCTTCAAGGCTGTCCTGTATGCTTTTATACCATACCCAACACTTATTTGATAAAAGACCTAACCTCTGATCAAGAACAAGGGAGAGAAGCTTGTATCCGGAATCGTAGTCACCTGGACAGCATGACTGAGTTGGCGCATGAAGACTCGATTTTCTCTTACTTTCACTGGGTGTGGAATTAATTCTAGCGCATCATGAAGTTCAGCAACACTGTTGTGTCACCCGTTGTCGTCCTATTTGAATTTGAACTGATTGCACGGTCGTATTTATCTGGAAGTTGATGATTCACCCAGGGAGACAGAAGGAAAAGATGATGCCCAGAGTCGAGCATTTGTTGCGCTGTGGTGGAAGTTCCTATTTTTGCACAATCTTAGCCTAGTCCAAATCATCTTCACATTGAGCATATGAAGAATTCCCCCAAGAATTTGGCTATTCTCACCGATAATTCCCAAGTTTAAATGGGGTTCGAACCTCACACACAGAGCTTTGACCTGATGCCAGACTCTCAGGCATACAAAAAGAACTGCCCGTAAGCAGAGGAATGCCATAGCAAATACCAAGTAAGGATCTTGTACTGACTTATCATTCAGTGATGACCAGATATTTGGTCCTATGGTGGGATTCCCATCATTTCTCGAGCTGCCAGATCGATTCATGCCAATAAAGTGAACTGGCACATGCCCTGCTTTCAAGAGAATAAGTTCAGTATGAGGTCACGGTTAATTAAGTTTTAGTAGAAGCAATAGTCTGGCTTGGTTTTTCAGCATAGATCAACTGCAGCCTCTTCGATATCAGGAAAGCAGAATAAGATTAAAACAATGAATGATACATTAGTGTTCTACATGCATATACGTTTAATAAGGAGAAGCAGCATTTACCAGTGGTTTTCCTGTAGAACATTATGAGAGGGGTCAAATCTTTAGAACCATGAAACCGCACCCTTAATGTTTGGTTCACCATTAGTATTGCTGGAAAGCTATGAATGCCATATCTTGAAAGCAATCTGTTATATAATCCACGATAGGTAGTTCAGTATTTTAGACAAACTTGCCAAACATACAACAAAATTGCAAATAGTGTTTAAGCCATTGACATCTGCTGATTTGATTTTTTTTTTTATTAATTCCTTTTCAGGAATATAGTCATCAATGTCTCACCTAGGCGTTGCTGAAGACTGTTCAACTGCCACATGTTCAATTTGAGGATACATGTACTTCAGGTCTTCAAATACAGAAAGGAAACTTTTTGAGAATGGGCACCAGGAAGCATAAAACAAGACCGAAGTGTACACATCCTGATCTTTGGATGCCAACAACCTTTCAATGAATTCCCCACTGACCTGAAACTCAGAGAGAAATGAAAAGGATTTCAAATCGTCAGTGAACAACGTAATAATAACAACATAATAACCCCAGCCAAAATGACAAGAGATCCACGCTTGTAACCACAAGGGCACAAGGTCACGAGTTCGAATCCTTGCCCCTTTGTTTGAGCCGACCAACTATGGGTAACCTAGGTTGGTTTACTTCCTTGTGGTCCTTTGTTGGCTAGGGTCACAAGGCGGGGTTTACTCACACTCGAAAAGGTTGTGGGGTTTCCCTCGTCATCCAAAAAAAAAAAAAACAATGAAAACAATAATACACACCATGGTAAAAGTTCTGCAGCAAAATCAAAGTAACCATTATATATACCAAACACAGCATTTACAATGAATTGGAAGGAAGAAACATAGTCCCTTGGTAACAAAAAATGGAGAATAAGGTGACATCTTTGCCTAAATTAATTATCACTCCTATTAATAGTAGTAGTTTGTTTCTTTTCTACCTTAAACATTCTTTTTTTGTCCGTATACATACGCTTGTAGCCTTTGGCCTAAACATCCACCAAGTGATTCAACTTCCAATAAGCTTTTATTCCACTCTATACTTTGCCTATTTCTGGCAAGAATAAGGCCCATACTGCCCTTGGCCTTTTTGTAGGAACCAATCATCTCTGTCTCAATTTGAGAAGATAAAAAATTTATGAAGTATGGGAACGATTTTTCAAAAAAAAAAAAAAAGAGCAAGTATTAGAAGAAGGCTAAGGTCATGTGACTTGTTTGTTGGAAGCTCCTAAAACTTCAAGACAAACAAAACTAGTCAATTTTGATTTTGAAGAACTGAGCAGCCAGACTGCTAGAGACCTCAAAAAACAAGGCAAAAGGGCTACATATCACCAAAGAGTTATAGCCAACTAAGCATAATTCTTTTCAAAATAATTCCACATTTTGTTCCTCAACTGCAAGTAAAATTCAACTTCTGATCCTTGTGGATAGAAATGGTTCCCAGCTATTGAAAATGTAAGTCAACAGTAAGGTAGATTCTATATACCAGCTACACCGTTCCTTTAAATTCAATAATGGTGCCAACATGACCAAAAGAAATTAAGCATAAGAATTTCAAACCTTCTAGAATAATGTGACATCTTTGGTCTAAACTAATTTTTCTTCATATTTGACTCTGCAATGAATGACTAGATAGGATATGCATAAGCCTAATAATAAAATACTAACCATTGATCAATCAATATCCACCCACCCCCACTCACACCACTAGCTAAACAACCTAAGCTAGGCATTATGAATTCTAAACACCAATAACAGAGTTCAGGATCTGTAGTGGGTAATCTGTATTTCATCTAAAAATTGGTTATACCTGCAATTCAAGAAAAGTATCTAAAAATAACAAATAAAAGTCCTACTGAATTACTGCAATATTCCAAAATTCTATTTCACTCCCTACAAGCCATAACAAAATCACTGCAAGAAATAAAGACGTCCACCAATGCATCCAAATATAGCATAAAAGTCCTAAAAACATCATAAATTTGTGAGCAAAATATTATGAATATAAAATTTTACCGCACAAGAAAAAAAAAACGATTTTACCAAGTTACAACAAATTCAAGAAGAAGAAAATTTTTAAAAAATGAATAAATTAAAAAGAATTACACAGAAAATCCGTAAATTTACCTCAAGAGGCGGGTGGAGAGAAACGGAGAGAGGGCATTGAGAACGGAGATGATTCAGAAACGCCGGCCTCGATTGAAACCGGCAAATAGACGACGGGGAAGATGATAATACGGTCTGAATCGAAGAAACGATACCGACGCAGAGCAAAAACAGTCGCATTATCGTGGAAGACGCCATTGGGGAGGGAGATCAGAATTACAATTTACAAATCTCAGAAGAAATTTGAGAAATTGCGGAGCTATCAGATTCCTACTTTGCTCCCTATAAAATGTATCCGCCCGCGTATGCGAATCGATGATTGTTTAATTAAATAGTAATAATGGTGTTGACCGGCTGGCTTAGAAAGAAGGGTATTGGGTTCCGGTCAACGCTGGAGATGGTTGATCATAATTTAGGCTGAAAATACATAATAAATAGCATTATCTATTTTTATATCTTCGTTTTTGTCTGCTCAATGTTCAAAGTCGTGGTGATAAGAAAGCCACCCTTCCACTATCATTATTCATTAACCATAATTAATTAATTAATTAATCCAATCATCTTCATTAAAAGGAGTCAGAGCTCATATTAGGTTGATTATCCTGTATGAATTTAGTTGGTTTTACCTTCTGATGGTTTTAACAAGAGGAAACAATGGGTGGAATACTTGCTTGTTTAGTTATTTTTTAAACACCATTCATATTTAGAAATCAAAAGACATTACTAAACTTTTAAATTTACAATAATTATAAAATGAATTATGGTCTTAAAAGTTTTTAATAATTATAAAATTAATCCGGTATTTCTTTTTTACTAAACCTCAAGTCCTCAACCATTGATGAACCCTGACATATGATCAATTCTCACTTTTTACGGGATGACCAGACTCAAAATTTATTTATTTTTATAAATTTATTTTCTATTTTTAAAATAGTATAAATTCAACAATTATTTTATTTTATTTTTTTCTAGTTCTGAATCGTTACAATAACTGTCCCTACTATTTCAGTTCAATTCCTATAGTGTCCGATTTGATTCAAAATCGTACCGTAGTCATCACTACATATAAGCAATAATTTGTTGGAGAAGACAAATAAATGAAATAATTATTTTAAGGATAAAAATGTCTATTTAACATCAAAGGAAGGAAACTGTCACTTTTAAAATAATTGAGACGATAAATATGAATACATGAATAACTCAAGAAGTCAAGAGAAAAAAGTGTCATTTTCCCTTAACCAATAATTAATTTTTTTTTTCATAACAATCTTCTTAACTGAACTGAAGTAATATTTTTGAAAGCCAAAACAAACCAGTTTTATTAAGCCCTTATAGTGAGAAAATTAGCAACAAAATCAGGGGGGAGTTTCCTAGGACAAGCAATCAGCGTATTCAGTCTCTCTAGCAGCTACCAGATTATGTTCGTTTAACATAAGAGACAGATACCGATCTAAACGATGAACACAACGTTAGACATTGTTGGGCCGGCCAAGATACCAACATAAGACAAATCCAGTTGACAGTCCGACCGAACAATAGTCGTTATACTGTGAACCATGGTCTAAAATTAGCGTCGTTTTTTAAGTAAAAAAACGATTGTCGTTAATTTTTAACAGATTCTGTATTTTTTTTGTGTTCATAACAAAATGAAACTATAGTGTATCTAAAACGAAACTGTCTCACATATTATGTTTATATTATCAAATGAAACTGTTAAATTGAAATGATATTTTAGTTGTGTTGAAATGAAACTGCACCATATATAAAATGAAACTGAATAATATGTGACACATATTGAGTATATAAAATAAATCTGAATAACATTTTCACATATTTGAGTGCAAATTGTTCAATGAAACTGTAGTTATATCGAAATGATTCTGTGATTGTGTTGTAATAAAACTACAAGGTATATAAAATGAAACTGAAAAAAGCAGTTTCACATATTTGGGTGTATATCGTCCATCCCATGAAACCGTAGTTGAATTAGAATTATAATTTAATAATGTTGTAATCAAACTACATTGTATATAAAATGAAATTCAATAACATGTCTCGTTGCCTTAGTTGTACTGAAATAAAACTACATATAATGAAACTAAATATGTTATACAAGTAAAGCAATCTACGCGAAATGTGTGCAATTTCTTTTCATTAAAAGAAACGGCAACATTTTGGATCATGGAACACTGTATAATTTGCCACCCAACACTGACCTCAGTCAAACCATGAGAACACCTCTTTACAAGCCAGTGCCTCGGCGACATAAGAATCCCAGTTGCAGCAAATAGGGCCATTGATGATAGCAGCTATGAACTCCCCATTAGCATCTAGCTAGGAATCTGCAGTTTAATAAGTGTTGGACAAAGAACACAAGGGAGGCAGATCCCACAGGGATTCACCTGCATCTTTGATGGCTTGCATATACTCTTCAACCCTCATTCTCTCAAATTCTGAGATTCCCATTTCACCCACTGTACTAGTCTTGGGAAATTCTATTAGTTCTTCACCAAATTCAATACTTTTCTCGAAACTCCATAACGTACAAGAAGAACAATAAGACGATGATGAGCCCTTTTGGAGTAGTTCATATGAACACCTCTGCAAATCATCGGCTTTATATGTAGCAACATCAAACTGTGTCTGGACATCATAAGAAAACGAATCTTTGTCTGTGTCTGGAATCTTCCCATTAGACACAGAATCTGTAACACTACTAGTACTAGGTTTCTGATTCGTATTAGAGGAGGATTTTGGTTGAGGCCGAAGTTTTGAGCAGTTTTTGCTGTTGAGAATAAGGTTTCTGATTCGAGCAGCGAGGGGAGAATCTGCAGGAACACGAGTGACAAAGTTTGTCCGCGTGTTTGATCCACGAAGGAGACAAGCGGCCTGATCATAAGCCCGGGCTGCTTCTTCTGCTGTTGCATAGGTTCCCAGCCACTTCCTTATTTTGTGTGTTGTGTCTTTGATCTCTGCAACCCATCTCCCAGAAGGCCTTTGCCTCACTCCCACAAACTTCTTGTTAAGGTTGTTGTCGCTCTGCCTCCTCTCCTGGGGTTTGGTCACTTCTTTATGATGTTGGGCATGAATATTCTCCATGGAGTATATGGTAAAGATTTGAGGCTTTTAAGGTTGTTTAGTTGAGGATGTCTTTGTTCTTGCAGTTGATCGAGGAGTACGTGCTATAGCTTATATATATGTGGAGGTTTGAGTTTTCTATGATCCAAGAGTTGTAACCAGTTTGGTTGACTTGAGTAACCGTACACTTTCATCTCTTGAGAAAGGTCGGGAGTTTAAAATCTCCTCTTGTATGAAAAATTTAATATGTCCAACACTTTGCTTCTCAATTGGGCTGACCCAGTACAAACGAGAATTAGTCTAAGTATGATACGGATTTAAAATGTCTTCTGCGGTTAAAGCCTATTCATGGGCAAATTATACCATATATGGACCAGGGTCTACCTTGCATTGTAGAACCTGGTCCAAAAATAATCTTCTAATTCTGTATTTGGAGTTGACACATTCTGTACATGCACTTGACAGTTTTTGTACATGTAGTTATCTTATTATGCGTTAGCAATTATCAAGTTATTTGTTTACATGTACAAAAGTTGTTAACTATAGGTACAAAATGTATTAACGGAAGGTACATAATTTTTCTATCGGAGTTCACAATGCAATATGAACCATGGTCCATGGTATAACAATTGCTATTCATGACATCTTGTGATCTAAAAAAAAAAAAAAAAAAAAAAAAAAAAAAAAAAAAAAAGGAGGAAATACTAGTACTCTCAAATTTTACTCCCAACTTTTACTTCCTCTCACAAAATATTAATGTTGACATTTCACTTGAGACCCACAGGATAAAGATAAATAATCGTTTATCTTGTGTTTATGTGTATTAGGGGGCATTGTTTCGTCTGCAATGAAAAGGGTTGCTTGAAAAATGACCAATTCTTCTACATAATAAGATTGTGACATTTAAGATATATACTTCCTGCAGTCTGCACAGTGGAGATTACGTATATATCCAAGGCTAGAAGTGACCTTTCAAGAAAAGGAGCCAATGAGCCATATATATGCAGTCTTGCCCTCGTATATGCTCATTGTAACAAGGAAGCATAGTACGAGGTGAGTGAAACAACATTGGAATCTCTTGTAATGTGTAGAACATAGAACATATAAAGTTGCATTGAAGCATTAAATATATTATACATTATCATTGGTTTTTTTTGTCTGTTTACCTTAACTTGATTGTAGAGTTTTTTCAACAAGAGTTTTATTACTATTGTCCTTTTTATTCCAATTTTATAGTTTATTCAAAGAAAATCTTAAAAACTACGTCAAATGTAAAAAAAAAAAAGGAGTATAGAAACACGAAATGGTGCCACGTGGAGACAAAATAGAAGCCTTAATTATATATGACCCATTAATAACAATTACAAAGAAAGACAAGTACTCACTACTCAATAAATGTTAATGAGCTTAACCAAAACACCAAATAATTAAAATATGTCCGGAACGAATGGTGGGTAGGTAAATTCATTATTCTTATATTAAAAGGTTTTGAGTTGATTTTTGTTCCTTTTAATTAAATCCGTCACACAAAACTATTACACAAAAACGGAATTTACAAAATGCTCACTCTCAATAATAACTGCAAAATTGTCATTATCCCAAATAATTAAAAAATTTCTTTCCCTCGTCATCCCAAGTGATTAAAAATCTTATCCTCCAAGTTGCTTTTGCCAGCTCGATCTAGAGCTCCCTCTCGCATCTCCAAGCATTAAAAATTAATCTAAAATTGTAATGCTTTTTTTTTTTTTTCTGTAATTTATGTTTAGAGAATGATATTATCAATGTAAAAAAAAAAAAAACAAAAGAATATGTACAAATAAATAAATAAATAAAATGTGATAAAGACATGGATGAATATAAATCTATATTTCTATGTTGAAGATTCACAATTGTGGATGGGGATGCAACCTAGGTTATATAGATCGAATTGAATCGTGTAAAAATAATTGTTCTCTTGAAAAAATACAAATGAATCTCATTTATTTATTGTAAAATAGTTGAAGAATGAGATTCATAATTAAATGAAAAATGTAATAATATTTTTGTAAATATTAAAAACTTTTATTGTATTATTTTGAAAAAAAAATATTTAGCTTGTTAAAATAAGTCAAAGTGTTAGTGAAAGAAAATTTAAGAGGAAAATCATGAGCCTTTTTGGATCAAGAATTCATGTATTTTGTTGTAATGTTACACATAGATGGTTGGCCTTATTTGGAAGCCATTAATGGAGTCTCATAATAACTTTGTTATATGGGAGAAATGAAGATTTGGACAGGCAACGACAACTCATTGACGCTATGGCCCATGGACTATGTAGAGTGGCCGGAGCCTATTATTATTTTATTTCTCTCATTATTATTATTTTATTACTAGGCAGTTTAGGACGGCCCGAACACCTGACTAGTGCCTTATGCAATTTTTCTTTTCAAAAGGTTGAATTCCCACCTTCAAGGGCCCCACATCCCGGCCCGACATAGTACAAGAGATGCAGGAACTGGAATTAAAAAATTGATCTGTAACAAATGCAGCCATTGTGAATGAGATTCTTATTCTGGTTGGTTAAGTTGGTTGGTTGGCAACAAGACCGGCCATATGTTACTTTTGCCAACAACTCCTAACACAAATTTCTCTAACTTCAACAACAAAGAAAAAAAAAACAAACAAAACACAAAAGACTCCTTAAATTTCCATCTAAACACTAGTCATGGGTCAATCAATCTGCTGCTTAATTTCATGGTGTTGCAACTTGATGATTCAACAACATTGATTCTCTTCCCAGAGGACTTTTGCTTGCATTTGCTTCTCTGCACGACAGCTGCGTGGGCGTTGTACGAGCAGATTTTCGCGGGGGGGACGAATATGTGCTCTTGGGAGACAAATTCACCTCCTCCAACACCCGAAACTGGAGCTCCACGGGATAGTCCCGCACGCATCCAATTCGCGGTCCAGCCCCCGTTGTCCACCTGCACGATAACTGGTCCGCCAGCTGAAACGACTTCATTCCTTTGTGTGACACTATTCTCCTCGCGATCTTTTCTCTCGGGACAGGCTCCTCGAAGTCTTCCTCAGTTTCTCCATCGAATAAGTTATGCTTAGAGACCGAGAACTCGGTGTCTGACAAGTACTCTTCTGCTGTTTCGTACCCGTCTGCAGGCGTTTCCACGGGGGTGCTACTCGTTCCTGGCTGCCATTTCTCTTCACCCCTGAACATCTCGAGTATATCCTCCCTCTTTGGAATTTGAAGTACTGGGATGTTTGGTCGCGATCTCCTAGCCCGCCTTGACCTGGGCGCCCGCACATTTTCTACTCCTTTGCTATATGTGCTGCTCGAGACGTCTTCTTCGCTCTCTACACATTTCACCGTGTTCTCTTCACTAGATGTTGTTCTGAAATCGGGTTCTGACATGCTACTACGGAGGCCAAAGCTGTATTCCTTCTTAATGAAGCAGCCCTCCTCGTCGACACTTGGTGCTCTCTGCACAATCACGACAAAAAGAGTTCTCACTAGATACAATTTTCTAAACTTTTTTTTTTTTCTGAATGCTACTAACTCTGTTACAGTGTAGTATCTGTTCATCTAAACTTTGATTGTTCAAGACTGCGAGTTACTTGTACCTTGACCAAAGATATGTCAACGTTATGTTGCTCGAGGAAACAAATAAACTCCTCGAAATTCTCCTCGGTTGGGAGATAATGTCCACTGTGAGGCCAGACCGCCTATATTATTATACCAGCCCATAAAAGATTATCAATCTGCAGTTATAAAGACTTAAAGAAGCTAGTTAAAGTTGAGTTATGATCATGTACCTTCAAAATGCCATTTTCGACGACTAATCTTCCAGCGGCCAATGTTGCACCACCAGCCAAGAAACTAGAGTGTTGGAAAGTTCCTTTACGCTTCTGCCCAACATACAAAACCCTCGACACACTAAGCACGAAGATCCACTTCGTATCATCGGTGCCTTCCCTCGTGTCAAGCAACTTCCCGGAATGTTTATAGAAAAATTTTCCATATACCACTTTGACTTCATAGGGCTCCCTCTCTACCTGTGAAATTGCATTAAATGATTGGTGAGCTTCTTTCATAACCGAAGACACCGAGAGAGCAAATAATTATGGATTCTAGCTTAGTCCATGAAAATAATAGGATATCCACAATCGAAGAAGAAGAAGCTCACCGGACCGAGATACTTGATGCACTGCTGTTGAAGTTTTGGTCGTGGACATCTCTCGAGATTTACTTCTCTGCCTTCACCTATGTCCAACCTGCAGTGGCGATTTGATTCTAGACGTTGAACCTAAGTGTCTTTTAATTGATTTTTTCCGAGTCAAAGCAAAACTTACCAATAAAAGAAAGCTTGTCTGCTGTCACATTGAAGCCACTTGGCATAATAAAATTGAAGATTGTGACCATAGCGATGGCGAGGATCAATCTATATACACAAGTTTGAATGGATGTCAATGAAAAAAACAGCGAAAAGCGACTTAGTATGCTTACCTGAAGTATCATTGGAACCGTAGAATAGAACTTACCGCTTCAAGCCAATGCTGCAAAGCAAGTTTGCGTGCCTTTCCAGCTTTAGACAAACCCTTTCCCACCTACCAACATAGGAAAAAATCTTCGATTTCAGAATTAAATGTCATAGTTTGACCTAAGGATTCTTTGAGCAGTAAGCCAATCCTTTTACCATAGCAGCTTTTGTCATTGCTCTTGACCAACGAGAAACAGCAGTTTCGGGTCTATCAATGTCGAAGAACGATATAGCATTGAGTTTGGGTTCAACCGAATCTACAAGCTTCCACCTGCAACCCCAAGACATATGCACAAAATTGAGCAAATAGCACAAAGCATCTGTGATTAAACTTTTATCGTTTTTCATCATTTATCCTACTCTAGGATGTTGCAAATGTGACCTTTCTAAGTTTGATTTAAATATTAAGTATAAAATGAATCAAGCAATATGAATTATGAAATGGATCAATCTGTTATCCAAGAATGTCTTATCCCTAACAACAAGAACAACATTTGATGCTTACCATCTTTGTTCGACGAGGACAGCGCAATCTGCTAGTTGTCTCCTTGTGCGAAAACTTTTATAAGTCTTCTGCACTTTTACTGCAGCCTGATTTCTTTGGTCACGAGTATTTAGAGGCGGCATTGAGATAGTGCCTGGTGAAGGTGATTTGAGAGAGAATTCTCGACTTCCATGGCTGTATGATCTAACCACATTACGAGACAACAATGGCTTCTTGGTCTTAAATTCACTCCCACTCCCATTGAAGCTAACAGAGGACTTCAACATGGAAGGTCCAGAATCATCTAAACTCGTCGGTCGTTTAGCCTTCTTCTTCTTCACACCCTCTCCTCCAAAGCTTATTGTTCTCACTAAATAAGATTCAATCTGACTATCCAAATTGTTAAGGTTGGACACTGAGAAGGAAAAGGATGCTCCCATTTTTGCAAAAAAAAAAATCACCTGTGAATGTATCAAATTATAATGACAAACAACACAATAATTCTATGAAGAAACCCTATCTCCTAAGCATTATAAGATTCCTCCAATATCATAGCATTACCATTGTCCTAAAATTCACCCCAAAACAGCAAAGTTACAATGTTGGATTTCATCCAATATATTCAAATGCAATTAACCAAACCAATCACCAATCCAAAGGAACACCTCATATTCATTTATGTGAATTCATACACCAAAATCAACACAACCCCAATGCTAAAAATGCAATCTTTAATGCACATTCCAATCCCCCAGGGCCCGGATTTTAGGGCGTGCAAAATGGGCACAACACAGGACCTCAATTTTTTGGGGCCCCTTGTCCAGCCCTGTGCAAGATGGGCAACAACACAGGACCATTTGTGGCCCCTAGTCCAGCCTGACCTAATAGTTAGTACATGTATTTGTGATTATATTCGCCCAAAATTAGGTTTTTTGCTTTTTTTTCTCTTTGCAATTTTTCTCCAATTCACAATTTCTCGCTTATTTATCAGCACAGGGCCACGCAAATAAAAAAAACCGGCCCTAAATTCCAATGCATGCACAATCTGAATCCATTTTCTTAGATTACACCTCATGCCAACACAAACCCAAATTTCAAAATCCAATCTTTTAAGCAAAACTACATAAATAAACAACAAAATGTGTTTTTACCTGTTAAAAGAAGGCCTCAATGACAATGATGCACGTTCAAACAGAAAAAGAAAAAAAGAGCATAAATGAATGGAATGAGAAGGTAGGATAGGTCGTGATGCAAAAGGAGAAAGAGTGGCAGAGAGTGGGCAAATAGGATGATGATAAGGAGGATGATTGTGGAAGGAGGAAGGGAAATGAAAAGAGTGAAAGGGGGGGTGGGTATCCCCTTGGTAATTGAAGAAAGAAAAACACTCAATTGTTTTTCTGAGTTTCTCTTCCCCTCAACAGGCCCGACATTGTGTGTGGAGAGGTTTAAATAGAGGGACGATGTATGCTTTAGGTGTGCTTAATGTAATCCAACAATTACACCATTTTTATAGGGGGACGACATAACATAATTATATATCATACTCCGTCCATGGGGAAACAGATGATGATCGAGTGTGTAACTGATGACATGCTTTTTCAACCACGTGTTTCTCTACTTCTTCACTACACCACTATACAATAATACTCCTTTAATTTCATTCATACCACCATTATTACTATTATTATTATTCATCAAAACCATGCAATTAGTGATGTAATCAAAATGTTTTTCTTTAATCAATAAAACCGCCTCAAGTATATCCTTTTATATGTCCGCACAAGTAGTTCAGTTAATTAGTTCCTGACAATAATTCAAACACCCTGATTTACTCATTCACAATCTTGTCATGGAGACATGGCAGGGATCCCGATAGTTCATTTTATTGGAAAAGTTATGGCTCAACCGCCCAAGCGGAGTGTCCATCTCTATGGGTGAAGTGTTGGTCTAATAAGAATAATGGAAAAAGAATCTACAACCTCCCACTTAACAACACAAGCCCCAAACCACCAAACCACTATTATCTTTTGTGTACTAAAAAAGCAGGAAGCTTTACTTATGCATGGAAGTACGCTACAAGTAAAGTAGTGGCAGGACACATGTGTGGCCAAGAATAAAGACTACTCGATGCCTTCCATTTGTCAAGCATCCGTGGCGTTTTCAACAATATAAATAGTCATCATTCCCTCCTCTTAAAAACCATCCTTGCTCACCAAACCTCTCCTGGTCCATTGGTATGAATTTTCTCCCTCCTACCAACATTATTATTCTATTTCATTATTAGTGCTATAACTTGTATTATTTATTATTCTTAGTCCATCATTTGGATTATAACTTGTATTATTTATTATTTGGACCGCAGTTTTGAGCCAGTATCTCGGACTTTGTACGTATTCTTTTGGGCCTAGAGCCCCGAGCTAATAATAGTACTATTTTTCTATCCCCGTTCTATACCTATGATCTATACACGGTTTATGGTGGATCCGGTTCCAACAAAACCATCATTAGCGCCATATGTGATAACGTTACGAAAAGTCTGCGTTCCTAGTTTCTACCCGTTCTACCATATTTCTCTTTAGGCAATTAAACCCCGAGATACACCAAAATGGCCGCCGAGCTACAAAGCCAACGTTCCATAGATCCGCAAGAACACCTTAGCAGGCAAGGCGAGGGTCAGTTCTCCATATGAGGAACACGAGAGATCTGACTGGCACAATAGTTGTCAGAGGAGGAGGCACTACCTTCGACAGAGCCAACAAAGGCCCCTCGAGGGTCAGACCTAGCGTCCAACCCTTAATTCATGAGATAGCCATCAGAGGAGAAGCTATTATCGGCAGAACTAACCTAGATCATCCTGAGATTAGATCTAGATCGAGTCTAATATTTAGCTCGGGAGACAACTAACATCATCTGCGTGCGATTGAGTTGCCCAACATTGTCAATTATTATCCACAATTATTTACCATCAAAAGATCAACTCAACTATTTATATTTTATATAGATATTTGGGATAAGGGTCAAATAGACCTTCTAACTATATACCAAAGTTCAATTAGACCCTTAAACTTAAAAAACTTTCAATTAAACCCTTAAACTTGTTAAATTTGTGCAATTAGCATATTTAAGAGGTTATCAAAAGGTAACCTATTAACTTTGCATACATGGCATCTTAGGTGGAATAATGGAATTCTATTCAAAAATTAAAAAATTATATATTTTTTATAAAACTAATTAAAAAATAGTTATGAACCTACGAATTATATGTGGTTTAATTAAAAAAAAATTAGTTTTTTTTTTGCGAATATTAAAAAAAAATTAGTTAAAAAAACTAATTATATATATATTTTAACCTACCAATGAAGCCACGGTAGCTTGGCTGCCATGTGTTTTTTTTTTTTTTAAATTAAAAATTAAAAAAAATAAACAGTCACGCAGCTTGGCTGCCATGGAAGCCAAGCTGCCAGGGACAAGACGCAGCCAAGCTGCCATGGACGATTGCCATGGCAGCTTGGCTGCCATGTTTTTTTTTTTTTTTGTTTTTTTTTATTTTTAAATAAATAAACATTATTATTTTAATATTTATAAAAATATAATTTTTAAAAAGTTCTAATCTAAGTGGCATCTTATGTGGCATCTACGTGGCATATGACTTAGGAGTAACCTGTTATCATATGTCAAATAGGTTAATTGCTCAAATTTAACTAGTTTAAGGGTCTAATTGAAGGTTTTTTAAGTTTGAGGGTCTAATTGAACTTTGGTATATAGTTGGAGGGTCTATTTGACCCTTATCCCTAGATATTTTGATTAATTCTACTTCCTGCCTTGGTCTATAAAATGAGGCTAACACTCAATTGCATACGTACCATGCATATATTTAATCTAATTTAATTTGCATGCATGCACGTGAATGTTATATCTTATAATGGCTAATGGACGTGAAACACGAGCCTCATCCATTAACTTATAAGTATCCGACACATATAATACATTTGCAATAATAGTTATCATGTTATTTTAGCTGACTTAGTTAGGTTGATTTAATAATCACAAAATATTCATTTTAACTTTTTAATTTTCTTCTCTTAAATTTCAAAGGGCCCCACACTCTGACCCTGCAAAATATGTGGGAGGAGCATTTGGTAATTATAAGGTGTTTAATTTAACTTTTTGGGCATAATTTCCACATTGTGGCTGCCGAGTTTCAAACTTTGGTCTCTTCTCTCAAATACTATCTATTGAACCAGTAAGCTAAGGGTAACTTTTTGATTTTTTGTGAGAGTTGTCTATTGACATTTTTTGTTCGAGCTGATCAATTAAGGGGAATTTTATACAATGGATCATTGTCCATATTGTAATGTGAACCAAATTAATTTTTTTCAACTTAAGTTTATTAACTTTTATACAAATAAAATTAATATATTAAAAAAGTATATTTTGATATTTTAATTTTTAAATTAGGGTCACACTTGTGTGAGACCGTCTTACGGATCCTTATTCGTGGGTCGGGTCGAAGCACCATGCAAATATCATACCTATATGTGTAAATGTCATACTTGTATGCTCAAATATAATACTAATCAATAATACAATTTTTGTTATTTATAAGAGAAAAAGTATTACATTTTCCATAATAAGTAATGTTGACAAGTTTTCCTTACTTATAAGGGAAAATATTATACTTTTGAGGAAAAATGTAATACTTTTAAATCAAAATGTAAAAGTATTGTATTTTCCCTTAAAAGTATTACATTTACCCTTATAAGTAACAAAATTTTTATTCATGATTAGTATTACATTTGAGCATATAAGTATGACATTTGTGCGTATTAGTGTTACATTTACACTCTGACCCGACCCGACCCGTCTCACGGTGAGACGATCTCACACAAGTTTTTGCCTTTAAATTAATATACGATTATATTAAGTCTATAGAGTGCCTTCTAACAATAAAATTTATTCTTGTAAAATTACAGATATTTAAATACTATTTCACACTTACATACTAAATTATTAATACAATGTGACAAGTCTTTCTCTCAAACTTTTTTTTTTTTTTGTGTCTGTAAATATATCTATTAATGTGTATTGACTTCTCATTAAATTATTTTTGAAAATGTCAAAAAAAAAACTTATTTACTGTTATTATAAATTTAAAAAATTATAATTATTTTTTATTCTTATAATAATAAATACTATACTTTTCAACAATAAAAAAAATATTATTTATTTAATTATTAAGAATTACTGAAAGTAAGGTTGAATGTCTCAAAATTGATTATCCCATATTCCCATTGGACGGTTAAACGCGGAGTTTAACATATAGTCAGCCTTACCTCCCCGACAACGTAACTCTGATTTCGCAAATCAAATATTGAATCGGAAAGTTTTATGTACGATTATTGAATCCAACTTTGCAGCTAAAAACATGTGATTCAAGCCAAGTTGTTGAATTTCAATATTGCAAATGTGTTAAAGAGAAAATTTAACTAAAATTGCATAATAATTTAACTTAAAAAATTTAAAATTTAGAATGTAATTTGATATTGTCAAGATCAAGCGATTATTACCGTTAATTTTTTTATTAATTAAAATGGTATTTTAAGTGATCATTTTGTGGTACAACTAATTGTGGAATTCACTTTTGATTTGGGTTGGGACAAATTAAAGCAGATTCGGGTTCTCATAAGTGAGACGAATGAATTGATATATTGTATACTCAAAATGAATAATAAGTGAATGAAAAATTGAGTATCAAATATATACCTATTTTTTTCAAAAAAAAAAAAAACCTATTTGAATTGAAAAAATGGTTATGGAAAGGCTTGAAAGAATTTTTGGTTTTATACTGTTGACCTTTTGGGATGATTATATTCTAATAAGAATTTTGAATCCAAAGTTTTTTTGTTATCAATTTATTCTTCTGCAATCACTACGCCAAAAGCTATAACTATTAGCTCATACACAACTTTATTTCTTTATGCTTATATAGCAACTATCAGCACATTCCAGTAACATGCATAATATTGCATGCACTCGCCCTCTAAGTTGGTGCCCAATAAATATCTATTTCTCTAAAATTTAATAAGATTCAATATTATTAGTACTTAACTTGAATGAAACTGTGTTGGTAATATAAATTGTATCAAATATTTCAATTCTTTTTTATGTTGTTCATTTACACTTTCTTTTCAATTTTACCCTTCACAACTATAACTAAAACCAAAAATCTGAGGAGGATAGATGTTGGGAAATGCTATGCCTTCAACCGTGTTCTTGAAGAGGGGAGCAAACATGATGATAAAGTCAATGCCCAAGGAAGCAGCACCAACTATTAAATAGACTGTCTTTTACACATATAATCAAAAGGAAGCATTCCAAGAGAAAAGCACAACGGCGGAGAGGAGCTAGCTTGCATTTCAATATCTATTTTGGCCTGTTTGGTAAATGGTTGTTAGCTGATTAGATTGGTTGTTTGGATTAGAAGTTAGCTTGAATTTCAATATCTATTTTGACCCTGTTTGGTAAATGGCTGTTAGCTGATTAGGTTGACTGTTTGGATTAGAAGGTATGATTTCTTGATAACATTAGCTAATTGTAGAAAGTTGTCTGATAGATTAGCTGTTAGCTGATAGCTGTTTGGTATAATTTCTTTTATCAAAAAGCTAATTGAAAAGGCTACTTTGAATAGCCTTTTGAATTTTAGCATTTTGGAATTACAAAAAGCTTATTAACCAAACAACTAATAGTAGTCAAATAAGCCAAAATTGGCTGATAGGCTGATTATTTACCAAACAGAGCCTTTGTGTTTTTGCTAAGAATGTTTGAATAAAAATAAGGAGCAAATTAAAGTATATATGAAACTATAATCAAATATGCCTACAAATTAAAGCTAGAAGATGCGCAAGATCTTGTGGTCTAGTGACACCCGTTTGTACTTCCATATGAAAAGGGGTGGCCTGGGTGTAATTAACATTTTATGTAAAGTTTGATGGTCTATTTGACCATTTTCCCTATATTAAAAAAATAAAAATATACTTTTTGTTATTGTCCTCACAGCACTATGTGGACTATGATGCACACAATAATTTGCCATAACAATTGGGCAGCTCATGGAATGGGCTTCACTAGACATGGGCCTTGGATTAACAAACTAATTGGGGCTAGATTTAGGCCCACATTCTGGCCTTAACCGGTTTAAGTCCAAAATCAGAGGCAGAAGCTCAGAAATTTCAACTCCGACTAGCGAGTTCAGACTTCAGAGAGACAGGTTCCACTCCTGGTTCGCCGATTGAACGCCGGCGAACGCATGAAAGAAGAACTTTAGTCCCGTCGCCGGAAGTAGAAGAAGAAGAAGGGGAATTGAATTTGTAGGAAGTAAATCATGTCGACAGCAACATACCCACCGCCACCGCCGTTTTACAGGCTGTACAAGGACTACAGCAATGACCCGAAATCCGCTCCGGAGCCCCCTCCTCCAATTGAAGGGACTTATGTCCTTTACGGCTGCAATTACACTGTATAATCCTTTAATCTAATCATTTCTTCCTGGCGAACATGAAATTTCCATTTTGTTGGCGTGTTTTTGTGTTAAATTCCCTTGAATTAATTAGTTATTTCGCTTTAGCATCTACTTACTTTTATATGGATCAATTTTACAGTGTCGCATGAAGGATGAAAAATCTATGGAAAAAAAAAACTTTTGTTTGAATATTGCTTTTGAGATTTGTTGTTTGTTCGTTATGTTCTTGGTTGACTGTTATGTTCTGAGCATAGTATTACAATTAATGCAGACTGATGATGCGCTTCCAAGTTTGGAGGATCAGGGTGTTCGCCAGTTATATCCAAAAGGGCCAAATATTGGTAGGATATTTCTCTGTATCCTTGTTATTTAAGGAAAGCATGCTATATTAATGTATATATATAATTGATATACTTTACCCCCTCTTTTATTTTCAAGGGTTCCCAAAGATAAATTTTATGTGTTGAGTGATCAGTATCTTGAAACTGAAATCTAACACTACTCTCTCTGTTAAGAGGTAGACTGGCTATATTGCTGGAACATGTTTACGTTTTCTTTAAGAAAGATCATTGTGTAGAGTATGCTTTGAATCAAGTGCTTAGCTCTGCAAATTAAACAAGGGGGGAAGGTGAAAAAGCCAGAGTGAGATCAGTGTTGTAGAAGGCACTAGGTGCTGATGGGCCTCTAGCACCTAGAGAACCTAGGCAGGTGACAGAAAAAAAGGGCTGCTCCGTGCAGACACTGTGACTGCACGCTGTGGAGTGTGGCTGTGGTGACAATGACTGTGTGAGTGTGTGGACAAATGGATGCTGTGGACAATGGCGACTTGGCAAGGCTCAGGCTGTGTGGACTGGAGTGCGGCAATGGGGAGGGTGAGGGAGATTTGTAACGTTGGCAGTTTTTTTCTTTTTCTTTTTTGGTTGTGGCCGTTTAGGGATTTAGTAATTTGGGGGATTTTGGAAATTGGCTTGTTTTGCTCAAAACAACGTGGGTGTTGTTTTGAGCGAAACAAACCAATTAAAAAAAAAAAAAAAAAACTCAGCAAAGACGCAAAGTTGAGCGACTTGGGCGCCTCGGCTGCCTAAGGCTAAAATCCACTCGGCCTAGCGCCTAGGTGGCCGCCTGGGCTGATTTTTACAACACTGAGTGAGATAGATCAGTCCTTGAGGGTGGGGATTCAAAATCCAACTCATAGGGTAGTTTTATGTGAGAGTGAAAGTTCTGTAAATTTGTTTTTTCTGGTCATCTGGTTCTCGCAGTTTTTTTCTTTTTTGGATCTGTTTCACTTCAGTTTTTAATTTTGTTCTGAGCAGGATGAGACTCTGATTCTATTTCCAGTTTGGACTTTGGATGTTATTATCAAGTATGGCTTAATTTGCTTTATGTCTAAATTTTGACTCTACAGATTTCAAGAAGGAGCTGAGATCACTCAATAGAGAATTGCAGCTACATATATTGGAGCTTGCTGATATTCTTGTAGAGAGGCCATCACAGTATGCTCGGAGAGTGGAAGAAATATCTCTCATCTTTAAGAACTTACATCACCTTCTCAATTCATTACGTCCCCACCAGGTGTGTTTCTTTGTTTAATTCCATCTTGACCCCAACCTTTTTCATTTTGTTTGTTTTTTATTTTTAATTTTTTTGGGATAGACCATCATTAAACTCTCGTGTTATTTTCTGTCATCTGCCTTCCATTTTGATAGGCCAGGGCAACCCTCATCCATATCCTAGAACGTCAGATACAACGGCGTAAACAAGCTGTTGAGGACATTAAAAGGTATGTGATGTTTGCAAGTATTATTGAAACATATGTGTAAGTAGTTCATGGTGAAGTTGATAGCTCTTCCAAAATAAAAGTATATAATATCTGACCCTAACGTTAATTCTTCAATTGGTGTGTCAAAAAGAGAAGGAATCATATGTTGAACTGTTAAATGATGTTTCTCTTTCAATGTGTCCATTAATACCATCATCCTAATCAGATTTGTAACTTCCAACTAGTTAGACTAGGGTCTCCCACTGGTTTTTCTTGAATATTTCAAGGCTATGGGCCCAATGGTTAGTAAATACGGGGATATATGCGGTGTGAGTTTATTAGAATACAGTCAAAATACATGCAAGCAACTGTTCTTCATGATTTCCAATCAGTAGATGCTCAATCGTGCACCAGAGGAGCTTAGCTTATGCTGAATGCTTCTCTATGAACAACTTTATTTCATTAGTTGAAATCTTCAAGAAATTATCAAGGTTGCAAAAATCGCGCCTAGGCGCCGATTAATCGGCGCCTAGGCGCTAGGCAGTGCCCGGCCGCGTCGAGGAAGGCCGGAATCGGCCTCCTCCGCGGCCGGGCACCTAGGCGGCCGGCTAGGCGCTCTAGGCGGCCGCCTAGCCGGTCTAGGCGCCGCCTAGACCGCCTAACCGGCCGCCCCGTCTCAACCCTTTTTTTTTTTTTTTTTTTTAACAAAAAAAATTTGTCGAGAAGATGAAACTGGTGAGAAGTGCTTCTGCGAAGCTCCGTCTAAGCCACGCCACCAGCCGAACTGCGGCGAAACCTACGCTGCCCGTCACCGCCACCGCCGCTGACGTGAGGAAATTGATGGCGAGGTTGGAGGTCGCTGGTGATGGTAACTGCAAGCTTTAACAGATGGAGCTTAGAGGTCGCCGGTGATGGTAACTGCAAAGCTTTAACAGATGGAGGTCTGGAAGTTGTCGGCGAGGTTGGAGGTCACCGGCGATGGTAATTGCAGAGCTTTCACAGATGGCGATGGTAACTGCAAAAAGTTGGAGGCGCAGATCTTTTGGAGTCTTGGAGGGCGCAGATCTCTTGGAGCAGTCTTGGAAGTCACAGATCTATTAGTATTTGTCATCCCCAGAGCAGAACTTTGAGATCTGTGAAATCTTTCACCGCCAACTTCCCTTATTAAATAAATAAAAGTATAAAACTAAAAAAAAAAAAAACATAAGAAGAAAATAAATCGGGCGCCTAGGCGCCGAAAAATCGGCGCCTAGGCGCCCCCTTGGCGCCTAGGGGGCGCCTAGCGTTTTTTTCTACCTTGGAAATTATTTAGGATTTCTGGCTTCATGCTTCAAATGCATTGTTCTGTTTAGTCACTTTCATTTGTTCATTTTAGGATATCAATTCCAGCACAACATTCTGTTGATCTTATTGATATCTTCAATGCTTAATTTTGGGTTTGAGAAACACAGTTATGTAATGGGGCATCATTGATAAGGAGGCTTTAAGAAAGACATGTAATGAGCATCTCTGAGTGGGATCATTATCTAAGATTGTGCCTTTGCTTTGTGTCTTTATTTGAGTGGGATGGGTGAGAGGAAATTTGATGTTACAAGTTTAATATGACTAAATAAAAGTGGGTAGGTATTAGTTTCAGCTGTCCACTTTTTTCTTTTAATACCACATGCACATGCTTGTATGAGAAAATTGACTCAATTTGATGCTTTCTTTATTAGGTCCTAATTAAGGGGTGTCTAAATATTAGTTGAGTGCTTCAAGTAATGAAAATTTGAACCTTTTTCTGTGTGCAGAAGAAGAGAAGAAGCACAAAAACTTCTGAAGGAAGCACTGGGGACCCTAGAGGGGCAGTAAAATGCATAGTTTTGAAAATTATTATATTGGTTTGAACTTTGAAGAAGCGTATGATTTGACCCTGTAAGGTAAGATGCATTAGTATCCTGGTGATGATATTTCATACTTTGGAAAGGAAAGTTGCAGAGCAAAACCAATATCAGCTGGAAAAGCAAATAGGCTAATATGTAACACAGCAGAGGGTCATTGCCTGTAAAATGATAGGAAGTTTATGAATGATGCAACTCTGTTGGTTATATTCTTACTAGTCAGTCCTTTTGATATCCATTAAGTTCTCCTTGTGATTTCTGGCTAAACATGAGATTCAGTAGAGCAAAGATGTTTTCTCCCGTGAGCGCAAATTATACTGTGGACCATGGTCATGGTTGATACTGGAGTTGTGTTGAAAGGGAACTGCAGTTGCGCGGAACAAAGGCTGTTCATCTGTTCAACACAACTGCAGTTTCCTTTCAACATAACTGCAGTATCAGTTCAACAGAACTGCAGTATCAATCATGACCTATAGTCCACGGTATAACGACTGCCCGTGAGTATATCTTTTGGACACAGTCAGTTACTTTGTTCAGTTTTCAAGTTTGAACTAACTCCGAATATCTAGTCAACTTCAATGTCATATATGCTCACATTTGTAATTCATCATTATTTACAACTCAACAGTTTCAAAAGTAAACTTTAATGTTATATCGTCACATTTATAATTCATTATTTCCAACAATTTTAGTTTACCTTCAAAATATAATATATGGAGTAATTATTATTAGAAAAGTGACAAAAGCTGTCAAAAGGTTGAGAAAAACTCATTTAAATTTGCTAGTCTTGCAAGTGAAATTTAAAAAAAAAAAAAAAAAAAAAAAAAAAAAAAAAAGGAACTTACCCAATGTAGTGAGTTACCAATTAACTCACACACAATGTAGTGAGTTACCAATTATGTTAAGTTGACATTCGCACACAAACAACTTTAGTGCGGGGTTACACTTAATATGGTGAGTTATCAATTTACCCCTTCATTATCTAATCGAGTGGGATGTAATCATGTAAAGACTCTGGAACATGGTTATACCCAATGTAGTGAGTTACCAATTTACCCCTTCACTATTTAATCGAGTTGGATGTGAGAACTTACCAATTTACCTATTCATTATCTAATCGAGATTTGGATGTGGGGACTCTGGAACAAGGGAATAAAAATGATAATAACAACAATAATACCCTACCCAAAAAAAAAAAAAAAAAAAAAAAAAAGTATGTGGCTGCTCCTTAATTAACAAGACCCAATTAACTCAAAAGGAAGGTCCAAGAGCAAAAGTTTTTCAAGTTCTCTGCTCTCTGCCTCTCCCTGCTCTGTCCATCCCTTCTGACTTTCTCAGGTTCGTCTTCTTGCTCCCTTTAGATTTCAGCTTTTTCGTCCTCGCCACTCAAAGTAGGGATGGGTTAATTAAGTTTTCTTCATTGCGAAGGCTGGGATTTGTGAAGGGATGGGTTGAAAGTAGGGATGGTTTAATTCTCCCTGCCGTGTCGATTGTCCAAGACTAGCTGAAATCTGGTTGTCTTCATTTTCTGCAATTAAGTGGGTTTTGAATGCGCTTTAGCTTTTTTTTTTTTTAGAGAGAATTGACGGTGGTGGTGCATCACATTTCTGAATTGGAAGAAGGATTTCAAGGTGTTTGAATTTCCTTTTCTCCGGTTTATTATTTGCATGGATGGAAATAATCTTGAATTCAGCTTTGTTTGTGAGATTTATCCTTTCAATTTTATTCTATTTATTTTGAATTATCTTTTACTCTTCATGTTAAATTAGATTATTTTGTTTAGTGGGTGACATTTACTTATTTTGAACAGGGTTTTAGTTCTGTGTATATAACTTCGTTAGAATATGTAAATTTTACTATATTTTAAGAAAGATGTTACTGCCATTGATCGACTGTTCAAGGGTGCCTATGAACGATTTTCTTTAGGACTTCAGCAGATGCTTGTATATGGTAGGAATCTCAAAGTTTGGTGTGTTTTAATTTTTAAAGTCTAATAATTGGAATATGCTGGTGCACATCTTTTTAGCTTTTTTTCACTTGAATATAATTTGATTTATATAATTTTGAGTTTGCTTTGAGATCATGCAACTTTATGTTTCCTTAAGCTGGTTTTGTTTGTCAAATAGTGAGTAAAGCTGTAAAAAAGCAGCTGATGTAGTCTGCTTTGCTCACAGTTAAGTTCATTTCTATTTATTTTGATTTTAAGAAATATGTGTGCACTTCAAAATCATGTACTATATATTTGTTCAATCATGAAGTTGTTTTGCTTTCAAGTGCTGATTTCAGCTTGAGAAGAAACTGCTGATGCAGTCTGATTTTGTTTCGCTGTGTTTATTGGGATTCTGAGAAAAACCTAGGATTTACTTTAGTTTTTTGTTTGGAATTTTGAATCAAACCCAAACCATTTTTAGGCATCTGCATACGGTTATAATTAATTGAGAATATGGATTCTTGAATTTGACACATGGAAATGGGATAATTTTTGGGGGTTTGGGCAGTTGGGATGACATTTGGTTCAATTTTATCATTAATCTGACCATTACATGCCCATTACTTTTTGGAATGTGTAGTATGTAATGGATTCAAGTAGAATTGTAGAGAGGAAATGAAGATATGCAGAAATGTTGGAGATGAGTAAGAAGGAAAGAAGTAAAAAGACTAGGAAAAGATAATATTGAGATTGTTCTGGAAATTCTTACACCTAACCTTCTCATACTCATTATTGAATAATATTCTATCTTTATGCTTTCAAGGCATTGCAATTCCTATTCTTCTTTGAGTTCTTTCTGTATTTATGTCCACACTGATTACCTTTCTTCAATAGCATAAAACTGATACCGATATATGATTATAAAGGCAAAAGGCAGACAAATGGAGCAGCAAATTGCAGCTGTACGGCAAGCATTATGTGCAATAAAGATCATTAAGGAGGATAATGTTCCTTGCAAGATTGAAGAGGTACTAACTACGGATTTTAGCTTTTTCTTTCTTTTATTTTTATTTTTCCGGTTTATTGATGTCCTTAGTAAATGAGCTTTCTTCTACCTGTATAGGGTCTCTATTTGGGTTCCCTTGGAGCTGCAAATGATAAAACTAGATTGAAAAGCTTGAACATTACACATATTTTGACAGTTGCCCGTGCACTGCCACCCGCTCATCCAAATGATTTTACCTACAAGGTCATTGCTGGTAGGAAAATTATTTAATGAAAAGTAAACCAAATTCTCTGAATATTGGAGTGCTCAGTAGTTGATTATGAGTAGAAATTACTGTTTTCTGAACAGTGCTGGACCGAGAAGATGTAGAAATTTCACAGTACTTCGATGAATGCTTTAATTTCATTGAAGAGGGCAAAAGAGTAGGTGGTGTTTTGGTTCATTGCTATATGGGAAGATCCAGAAGGTGGACTTTTGTTCCTTGCCTTGAATTCATGTGATTGCATACGTTAGAGATGAAGATTACAAAAAACTTTTGTTTATATTGTAGTGTGACGGTTGTTGTTTCTTATCTGATGAAAAAGCATGGTATGGGCATGTCTGAAGCGCTGGAACTTGTGAAAAGTAAAAGGCCATTGGCTTGTCCAAATGCTGGTTTCATGTTGCTGCTACAGAACTATGAAAAACTTCTTATAGAGGTATTGCCTTCGACTTTTTTTCATTTGATTGAACAAAGTTCAACATTTCAATTTTGGTTAAAACCAAATATTTGGCCTGGTCTCACTTGTTAATTTCCTTCAAAGAATTATCAAATTTGGCAAAGGGATTTCATAATTCATATAGGTCATAGCAATTTTAGGTAGCATTTATTTTCATACATCATAATTGTTAGTTTTATTGGGGTTGGCTCAACATAAACTCAACTTAAGCATGGGTTACTACTTTAAGGGGCGTGCATCTTGGCCCAAGGGGATCAGTGGGCTAGCTGAAAAGTTAATTCAAAGCCTTAACTTTAAATTAGGTGATTGGGGCTAGATGTGTTTGATAAAATTAGTTGTAGAATAAGTTGATACATGCAACAAGACACAAAAGTACATATATGTGGCCTGTGGGTGCTCTGTTTTTCACTTGCTTATAAGTTCGTCACTGGAATATATATATATATATATATATATATATATATATATATATATATGATTTGGTATGGTGTCGAATTCTAGAGATAGTAGGAATCATTTGAGGAAAATGGAGTTTTTACCGTTTGGTTGTGATTGTTTTTTTGGTGTTTGAATTAGGAAGCTCGGTCGAAATCTTGAGGGGAAGAAGCTATAGTTACAGTCCTTCACCACCACGGGGCTATAGCAGGAGATGCAGAAGTTCAAGCTCAAGAGGTCACCGTGGAGGGCGATTTAGGGAACCTCCTACCAGGCTACCAGTCTCTTGGTCCGCAAGCAGCCCCATGATTGCATGTCTGATATTTCTGCAATCTCTTTCCTCCAAGATCATGTTTCATACCATTGAAGTGCATGGTTTTTGATTAAATAAATGCATATATATATATATATATATAGGATATGTAGGATTTACAGGTTTATTGGCTGACATACAGATTTCTATAAGCCTCTGCATTTGTCTCATTTATGATAACATTTAGTTATATAGTGCGTGCTGGTTATACTCAATTTGTATGATGATGAGCTTTACTTAATGAACAGAGAACTTGTCAGGAATTAGGCCTTGAAATTCTGAACTTATTGGGTTAAATATGCTTAAAATCTTCGTTCCAATCACAGTTATACTTAATGAACTGAGAACAACTTTATCCAACCTGGGAATGGTTGATACAGTCCAATTGTTCTAATCAGGTTTTGTTGCTTGTGTATAAAAGGAATTATTTATTTTAATGCATTTACTCTATTAGTGTTGCATCATTTCTTTTATGTATATATAAAAGGAAGTATTTGTGACAGGTCTGAAGACCTTCTTGAGCAATTTGGAGAGTTTGGTCCTATTAAGGATATTTGTTTGCCTCAGTTTAGTACTTTTACTTCAAATTGATGATTTAATTATTTAGTTACCGCATTATTTTTTATATCAATGTAAATAGTTTAGATTTGTTCAATAGGTTCTCACATGGGCATGATTCTCACCTGATTAAATAAATAAATAAATACATAATTCAGTTCACATGCGGTAAAATCTTTAGGTGTGTTGTTTATGTTTTTAGCTTAAGGTGTATGATTTGTGTAAGGTGCGTCGTTTTATTGCTTAATGTGAGTACCACACAATTGCATGGGAAGATATACCCGCACTTGAACCATTCCATATATATATATATATATATATATATATATATATATATATATATATATATATATATATATATATATATATATATATATTATGGGTTTATATTTCTTATATTTTTTAAAATATTGTTTCTCCATTTTAATGTCCCATTTTTGTACTGTTACATATATAACTTTGAGTTTTAATACATGGACTTCCTGGTTTCAAAAAAAAATACATGGACTTCCAAATTTTATTATTTGATGTGGTAAGCACTGATAAATTACTTTTTTATGTGGATCTCAATACAAGTGTACAACAAGATTTTGTATGTAGAATAAAAATTGAGAGTAAAAAATAGGAGTATATATAATATTTTCCAATAATTTTTGTATAGCGGGGCCATAGGTGTGTCTGTATTTGGAGTACAATTCTTCTACGTATTGAGTAAAAGAGTTGCTTGTAGGCTACAAAGTGACCATTCTCCCCCTTTCTCCTGCAAAAAAGATAAGAGTCTCAAAAACATGAATCTTTTGTGGTTCCCCACAAATATTACATGCTATCTAAAGCACCCAATTGTGTATATATCTTTATTATAATAATCATTATTGAAATAACAAAACAGGGGAATTACACAATAATTTCTCTTTATTTTTTCCCTCCGCCCACTGTTGTTGATAAAAAGATTTCGGCTCTAGTGGAATGTGTGTCACATAGAATTATTTAATTTAGACAATAGTGAACATGGAACATTTGAGCATTTTAGTCGTGTTATTTAAATGCATGTCAACTTTTAGAGAGGTGCTTTTGCATTTTGTACAATTCGTATCTGTTAAAATAATCTTACTCATTGCTCCACTAAATCAATGCAAAAACCTGGGTGCACAAATGTCCAGGGTGGAGTAACACCAACTAAGATGGCTAATGATACAAATCTGTAATCATAATGTCACGTGTTTGAATTCCGGCCGTTTTGATTTAAGCTGGTCATCTATGAACAGCTTAGACTGATTTACCTTGTGGTTTTTTGTAGTCGGTAAAGTTTACTTAGTGCACACCTTCAGTTAGTGGTTACAGATCTTCTTCATGACCTAAAAAAATGCATAAACCTAGGTGCACAAATAAGGATTCAACACCGAGGTATATTCGAGAGATGTTGGATCAATATGTCAAGGACATACCTCACCTTTGAATACATCTCTCATAAAATTGAGCCCCTTTACCGTTTCAACCCTTAGCTTAGCCAACCATTATACCATAGACCACTGACATAAGATTCATTTTTAGTATAATGAAAGTTCATTTTTATTACAATGAATACTCATTTTTTTATATATTACTTAAAAATGAACTTTCAGTACATTAAAAATAAATATTTATTAATTACACAGTATAATGTCAACCATAGTCCACATGTAATTTGCCTAGCTTAGCTAATTGGGCACAACCCAAGGTGTTACCATATTGCATATAGACTCATGCCAAGAAATATCCCATTTAATAGCCATTTGTAGTGACAAATTGTGACAATTGACAAATAGAGGTTGGAACCTCCCAACCCCACAAAGTGAGTCACGAATAATAATAATGTTGCTCCCTTTATCACTTGTATTTGACACCCACTTTCATTCATAAACTTTTCCACATAAATATATTTGGTGCTCACTTAGTCACTTTAACTCAATTCACACTCATTTTAAATTGTAAAACTTACTTTTTCACTTCAAGTATATTTTAGTATTCACTTTAATTCATTCAAACTTTTACCACGTAACTCAAATCTTTTCCACAAGCATTCATCGGATCTCGTTAACCGTATCACTGTGCATCATTTATACTTTCTTTTTTAAAAAAATAAAAAAAAATTGTAAATTTTTAAAATTATAAATCTTTTTTTAGCACAGGATTAGTAAATTTTGTATCCTATTATCCTACTATTTAATATTCATTAGGACTATATTTTTTGCCTTAACTTTTATTATTTTATTAAATTCAAATCTTTTAGTAATTATAAAATAAATTTAAATCTTTTAGAGCAACTATACTAGTAATTTTTACTTAATTTTTGAAGAGAACATAATTTATGTTGAAGAAAGAGGAAAATGAAATAGAAGATCTGAAAGTTTTCTGTATGAGATTGGATTTGTGTGGGTCTTACAGAGAAGAGAAAAAGGGAAAAGAGAAGCGCAAACTTGTGCATTTAGCACACATAAAGTGCACGGGCACGTTAAATGCGCTTTGTTCGTTTGTTTTTTCTTTTTTCCTTTTCATGTCACATCTATTTTTTTCTCGTTTCTCTTTGGCAATTTGGCCCATCAAAAACTTATTTAAAAAAAAAAAAAAAAAAAACTATTCTCATTTCCCTTTTGGCAATTTGGCCCCTCAATAACTTATTTTAAAAAAAATATAATATTCAAATAAAATTTTATTTAAATATGCACATATATGTGTATTATATATTTTTATTCTTATTTTAATTAATTATTTATTTTGAATTTTGATTAATATTTAAAACTAAATAAATAAATTCTTTTTTCTTAAACTCATTAATTCTAATATTTGAACCAAAGAGGTACAAACTCAATATCTACATTTATCTATATTTTATATAAAAGGAAAATACAATAACCGTCACACAAAAAACCCAACTGAAAGCATAAACTGTTTTGATAGAGGTGGCAACATAGTAGTACGAAAAACCAGTACTACTATGCTGGCGTCACCACAAACCCCCACACTAATAATTATGGAGTTTTCATTTTTAGATATATATTTTTATAAACAAATATTTATATCTCAACTGCGCATCCAGACTGCACAAATCCAAGGAATTCATCTGGGACGTCTATTTTCAACAGTTTACCATTTTGCCCTCCAGTGAAGAAAAACCCGTGGGGTGCACCCTGGTATGGTGCCCCGGTCACTATTGTCATTTCGCCCAGATCAATCCCGCAGGCTCCGACCCGGATCTCCGGGTCGGACTCTGCCCAGCATAGTAAATTGCCGTCTTTGCCCACCCCCACGCACGCTCTTGGACAGCGATTGGCGCCCCACGCGTCGTCGACTCGCTTCCACTCGCCGGAACTGAGTTCCATTGACTCGGCGCTGCTCTTGAACCGGCCCTGCGACTCGGTGTCGTACCCGCTGACGACCCAGAACTCCGACCCGATTACCACGCCCTCGCACTCGTCTCGCTCCTCGGCCATCCGGGGCAGCTCGGCCCACTCGTTCCGGCGGATATCGAACACCCACGCGGAGCTCAGGGCGTTCTTGCTCTCGTCGTGGCCGCCGGCGACGAACACGCGCCCGTCGGCGGCCCCCACGGCGAAGAACGACCGCTTGGAGGGCATGTCCGAGCACCGAGTCCACCCGCGCGTGGCGAAGTCGTACACAAAAATATCCTTCACTGGGTCCCAATTCTCCGGGTCCCACCCGCCCATCACCACTAACTTCCCCTCCGTACTCACAATTTGGCAAAACATCGGTAACCCATTCCGGTACTTCGGAATCGGGTCGACCCACGCCCAATCCCCACTCACCGGGTCAAACATTGAAACGCCGTAACTCGGTTGCCCCACCGGTTTCGAATCGGACGGAACCGGCCGCGCGTGGACCAGACACGCCGCCTTATGCGTATGCCCCGTTTTCTTCCTATGATAATAAAACTCCCGGCTGAGAAGAATCTCCCGCCAGCGCCGACAAACGAGCGAGGCCACCGAGTGAGCCGAGTAGTGCAACCGAGTCAAACATTCGAGAGCGAGTTCCTCGGGTAAACCCGGAAGCAACTCCGCGAGTTGTACTGAGTCCATGACTCGTTAATTATTAATTCTCCAGAAGCTTATCTTTGAGAAGATAAAGTAAGAAGAAGAGAATATGATTGAAAAAGTGGTGCGTGGAGACTAGAAGGCTATCTAGAATATTTATAGTATGGAGGAGAGGGAAAAATGACAAGGCGGTCACCTGAGCTCTGCCTAACCAGCAACCGTATTCCTCCACGTGTCCTCCAAGATTTGGAGTCTCTGTCATGACAGTGCACTGTGTCTGTATGCCACAGAGAAAATTATGATAACCCAGACGCCTAGAGACTAGAGACAAGAGATATTCTTTTTTTTTTTTCTTTTTTTTTTTTTTGGGAAAGACAAGAAATATTCTTAATTCCCGCGATGCTAAGCTAAATTCAAGAATTGCAATTAATTCCACTAAAAAATTACTCCGTATAAATACAAATAAACTGCGACAATTCTGGCCAAATTTATTACATGTCAGATTTACTATTCATAAATCAAATTAATTATTTCTTCATTGTTTATTTTCATTAGTAGTTTTTTTATTAATTTTAAAAAATTTTATGTTTAAAACTTTTAATATAATTTATAAATATATAAATTTTATATACTAATACAAAATTTTACATTATGAAATTTTGAATTAAAAAAAAAAAACTTCAATCGATCTTCGTTAACCAAATCAGACAAACAAAATGCGATGGAAATAATTATTAACATAGTAATAACAAAATTGTAAGTTTGACTCTTAATTTGAGTCAGTCAATTATTAATAACTTATATTGATTTATCGATGATCGCTAGTAAATGTAGCCAAAAAATGATGGAAGGGACATCGAACTCTTAGGTTTAAAATAACATGCATACGAGTTTAATTGTAATTTTTGAAAGTTTAAAGTTCTAATTCACTATTTTAGTAAATTCATATGCCTATTTTACTCTTTTCTCATTTTATAATTAAATGTTGTTATACATAAAAGTAATGGTGTCTCTCTTTCTATCATATCCTCTTATCTTTGTAGTAGAAGTGGCAAACAGAAGGCTTGAACCAGACTGCCACTGGCCCTTTTATTTTTTAATCGAATTAGTTCGATTGGATTAATAAAAATTACTCTATTAAAGTGTATATAAATATTATATTTAAAAAATGTACGGCTCAATGGTTGGTCTATGAGTAAAAAATTAAAGTCTAATTTTGTAGTATAACAGAGCCTTTGGTTGGGGAAGGGAAGGAACTAGGGGAAAGAATTGTAATTTGATGGAATTGCAATTAATAGCTTAGAAATAATAATAATAATAATAAGTATAATAATAATAATTCGTTCAGAAATAATAATAATAATTCTTTCAAAATAATAATTTTAAAAAAAATAATAATAATAATAATAATTCTCTCAAATTAAAGGAAAAAAAAAAAAAAAAAAAAAGACAAAGGGTATAAAAGGATAGACAAAATTATCGTTACACTAACAAAATTGCCCCTTCTTTCTACCAAATTGAAATTCATGGAGGAAATTGCAATTCTGCGAAATTGTAATTCATCCCAACCAAACAATTTAATTTGATAATTCACTAGACTGAAATTCAATGAAGTGTAATTCCTCAAATTACACTCAACCAAACAGACCCTAAATGAACTAGCCATATCCACCCATTATAGCGGTCGAACATGAACTAAACTTGGGATTAACCCCTCAATTTGACACATACGCTTTGTAGGAAGCATTTGTTGAATAATCAAATTCAATTTCATATTTTGCTAAATTTTAGTAAAGGCGAACTACGTGACATGTTGCAGGTAATGTAACTCTCAGGCATCGTACAAAACAAGCATTATGCACTTTATTTTATGAGTTTTAATATGCATAGTGTTGTGTGGGCACGGAAATCAATAATTGATTGTTGGAATAGGTTATAATTAGTTTTATTGATTAATTGGGAAGATTATCTTAAAATTATTTTATATTTAGTTTGTTGGAATTATATCAATTTTTATATTTATCTGAGTTTATCGGTTAGAATTAGTTTATCCTATATTTAATAATTATTATCTCATTTATGTGATTATAATCAACTTGTTAATGGCTATTTAAGGTCATTGCATGACAAATGAAATATAGCATTGAGAATTTTTGAGTTAGAAAACTGAGTGTTATCTGGAACTCGAGAAAGTTCGATTATGATTAAGTCATGGTGATACGGACTTTTGGCGTCGTTCCAAATCCTATGCATCACCTTATAATACGATGTGGCCGCGGACTTATTAAAATTCAAAAATTAGCTCTTATCCCAATTCAAGTTAAACCTCCAAATTTGATTTCACCGAGCCTAACAAACCATTTTAAAATATTCTTTTAAATTAAAGTGGGAAGAGAAGATGAGGCCAACCAGGTTTGCATCATTTACTTTGAAATTGTATTTCCTTACTTTTACTTTTAATGTGACAAATAATAATAGATTATTTTTATCATGTAGATTTACAGAAAAATGTCTATATCAAAAATTTATGAAAAAAATAAAAATTGAGAGTATAAAATGAGAATCTATATATAAAGTATTTTTTAAATTTTATTTTATGTTTAGTATTTTTTGGGCATATTAAGACACTATGTATTTGAGTTAGATTATGATTCCCTATTCTAGGCTTACTGTATTCTCCTATTTCTAGTCTCCTTGAGATTCTCTCATTATATATATTCATGTAATCTGTATCTTTCAACAATCCCATTCAATACAATTCATCCAGTTCTCATATGATATCAATTAGTCAGGGGTTTCTGTCCAACCAAAACTAAAATCGCCAATTTCCACGAACCTACAACGGTCGACGAAATCTTTGTTCGCGAAATTGTGAATAGTAATTTTGGGTTTTTGGTTCAAAGCACGTAAACCCAAATTGAAAGTGCAGATGCAACTTTAGTGATTCAATATTTGATTTGCAAATTGGAGCGTAATTTTGGTTGCAGTGCCTTGTATTCGTTGCGTGACATTAAATCTTCTCGTTAGGCGGAGTTGATTGGGTGCAGAGAATTAGAAGCAGATGGCATCGAACCAAATGCGCTGCGGCAGACACGGTTTTAATGTTCAGTGTCAACTTTGTCCTGGCTTCGGTCACGTGGCAACGGATTGTGTTTGGCGTCGTTCAAGGACTTCGAATCCTCAAGCTAATTTGGTGTTTCTGAGCGGTTTGGGTGCCTCATCAAATTCTCATCCTTGGTTACTGGACACCGGGGCTACAAATCATGCAACTCCGGACATAGCTGTCATTTCTACCTCGGAGAAGTACACTGGTAATGGCACTTTACGTGTCGGTGATGGTAAGCGCCTGTCTATTAGTCATGTTGGTGATGCTACTTTTGATACCCCATCTAGGTCTCTTAAGTTATCTAATATTCTCCATGTTCCTGGTTTGACACAATCTTTATTGTCTGTTCAACAGTTTTCGGAAGAAAATAAAGTGTTTTTTGAGTTTCACCCCTCTTTTTTTGTTGTAAAGGATATCGCCACTAAGGAAATCCTTTTGCAGGGGAATAGCTTTAGGGGACACTATACTCTTCCTATTCCAATTTCATCTCCTTCTGACATTTTGTCAGCTCGCACCTCTATTTCTATTTGGCGTGTCATTCTCATCATCGTGTCCTTAGTCGGGTTCGTCAGTCATGTTTGGTTAGTGGGTCTATAAATACTATTCATGATAATTCTAGTTTGTATAATGCGTGTCAATTGGGAAAATATGATTTCCTTTACCACGTGAATGTTCTTGATTTAGTATACACTGATATTTGGGGTCCATCTCATGACTCCCTATTCTAGGCTTACTGTGATTCTCCTATTTCTAGTCTCGTTGAGATTCTCTCATTATATATATCTATGTAATATGTATCTTTCAACAATTTCATTCAATACAATTCATTCAGTTCTCATTGGACATTGTATTTCAGTAACAAGTTACTGTATTTGTTGAAAAGATTAATATAAATTAGCATTTTAACTGATATGTTGAAGTTGCGGTAGGGGTATCAATTTGATTGGAGTTTATTTTTAATTTAAATTAAGTTTGAAATATTAGAATTTTCATATTTAAAATAATGAACTTAATATATTATACGCTTAAAATGGATAAACAAGGAATGATAAAGAGAACCGACACGTTAAAGCGTTACTAGTTTGAGCAGTAAGAGAGCGGCAGTGTTCCTGCTTTGATGTTGCGGCAGTAAGGGTGACCCTTGCTAATTGTTGTATTGCTTATTGCTCGCATCCTTTGTTATTGTATTTCCTTTTTAATGTTATAATAATAGTATATTAAAAATATTGAGTTAATTTTGATAATTTAATACTCCGTAATAATTATGATAAATTTTAATTTATTTGAGAATTAACTTTGTAAATCAGATTTATTATATGGATAAAGTACAAATAAACTATCGAACTATTTGAGAAACAGCAATTAAGCCATCGGACTTGAATAACCTCCAAATAAGTCATTGAACTCGGAAAAAAGAGCAATTAAGCCACTTAAATCAGAAAAAAAAAGAAAAAAAAAAGAGCAATTAACATTTTTAACAGGTCAACTTCAAGTTAAAGTATAAATAAGCCACTGAACTATCTAAGAAACATCAATTAAGCCATCAAAGTCAAATAACTCCCAAATAAGCCACTTTTTTACTTTTTATTTTTTTAAAAAAAATTATAAGTTAATTCTGTTTTTTCCCCTAAATTTATAGGTGACAGTTCACTTTTAGTCGATTATTTTATTAGAACATCCTTATTTATTTATTTATTTATTTTACCTTTTTAATCAAATGAAAAAATAAAAATACAAATAAAGAAATATTAATTCGCCCAGGAGGCTTTTAATATTTTTAATATTTTTTTATTTTACTATTTTTTTTTCCATTTGATTAATTAAATGCTTGGTTATAACTCAAAAAAAATTGTTTTGAAAAATAATAAATAAAGATGTTCGGATAAAAAAAGACTAAAAGTGAATTGTCACTTATAAATTTATGGCAAAAAATGGAATTAACTCATAAAAAAGTTTTTTTTTTAAAGTTAAAAAAAAAGGTTTATTTGGGAGTTATTTGACTTCGATGGCTTAATTGATGTTTCTTAGATAGTTAGGTGGCTTATTTGTTTTTTAACCTGAAGTTAACCGGTTAAAAATGTTAATGGTTATTTTTTTCGGTTTCAGTGGCTTAATTGCTTTTTTTTTTTCCAGGTTCGGTGACTTATTTGGGAGTTATTCGAGTTCAATGGCTTAATTGCTATTTCCCAGATAGTACGATAGCTTATTTGTACTTTCTCTTTATTTTAATTTATCAATTTTGGGAGATACAATATTAATTTTAATTTTAATTTTAAATTCAACTTTTGAATGTAATCAATTCATAATTTCCTATAAATATCTCGTGTTGGGCGAAATGTTTTAGAACTTTTTGATACCTCAAAATCTTAGATTTTTTTTTAAAACCCACATACTCTATTTTGTCAAAAATTATGTCAAACACTTACTCAAATTTTGAAGTGTCTATCTCTGTTCAAGTTTGTTGATAACATTTATATTTGAATGGTCAAATATATTCATTATACTTCATTGTATTCTGAAAAATTAACGTTTTAACGCCATTAATTTTGTGGCATGAATTTTGAATTTCTTTTTGAATTATAAAATTCCCTTACAAACCAATATTATTCCGATTTCCCAATTTTAATGCAAGTTTGTCCACCTTACATTTTGGTGTATGTATCCGGTTTAGTTTGAATATACACTTTTGAACTTATAAACAAAAGATATAATTAAAGACGTGGTTGAATATGTGAAACATGACTCTCGTATTTTTTTTTTGAGTACTACTGACTCTATTACAATGTAGTATCTGTTCATAGCTACTTTCTCAACCTACTGAAGCACAAAGAGTCAACAGTTGCCTCCACTGAGACTCGAACCTACTCACATCATCCATGTGGGAGTGTTAACCGAGACACCTATTAAACCTATTGACTCTCGTATTTAAATGTTTTACGTTCAATAATTGTCAACATTTTATTGGTTGAGCTCTTGTTACAAAGGCTATCACATAAGAACTCTCAAAGCAGTGGCTGCGGTTTCCCTCGTCATTACAAAAAATACGACACATAACTATTGAATTTTAACAAAATAAAGGAAAAGCAGATAGCGACGATTCCCCTAAGATTGCTACACAATTTTGTTTTCTTAAAGGACAGTCATGAATGCATTTGTCCTACAATTAGGCAAAAGCGGTTATGATTGGAGAAGAAAGAAAGAAAATTTTGGCCCACTCTATGAAGTAGGAGGATATAAAATTGGGCATTTGAAGAAGATGTTCTCCAAGACTGCCTACCTTAGGTTTCTTTCATTTTCCATTTTCTTTTTGGTCTTTAATTTACAAATTCAAAATATTTGATGTCAACATCGTGTAATGCGTTAAGTTAGTAAGTTTTGGTTTGAAATGGAGGAAACATTGCATGTTAACAATTTAATTGCACTTTTCATTTTGCAAGTTTGTACTCTGTATGTTGATTCGGAACATTTTGGAGTTCAAGAATTATAATTGTATGCATCTTTAAAAACTTTAATAAAGTTGACTAAATACCAATTCACCAAATTTCATAATTATACAAAAATGCTTTTAAATGGTTAAAAGAATGTCTGTTTAATCAATAAATATTAAACATAATAGGTTATTTCATAATAATAATAAGGGAAAATGGCACTTTTTCCCCCTATGTTATGTGCATATAGCACTTTTTCCCCCTGTGTTATTAAAGTGACACTTTTTCCCCCTGAAATGTTAAATAGACATTTTTACCCTTAAAATAATTATTTCATTATTTTTTTCTCCAACAAATTATTACTTATATGTATGGATGATCACGATTCGGTTCAAACCTAACCAAACACTGTAGCAATCATACTGAAATAGTATGGACGGTTCTGGTTACGATTCAGAACCGAAAAAATAAAATTAAATAATTGTTGAACTGTAAACCGGAACTGAACCACATTCATATATAGTGAAAATGATCAAATACTTATTTGATAAATCAGTACGGTTCGATTCCAATTTCGATTTTGAACCGCCAATCAAAACTTATTTATTTATTTTTATAATTTTATTTCTTATTTAAAAATAGTATAAATTTAACAATTATTTTATTATATTTTTTTCGGTTCTGAATTGTAACCGTAACCATCCATACTTTTTAAGTTCAAGTGCTACGGTGTTTGATTAGGTTCGTATCGAACCGTAATCTTCCATGCATATTAGTAATATAATTGGTTGGAGAATAAAAATAAATGAAATAGTTTGTTTTAAGGGCAAAAATGTCAATTTAACATTTCAGGAGGGAAAACTACCACTTTTAAAATAACTGAGGGGGAAAAACTGCCACTTTAATAACTCAGGGGGAAAAAGTGCTATATGCACATAACTTAGGGGGAAAAAGTGTCATTTTCCCTAATAATAATAATAATAATGGAGTTCGAAGTCATGCACCTTAAATTTTGACCTGATACACCTTAAGTTTCGAAGTGATGCACCTTAAGTTTCGATCTGATACACCTTAAGTTTCGAACTGATACACTTTAAATTTTAAATTTATGCACTAAATTATCATAATGTAACTACGTTTTTAAATTTTTTTTTTTTTATCATACTGGACTTTCGATTTTGACTAGATCAATGATATTTTTTCTTATTTTCTTTTTGGCATCTTTTTCTTTTTATCCTTTCTATCTTGTTGTTTTCACATCCATTTTATTTTAAATAAATAACCTTGTGCTGCTAAATTGCCCAATTACCGTTCATTTAACACATAGTAAAATGAGTAATGACCAAAATAATTGTGTAATCGTAATTATAATGTAATTGAGTTTTTATTTTAATAATTCGAAGGAAGGTCACACTTCTGTGAGATCGTCACGGGTCTCAATTTGTGAGACGGGTGGAATCAATATAATTTAGGTCATAAAAATTAATCAAAAATTAACTCATAATATTAATTATGATTCAAATTATGTTAAAACGATTCATTTCACGGATTAAGATTCGTGAGATGGTCTCACAAATTTTTGCCTTCCAAGAATTATTTGGTATTTAAAAAAATAAAAAGTATTCATAATGTTCATCGATTAATGGCATAGTTTTCCCCGATTTTATTAATCGTTGGTCCTTTTCATTGTAACGGCAACGCGCCGCTATATTACGCATCGATTTGAAAAAGAACCTCTCAGCGTCTGGACGTTAGAGTTAACGCCAACGGGACTTCGGGAATCGAGTGGCGAAGCTTTGACTTGGTCGTCACCGAAAGAAGGATAAGGTGGGGTCCCCAAGTGGGCCCCTCGTGTTACAAATCTACGGCGCACGCTTCATCATGACCTAAGCTAGACACGTGGCCGATAATGTGACAAAGACATGAAAGATGAATGAATCGGATGTCTATCGATATTTCATCCCCAAACGGTCTCTCAGCCCCATGGCCGCATTTAATACAATTTGCTCTTTTATCTATTTATTTATCTATTTATTCATTTATTTATTTATTTGTTTGTTTTAATGAGAGAAAATTATAGTCGGTAACGGTTGGCCATCTAGACTCCGATGAGATAAGACACCATTTTTGGATGATTGAGAATATATGTTCCTCGGAGTTCTAGGATATTGAAAAATAAAATGTACAATTTTATCTAATATTAATTTTTTTTTTTATTTGAAAAATACATGTGACATATAATAGGTTTGACTTAAATTATTTATAATTTATTTTTTTTATAAAATGTTTAAAATTAGACTCACTATTTTCTTTTCTGGAATAAAAGATTCCAATATTTTTCTGAAAATATATATATATATATATATATAGCGCTTACAGAAGGGGACATAGAGTGTAAGATGTAGTCAAAAGTTTTTTACTAGAAATTATAAAGGCGACAAGCAAAATAAATGGTTTCCATTATGATGATTAGTCGGCGTGAGTCGGCATGCAGTTCTTGTAATCTCTTTTGCAGTAAAAAAGACAAACTGCCCATAGAAGATTACATTCCATGGGCAACAACACACAATACCATGTTCCATTTTCATCATTAAATACGACTCATATTTAAATATGGTACTTAGATAGTAGATTAACAGTGAGAATTCAAGATTGGACTTCGACAATTACAGCATAAAAATTATATTCAATGTACTTTGACAATTACAACATAAATATTATATTCAATGTAACTGACTCCTTTTTACCCTTTCAATTTTATTGTTGTCTGCAAAAGGTTAAATTTGCAATCTTAAGGTTCCCACAGTATATTTGGGAGGATGTAAATTATGATAAGGTTAGATCTTTACTTATTGTGCACAAGGAACCCCCTCGGTTTGAGAGGTTGTTCTCACACTGTTGTTGGTGATCGAGACTCGATTCCGAGTCATTGTTCTCAAATTTCATCCATGTGACGAACTGAGCTGTTCATGTGGACACCTTTTCAATTTTATTAGGTTGGGATGTGAGGACCTTTAGAATAACTGAGCACGAAATATGACTATTTTAAAACAGTCATTTGAATGTTTCGAGAGTTTGTCTCTTTGTTTTTGTATTTTTATTTTTTGTTGTTTTTTTTTTCTTGCTTTTTGCCATCTAAGAGAGTAAGAGTTGAAAGATAAATTTTTAATTTTACTTAATTGTTTTTTTAAATATCGTTTTATGGCGTATGAAAAAAAAAGAGTAATAATAATTGTGTTGAGCTAAGGTTACTAATTTGTTATATCAAGTGGTTTTCAATGTGAAGTTAGTCTACATGCAATGTACTTACTTTTATGAGTGCAAATACATTAAAGACATCATTTGACGTTCGAATGATTCCATCAACTAATAAATAACTAATAAATTATTAAATTCAATTAAACTATATTTGGTTAAATTATTTGGACTACGAAAGGGCTACTTCAAAAGGATAATGATCGATGATATATACTTTATAGTAATTAAAATTAGATGTCCCAATCCAGTGAGGTTAATTCTAAATATAGTATAAGATAATTGCTTGATGTTGTCTTACAAACAGTGGACATTATTAGCAAAGCAAGAATAAGACGGCTTCTAGAAATTTCAAACTAATTAAATTTAACTAATATTAATTTTAATAAGAGAGCTTCGTCATCTAACCATTATATATTTATAATTAATAATTATATTGCATGGAATATCAGAAAATGTCCCCGAGTTAACTTGAAATTAAAGAAAAGAATAACCAGTCCAAAGTTACTATTCATTCCATGATTGATTAGCCAACCTGACCATGTGCTTAGCTAGGCTATCATTTTATTTTATTGACAATTACAATTATAAAATTTCAAGTGGATCAATATGTTAAATGGCCATTTCAACATTTTTTGTGTGGTGACAAATAACTCATACTATAAACAAAGAAGAGAATGTCTGCAGAAATATTTTAATTTACTAAGTTGCAATTACATTATAAATTTTATACTCATCATTATGTATAGTCAATTAGTCATCATATAAATAATATAATTCCTGCATATAAATAATTACTAGTTTACGCAAAACTGACATATACTATTCTACATAAATCTGTACTTTAAATACGAGATTACACATTCAATTTTCGTTTGGTTAAACAAAAAATTTAAAAAGAAAGGATAAATGAAATCATGTTATGAGGATAGGGTGTACACCAATCAATCCATTAAATAAGGATATGGGCATGGCAGTTGGCGTGATGTATAGGGTGAGATTCAGGTCAGAAGTATCCTTTCAATTATAAGTAAAGTGTCCAATGTGTTGTTGTATGGTACTATGGTTGTGGTGTGTTTGGCAGAGTGGCAGATGAGATGAGATGAGATCAACTTGTAACATTATTATGTCCTACATGCATACTATACGTGACTGCAACGTTAATTTGGCTGCCAATCCTTTTCAACCCTTAACTGTCCAATTTGCATTCACGTGGACGGGAATCTCCATCCCAAACAAATATCTAAATCTCAATTTCATTCCCATTCTATCGTTATTGTCCTACAGTGTGATGAAGTGTGTTTCTCGGCTGTTACTGCCCGCTTGAGGGGGAGTATTACTCTTCTGCCTGTTTAATTTAGTGAATATCGCTCCTATTGAGACTTGAACTCATAACTTTTCATAACTGAGAGTCACTTCATACCGTTTGACCACAATGTCTTTGCCTTTTTCACATAATTATAATTCCTTTTCCTTTTAATTCACTATACGACTCTTAATTAATACACATGAATAAGCCTACTTTTTGATTGCCTTATAATTGGAAGGGTTTAATTTGTGTGGCGTTTGTGACATGTGGATGCGTGGTCAAAATTGCCAGTAATTGGATCGTCAGCTACATGTGCATAATGCATGCATGTAACGATGGAATACATTTGTAATTTCTAAAGTCCTATAAGCCGAACTAATGGTAGTAACGTGTATATATAGCTAAAGAAAATTAGAATATTTGTTCAATTATAATTAAAAGTCTGCCAAGGACCTTGTGGTCCAGTGATATCAAACCCTTCTCTTTATATGGGAGGTGGTGGGTTTGAGCCTAGATACTGCATTCTAATAGAGTTAGTAGTAGTCAAAAAAATTAAAAGCCTAATAATTAATAGTTACTGTTATATATGATAGAATGTTGACTTTGATACTAAATTGAAAGATGTATTACATTTTAACTAATAATTGAACTGTATATTTATGTTTACATATTATATACATGCATAACAATTATTATGTCTAAAAAATGAGATAATTTTTTTAAAAATTATATTTTTTCTGATATTTTAATTTCAATTAAGTCAGTTAATAATTTATGAGTAGTTAATGAATATAAAGAGTTTATTGTTTGTACTTCTTATATTTAGTTAGAGACACACGAGGTAGAGATATCAAACAAATTTAGTGCGTTGAAAAAACAAATGCCAATCACAAGGTTTGATTTTAAGCAATTATGCATGACTAGAAAGTGGGAATTTGAATCTTAAAAGTTATTAGTTGAAAGTATAGGCATTCAGTTGCTCTCATATTCATTTGCGCGCAGTGGGATCAATTGGCCCCACTGATACATGTGTGTGCTACCTTGTTCCATCATATAATACCTTATTTAAATGATATAAATGCCATGTTTGGTAAATAATCAGCCTATCAGCTAATATTGGCTTATTTGACCACTATTAGTTGATAAATAATAAGCGTTTTTAACTCCAAAATGCTAAAATTCAAAAAGCTACTCAAAGTAGCCTTTTCAATTAGCTTTTTGACAGAAGAAATTATACCAAACAACTATCAGCTAACAGCTAATTTATCAAACAACTTTCTACAAGCAGCCAATGTTATCAACAAATCATACATTCTAACCCAAACAGCCAACCCAATCAGATAACAATCAGTTACCAAACAGGGCCAAAGTGAGGGTAACTCTAACTAAATTGGTTAATTTGTTAGCTTCGTAACCACAAAGTAGTAAGTAATTTAACCCCTAATGAATTATTAATCTTTTTTATTTGAGTTGATCGACTATATGTTAGTTTATCTCCTTATGATTTTTTATTAGCTAAGATCACAAGACAAAATTTATCCAATAACATCATCGGATAATAACAGTACATTTTTCTCATCACTCATAATAATATAAATTGATATAAGTAACAACTCATTTTCATATTGATAGCAACATCCACTCTTCCAAACGTTTAAAGCCTTACACGTTTAAGTGGTCCAAATTTTATTCTCTAAAAAAAATCCCAAAATTATTGAGGAAAAAAAAAATCGTCGTGGCCTAGGTTATCCAGTATTTGTCCGATTACATGAGAAACATGCAAAGGCGGAATACATGCAAGAGGAAGATGTCAACTGAATACGACTTTGCCCCAAAATAATTAATTCGGAGTAGTTTTCTCATTAAATTTTAATTGATTATATTGTTGAAGTTGACATATAAGTAAATTAAAGTCATTATATATCCAAGAAATACTGTTATGTAATAGTATAATACAGATTATGACAGATGTATATACCCTACTCAAGTTTAATTTCCACTTGATTGCGAACACAAGACTAAGTCATTGTTTACTCCTCAATTATATGTACTCTTTACCCCAAAAAGAATTTATTGAGTAGATAAGGACTCCAGAATTTGAGTTTTCATGTTGATTTGATACAAGGAATATAATTGTTCATGGAATTATACTACACGGACTCCTCATATCTACTCCATCACTTTTATTCTCTGATGTGGTTGTTAGTTTCACTATAAAACAATATAATAATTCACACTTATATATAGAGGTGCAGACAATATGAGTCGAGCTGAGATTGGACATAGATTGATTCGAGTTCAAATTTGAAACAGTTATAATATTTTGAGCTTGATCTAACTAAAAAGTTTAGGCTTGAGTTTGACATGTTAATTTTTATGGGGCTCAATCTTAGTTCAGATGACTCGAATTGAGCTCGAGTTTGAACTATATCTGTATGTGGGTGGATCGAAGATGGCTTGCAAGTAGCTTGACAAGTCACAAGTTAAAAAGTTTTAATCTCAAGTTTAGCTCAACTGCTTAACGAGTTGACGCGTGCTTGAGTTTGGTTGAATTAGAATCAAGTTTTAATTAACTGAACAACTTGCAAGTATATTGTGAGTGACTAGACTCATTTGCAACCTAGTAAAATATGTCAATTTAGCATTATAATAGCCTTTAATTTATGATAAAGTCCACATCCGCTACTCGAAGGTACACTAGTCAAATATGTGAGAGTAGCCATACAATTACCGAATCTAGTTAAGTGTGACATTTATAAGTGACAGGTTTAATTAATTCATGGTACTAATTTTGAGAACAATAATTTCTAGAGAGAGTTTTATTATTGATCAATCGTATCTACAAAGTATATGAAGGGATGTATTTATAGAGATACAATAGATAGTCCTAGCTAGAACAAGATTGGTAAAAGTAGAGTTACTTAGTGTTTGGAGAATGCATGAACTAACAAAGTTTTTATTTTTTTAATTTTTTTAATTTTTTTTATTTTTTTGCAAAAAAAAAAAGATCCAGACGAGTTATGGTTAGGTACTGAAGTACTCCAACAAGGTTGTGGTACTGTGTAGGATGTTCATATACTTGTAGTTGTTGCACTTAGATTACTGTTAACTAGATTTGGGGTTGAGATTGGTCTGCAATATTCCATTCCCGACCATATGATTATTTCAAATTTTCAATCATATACCTGATTTGTGACATGATCATCGCCTCATTGCTATTAATTGTCTCTATTCGTAGAAAAAAGCTTGGTGGTCACGTATCTCTTATTTTGAAGACATCAGCTAGCCTATTTGTAATATAAGTCAATAAACTTTTGTCGCTACCCATTATCAGTATATCATCAACATAAACTAGTAAATAAATCTGAGTGTTAACAGCTGAATAGATAAACAGAGACACATAAATTTTCGAAGCCTTGAAGCCGATCGAAAGCAAGCAATCATTTAGATGTTTAGACCATGCATGAGGTGCTTGTTTTAAGCCATAAAGTGATTTATGTAGTTTGTAAACATGATTAGGAAAATCTTTGTCTATGTGCCTTTATAGTTGCTTCATAAAAACATTCTCTCACTTAGGGAGCCATTTAAGAAGGCATTGTGGACATCAAGTTAGCGGATTGACCAGGTTTTTAATATGGCAAGAGATAAGAGAAGTCTTATTGTTGTTGGCTTGACCAATGGACTGAAAGTGTCAAAGTGATCTTTTTCTTCAACTTGATTGAACCCATTAGCAACAAGGCAAGCCTTGTAATTTTCAATTGATCCATCAACCTTTATCTTGACTCGGAACACTCACTTGCATCTTATCACATGCATATTTCGATAAGGTGGAACTAGTTTTCAAGTGTTGTTGTGTAATACGGATTGTATTCTTGGTTCATCATTGTTTGCCATTCATAGCTCTTCACGACTTGAGAGTATCAGGTGGGCTTGAAATCTTCTACACATGAAATCAAAGGTTTGTTATCTATAGGGCCTTGAGTCATATGGTGAAGTACCATAGGATGTGTTCATTGAGTCAGACTAGTGTTTGGCGTCGTGGGGGGGGGGGTGTTGGAAGGAACAATTGGAGGATGTTCGGGTGTAAATTTTGCTGGGGAATTGGGGGTGGCGTTGACACAGTCGTGTCTAGGGAGTGTCAAGCTAAGGTCATGTTCTCTTGCTGGTAGTGTGGTTGGCTCGAAGCGCTAATAACAACTCATGATAATGCATCTTGAGCACGAATAGGAACTATAGAGACGTATTTGCTACAAAAGGGAAAACATTAATTCCATCAAATCGGACATGGAATACGATAAAATCTTTTCAGTATTGAGATTCAAACAATGATATCTTCGAAATGACTCTAGGTAACCAAAAATGACAGATAGGAGAAATCGAAACTCTATTTTGTGCTTGTTGTAGGTATGAAGAAACGAATAGTCATGATTTTCTTTATTGACTTGAGCATAGGGGTTCATATTGTTTAGAGTGGCAGAAGGGATATAGTCTAAGAAAACCACAGTTTCATAGGCATAGGTCTAATACCTAAGGGAAATGGAGGCTTGGGTAAGCAAGGTGAGACCGATTCTAACAATGTGCCTATGACGTGTTTCTACTCTCCCGTTTAGTTCATGTGTGTATGCACAAGATTGACGATGATATATCTATAGGCTAACAAAGAACTTGTCTATTTTTATGCATTCTCGCCTAGATAATTAAGACTAAACGACTTTAATTTTACAATATAAAGTTTACTCAACCAATGCTTGAAACCTATGAAAAATTGTATAGATATCTACCTTTAGTTTTGTAGGAAAGAATCCGGTATACCGATAGTAATCATCAACTAAAATGACAAAATAATGATGACCGACAGTACAAAGAGAATAAATGTTATTTCAGGTCTTAGGCATTGGTCAGTGACGTAGCATACTGTATAATTCTCTTGAGTGAGGGTGACCAAGACGGTTGTACCAAACTTCTATAGGTGTTTTGGAATTAATGAATGCAACTGGACTTTGTATTCGAAGTTTGTATAACCCTCTTGAGCTTTCTCCCTTAAGTAAAATTTGGTTGGTATTGAGATCTTTTACAACAAAAAATAAGGGGTGAAACTCAAAGAAGACATTAGTATCAGTGGTGAAATGTTTGACAAATAGGAGAGAGTTGCTTAAGTATGAACATGTAACACATTTTGTAACTATAGGACATGTGAAGGAAATGATATAGAAGTATGTCAAATACTATAAATATTCAAATTTGTGCCATGACCGACTCGAAGAGTGTTGTTCCTTGTGTATTCTTCTACTCGTTGCATCGATGAGGGATCTGGATTAGCATGATAGGTAGAACCAGTGTCTGGGAACCAATTCTATGATAATGGTGCAACGGCTAGATCGTTGGAATAAGTCTCGTGTGTTTGAGAACTGGTTGGCCTGGAATACCTCTTATTGCATTGTAAAGTAGTATCACCAAAATTCTTACATATTTGGCACGTTGAAACATAGCTATGGCCACGATTGCGGCCTTAACCCCCTCTATGTCCACGGTTACAACCACAAAGTCTTTAGGCAGGTTGCTTTGGTGGTGAGGTGGCAAGTGGTCCATATTAAGTCACAAGAGTTGCAGGTGGCTGTGGGAAGCCGAAAAAAGAATGTTGTAAATGTAGATGAACTAATGGGCAATGAGATAGTCATTTAGTTGATCAATTGTCACAGGTTCTTTTGTGGTCAATGAAGATACCATCGCACGTTACTCAAAGCGAAGTCCTTTAAACATGCATAGATTCTGCTCATCTAAACCAATTGGTCGGTTGGCTTCTGTAAGTAGTCTAATTAAACCCTTAGCTTTGCCAAGATACTCACTCGTAGTGGAATCCCCTAGGTGCAAACACTACAGCTGACTAAGTAGACTCAAAGTGTCTCCGTGAGGGAGGCCCAAACGCAACTTCAATAGCTTATCATAGGGCTCAGCATGTGGCATGTCACACACCAGCATACATACCTTCATCGGACAAAGACGAGATGAACATGGATGAAATAGAGGAATCCTGACGAACACAATTTTCGGCTGCATGATTGGCTACAATGGAACACCCATCAGGAGCCTAAATAAAGGAATGTCTATAGAGTATTAACATGCATGTGCCGTCAACGTATCCATTGAGTATGACTACGGAGAAAATGAACAAGCTGAATTTTCCATAATAAATAATTAGATGAGGTAAATAAAGTGATGGAATGTATGTAGAGTATTTTTTTTTTTGGATTAACGAGGTAAACCTCACTCCTGATTGTGTTAGTAGTGAGTAAACCCTCGCCATGTGACCCTAGGGTCAAAGGACCACAAGTAGGTAAACCAGCCTAAGTTACTCAAAGCTAACCGACTCAAACCTAAGGGCTTGAGGTTCGAACCCACAACCTCTCGGCTGCAGGTGTAACTCTCTTACCACTTGGCCTGCTCTTACGGGCTATGTAGAGTATTTATTGAGGTTATGGTGGGTTGAGAGCCGCGGATCATTTTAGTCTATTAATACCATAAATGAGAACAAAAATTTCTAGAGAGAGTTTTATTATTGATCAACCATATTTACAAAGTACATGAAGGGATGTATTTACAGGGATACAAGAGATATAGTCCTAGCTAGAGTAACTCAAGTTTCCACTTGCCAGCAAAAGACTAAGTCATTGGCAACTCCATTTTAGGAGCAACTCAACCATGTTTGTCCAATAATTTATTTTATATTTATAAAGTTTCAAGTTGTAATTTTTATGGGAGCTATCTATCAACTTTCTTAGTTTAATTTGGTTAACTATGAACAATCTAAATCGGTTACCTTCTTATAATCCTTTGGTGATCGAGTTAGGATCACAATATAAGTTTGGATAAGCATGCAGGTTTCACCCACAAGATGAAGTCTACCACTACCACTCAAATGATTGATTGAATTGGATAAAACTTTGAGAGTTGACTTCTGATATTGATTCAATATAACGAATCCTTCACGTTTTTTGTTTCACTATTATAAAACAATAATTTAGCATCATTTTTTTAAAAACTAATTAGCATCATATATATCAATAATTTATCCTTACTATTACGAAATTTATTATCAATAAAATGTATGTGGAAGACCCTATGCTACCGCCTATAGGTTCGGTTAAAAACAATTGGCTATAATTAAATTAATAATTTTTAAGTACGATAATCATATTTCACCTATTTAGTCACTTCTTTCAAGGCGTTAGATTTATATTTTAGTTATGCTGAGTAATCCCCTTTAGTAGGCCAACGCCAATCTAAAAAATAAATTTATTATAGTACCTTAGCTTAAAATGAACTATACATTGTACATGACCTAATAATGTAAAATACATGCAAGTTGCATAGACTAGGTAATAGGATTCATTATATTTAATTATTATATATGAACTTCATACGTATGGATCAAGTGTGACATATCATTTAAATCACTTATAATATTAAATCTTAATTTTAATAGGTAAATTTTAAAATCAACAATATTACTCTCTTTTTCTGCACTTTGTCAACATGACACGCACGGATTAACTCTGAATTTTTTTTTTATTAAAAAAATCATTTTTCCCAATAATTTAATTAGAATATGTGGAGAGTAATATTCAATAAAAATACACTAATTAAAATTTTCCTTTTGAAACTTAAATAACTTTTTTTATACAAATTATACTGATATTTGCATTTTATATAATACAAGTAATTTACCCAAAAAAAATTTAATCCAACCCCATATTGACAACTCCTTCAAGTAGTTGATGTAAAGTCAACTAAGGTGTGTGGTTAATAGAGTGATGGGGGAGAAAGAAAGAGAATGTCGTTTTCCACATACAATCATCCATTGGAAAAATCGAACCTGGAAGAATACACTATTAATACGGTCGTTAATGTCGGCTTAAACAATTGGAAAATGTTTGCTCCCAACGTTTTATCACACCTGGCCTTTTCACGTTAAAGTAATTATATATTGTCTTCTCTGAAAAGAGTTGGGAACTGATAAAGCCTGACGATTATAATAAGTTTGATTCTTTTTAATACTTTTTCAGTTGAGTCTATTACATGAGGTCTTTTTAGTGCGGTATATTTTCAGTTGAGTCTATCACATGAATTTTTATCGTCGAACACAATGATTAATCCACTCGCTAGATTGTAGGCACCTCTATTAGGTGGGACAGCTGGCCTGGAGATTTCAGACTGCTTCATACCCAAAACCAAGGATCGAATCCTTGACCTTTGATTAAGGATGAATGAATCACTTTCATTCAACTACACCTTCGAGGTTAGGAAGAAGATGAATGGTTACATCTTCAGACCACATAATGTTACAATATCATTGTGCTTTTGTAAAGTTAAGGAATTAGAGGGATCATCTGTACAAACAATAGTGTGAGAGTTACATATAATGTACGTAATAAGTTCAATGGTTCATTGTGGACACTAGGTAATGGTTCTCCAATCTAGAAGGACGCTAAGTTACCATAATTTATTTTTCATCGTCCTGTCGAATTGAATTGTAGGACCTTGAAATAACAGATTTTATCTTTTATATAGATAAAGAATTATTGGATTAAGACACACAACCTACCATAATAAATGTTTAATTATATATAGTCTCTTCCACTTGTCTTTTTGTCTTTTGTTATTATTGATGATGCTTTTAACTTTTTAATTGTCTAACCGATTTAACCTGCCAGACTAAACAGTGAACTAAAAATTAAGCATGAAATTTAAAAAAAAAAAAAAAAAAAAAAAAAAAAAAAAAAAAAAGAAGTTAAAGTGCAAAGCAAGATTTGAACTACTTTGGGGTTGTTTACTAACTTGGAAAAATGGAAAATTTTCAAAAAAAAGAGAGAATGGGAGAAGTGGAAAAATGGAAAATGGAAAGCTTGTTTACTAAATTTTGTTCTCCAATCTCAATCTCATCTCCATTCTTCCAATTCTTATACAGTTTTGGAGAAAGGAAAATATCCATTCTCCAAATGGAGGAATGGATACACGGATGAACAGTGTTTCGGGTGAACAGTGCGCGAGGTCCAGGGATCGATTCCTGGGTGTGGCGTGTGCCTAGCTTCTTATTCCCATTCTTGTTTTTCTTTTGTTTTCCCAATTCTTTCTTACTTTCGTTGTTTATTATTATTATTTTTATTGTTTTTCTTTTGTTTTTCCCAATTCTTTCTTACTTCCGTTGTTTTTATTTATTTATTATTATTATTACAAATTGCAAATGATTTATTCACTTTTTCTTACTTTTGTTTTCCCCCCTCCTTTCTTTCTTCTTTTTTCTCTCATTTCTTTCTTCTCTTATTATTATTATTATTATTATTATTATATTATTATTATTATTATTGCAAATTGCAAATGTTTTATTCACTTTTGTACTTTTAGATACAATAACAAAATTCAAATATAGATTTTTTATGCCTTTACAAATAATAATATTTATTTTTTAAAATGTACGCTTATTACTTTTAAAAAATCACTTTTGTATTTTTATACATATTATTGTGTATTTTGTTTTGTAATCGGTTGTAATTTATTTAGTGTAAGATTTGTATTGGTGTATTAAAATTATTATTATTATATAAATGAAAAAGGGAGGAATAGGGAATGAAATTAAAAAATTAGAAAAATGGAAAATGGAGAAATGGAGAAGGAAAACTGGAAAAATGGAGGAAAACTGGAAAAATGGAGGAATGGAAAACTGGAAATGGAAAAACAGAAAAATGAAGTAAACGACCCCTTTATCTGTCCTTTAATTTCTTTTTCTTTTCAGCATTTTCAATTGAAATTCCTCTATAATATTCACTTTTTACGCATCAAATTTTTAAATCTATATGCAATTGTTGTACTAATTGTTTTATTTACTTGTAATTGGATCCATAAATTCACTATTAATGAATTAATTAACGAATATCATGATCTTTTTAATTTGCAAATCATGCAATGTTAGAAAATGAATGATAGTGATGGGCAAACCTTGGGTTGTAAATGTGAGATGAGCATACGTTACGTTGTTCAAGTCGGACATGTTTATCGTGGACAGAATAAAGGTGTAGATATATTTACAAAGGCCCCGTTGTTACATGACAGGAAAGTGAACGTTTTTAATATCCCACCGGTGACAGTTAAGGACATGCATTCTTTGAGAGGACAATGCCAAGGTTTGTAAAAGAAGACATGTGTTTGAGAAGGATAGCTGATTGTGTATTCCGGGTGTCCTTATCTCTTCTATGTCTCTGTGGCTCTCCTTGAAGGAAGGTTATAGGATCGAACTCCGGTGGCGGGGTATTAACTCTTTGTGTTGCAACAAATAGAGAAAATATAAAATAGATATTATATTATAATAGATTCAATACTACTAAAAAAAACAAAAAAAAGAGTGAAATATCATGTAGGAAATTCCTAGCCGTGATTGAATTTTAAAGGGTTAAAGGTAGGAAAATGATAAATTTATTGGACTTGGGTGAAATTGGGCTTTGAGTAAATATTCGGCTTTCAGCGTTAAAAGCGAGCCTAACCTATTAATGATTGAGATATGAAGGCGGGATTTTCAATAATGGGTCATAGGTCCATTCAGTTGCATTTATTGGATTTCATGTTTGGGATCGAGACAGGAAAGCTGCAATGGCCCATTCCTCACTTCGGATGTTATGCCAGGCAATCGTTATATCGTTATATATATATACTCTTATGCGTGGCAAAGATCTTATGGTCTAGTGCACCCGGTTTCCCAGTTTACACTCTTATATGAATGATGGGAGTGAGTTTAAGCCTCAGTGGAGAGGTTGAGAAAGTAGAGTACTCACTTTTTATTTTTATTTCATCAAACAATATTTTGAACGCTATAAATATGCTCAAGTGTATTGTGATTTTCTTGTGACAAAATGTGAAATTCGCCCACCCTTAGTAGTTAGTACCTTCACAGGATTGTGGAATGATAAATTATGATGACTCAACTAATCAACAAATGCTAGACTTTTGCTCATTGCGTACAAGGAGATCCCTTATATTGAGATATTGTTCCCACACTACCGCCAATGAATCTTTTGAAAAATTTCATTTATATCATAAGTTGAACTATTCATACGGGCTATTTGAGATTAAAAAAAAAAAAAAAATCGTTGATCTTCCAATTTCGCCAAACTTATCTTAAGCCTATAAGGCACCACCCCTAGAACCACTGCAGAGGTAAATCACAAGTCGTGCAATTAGCCCAACCAAACATTCTAGCATTCTTGGACCTGTGTCCAGTAATAACTTTTATGTTAGATGACGTCTATTTGAGATTTTCTTCTCCCAAAGGTTGAATTTTCATCCCGGCAAAACATCTGGAATGATGTAAATTATGGTAACTCAACTGAACACTGCGCACAACAAACCCTCTCACTTTGAGAGGTTGCTCCACTGTTACTGATGAGACTCGATCCCTGATCTCTTCTCCTAAACTTCACAACTGCAACCAGTTGAGCTGCCTATGCGAACATATTTGAGATTTTCTAACCATATGAAAGGGGAGTTGGAAAGAGCAGAAAATGTTAATATGAAGACAAAGTAAGAAGGTTGAAAGGCTAAGGGAGCATTTAATGATTTCCACACCAAACCATCAGACCTCGGTAGCCTATTACAGCTAATTGACAATTAATTTGCATCTGCTGAGAAATCATACAATTAATTTGCATCTGCTGAGAAATCATGGGGTCTGTTTACTAACAGAAAACAGTTTTCTGTTTTTCAATTTTTCAGTTTTCATTCTCTGTTTTTCATTTTCTGTTTTCTGTTTAGAAAACTTGTTTACTAACACTTATTTTTTCAAATTTATTTTTTCAAGTTAACGTTATAAAATTAACAATAAGTTTAGTTTCGAGTTATTTTTAGACTTTATATTTAAAATATTTTAAAATATATTTGGTTTAAATAGAATAAATATATATTTTACTTTGAAGTCCAATATATGTAAAAAAAAAAATAATTTACATTTGATATCCGGACCAAATTTATATGTGTATATAACATAAATAAAATTATATTTGAACCAATAACCTATTAAGTTCACACAAAATTTAGTTTAGATAATATTAATATTTTTTGAGCTAATATTTAAAATATGTTTGGATATATTCATTTGAATGACATGTATGTAATATATAATTTTTATTTTGAATTCTAATATAGTAATATATGTGTGAAATTTCGATATCTGATATTTGGACCAAAACCAATAATCAATTGAGTTCAATCAAAATATAAAGTGTGTTATAGATTTCAATTTTTAATTTTGATAATGTGAATGATGTATAATTTTAAGCACAATCAAATAAGTTATGTTTAAATAAATAATGTAAATAGAAAAGATAGAAGATGATGATAAGTAAAAGAAGATGATAATAAATGTAATCATAGTAATGAATAAATATATATGTAAGTAGATAATGGTGAGAATGTGGTTATAATGACATATAGTCTAATAGATGATAGTTGATTCTGTTTTCCATTTAGAAAACAGTTTTTTATAGTGTTTCAGTTTTCTAAAAAACTGAAAAATTATTTCCTGTTTTGAAAATGGAAAACTGTGCTAGTAAACATGTTTTCTGTTTTCTGTTTTTCAGTTTTCAAAATTTCCAGAAAATTAGAGAAAATTTTCAGTTAGTAAACGCACCCCATATTTTTGTTTTGTCTGTGACCGGGTCACCATCAACACATACTTTGCTTTCCAATGTGGATTTTCATGTATAACTCAATTCATTAATTAATTTGAAAAAGAGTTAATAATATTGTTCTGTTGGTAATTGCATCACTGCATCTTCATCTGTCGATTATAAACATATATGAAACTAATAAATTATTAAGGGATATCTTACAATTTACATTTTTTCCCCACTTAATTAGGGATGAAATTGTGAAAACAAGCTAATCCAAACACGATCGAATTTAAAAATTTAGACTCAAGTTCAACTCTTAATTTTTATAATATTTGAATTCGATTTGATTGGCTCAAGTTCAGCACCAAACTATCAGAAAGGCCATAATTGCACACAAGTGGCCGAGTGGGAAGAGGGAGACCCGTCGTCTGCTGCCTTTGCCTCCCTTAAAAGCTCTTCTTTCTATTTCAACCGATTCCTCTCTTGCTATTAGAGTGGTCAAAACAGATCCACTTTGAAGATTTTTCCTCTTAAAAAATTAAATAACAGATATTACCTTATAAAGAATTACGAGTGTTTAATAACAACTTTATATAATCTATATAATAAATAAAATTTATACTCCGTATTAACTATATATATACACACACACACATTGTGTATATATTCATGTGTACACATGAGGCGGGCTAAGATTGCATGAACCCTAGCCTGTGGGTCGGTCCGCTTTGACAATATATTTAGAAACACAATTTATATTCTAGAAATTCACAATTGCAGTACTAAAAATTACACATTAATTGGCGCAGAACTATGTCTTTAGGACCAGGGTCCACATTGCAAGGTGGACCCTGGTCCATGATATAACAACTCGTGGCAGTTTTGCTTGGCTCGTGGCGGGTCACCCGTATGAATTGGACTGATGTAGTGGGTACTGATAAGTTACTTTTTTCATGTGTGTCTTAATAAAGTGTCTACATTAAGATTTTGTGTATGAGAGTAAAAATTGTGAGTAAAAAATAAGAGTATATATAGTATTTTCTAATTTACTCTAATCTTCCTATGGCCTTGCAAAACCATACAACACTGTAGAGAATTGAAACAAGTATTAAAATACTCCAACCAATGCGATGAGTAATTAATTAGAAGAAGGTTTAGTAGGTAGCTAGTATTTGGGAGAAGTAATTAATTAGAAGAACGGGGATGATGAGTAGGTGTTATGTTCATATTAGTATTATTAATTAGTTATTTAATTATTTACCAAAAAAAATGAATTATTATTGTGTAAGTCTATCTGTAGCTTGTGAAGGTGTTAAAACCTAAGTCTTAACATATAGAATTGACTGATTGTGTATATTTTAATATTTGACATGCCACACTAACTAAAGTATATCTGTTAACTAATTTAAGACAAATCATTAATGTTTACCAAACAACTAATATATGTGTTTGATTAATTAACTTTTTGTAACAGTTTATTACTCTAAAACGCTAAAATTCAAAAAGTTGCACAAAATAGTTTTTTCGATAAGCTTTTGAGAAAGTTATTTTACATGTAATCAGCTAACAGTTGATTACGAAACATCTTTCCACAATCAGCTAATACTATCAACTACTCAAACTCACTAACCCAATCAGTTAACATATATTTACCAAACACCCGATAATGTTAAATGCTCCAAATATATAATTTTATCCCTAATTTCTTAGCTCACAAAGCAATGGACAGCAATTAAAGTAATAAAAGAAAGGCTAGAGTCAATCATAAATTATTGCAAAATGCTGTTTGTCTTTAATTAGGTAAAACATTGAAAAGCAACAAACATCTTTGATTTCATCGAAACATCATAATCTTTGAACAAGAAATGATGTAATGGCTTATCTTAAATACAGTGACCCACATCATACCCTTAAATTAATACGTAGTAAACAACACATCCAGTAATTTACATTTTCACCCATTTGGCTGAAGCAATAAGAGACATTTAAGTCTGGTATTCAAACTTATAAATTAATATTAATAAAAAGCAATACTATGCCAAGGGCCTTGTGGTCCAGTGGCATCAAATCCTTCCCTGTATACGAGAAGTGGTGGGTTTGAGCCTCAGTGGAGGCGTTGCTATCTCTTTGTGCTTCAGTAGAAAATATATAATTTTTTCTTTAATAATAATTCATATTATACGGATTCATCAAATACATAGTATTTTCATTCAAGACACAATATTGTTTTTTGAAACACTCAATTCTTTATAGGCAAATTATGCTATGAACCCATGTCCATGTTCACAATTTTAGAATTCTATGTTCACAATTTTAAATCTTAATATACAAAATTACATTACTTTTTTTTTTTTTGAAGAGCAAAATTACATTACTTAATATACAATTTTGTTATATAGATTAAAAAATTGTGTTATACTATTGAATATGGAGTTATGAAATTGTGAATATAGATTTCTGAAAGTGTGAACATAGAGTTCTGTAACTGTGAATATAAAGTTAAAAAATTATGAATATAGAGTTCTAAAACTGTGAACATAAAGCTTTAAAAGTGTGAACATGGGCCTGAGTCCACACCTTGTAAGGTGGAACCTGAGTCCATGGCATAACAATTGTTCTTTATAAATATTTATTCTATACTTTCTCAATTCATTTTAGCCCAAAGAATCAATGTACCACCCAATTGAAATAGTAACTATGTTGTCATCACACTACATACATAAGTTGTTCTCACAAAAAAAAAAAACTACATACATAAGTTGCATTTAAGATACAATAAATATTCTTTATATTATTGCATTTTCATGTATCTATAGCACAATTCACATACCATTTTACTAGCCGCTTTGTTAGGTGTTGAGTTCAACTTCTAAATTATAAATAGTTTATTTAATATTCTTTCTGTTTTATTTTATTTTTAAGTTCACTATTACGGGTCAAATTAACTTTTTTTTTCTTCTCTTATTTTTTACTGTAATATTTTTTTTTTAAATTTTTAACTTTTATGTTTGATAATACTTTTTAATGTAGTTTGTGGATATATAAATATAATATATTAATACTAAACTAAAAAAAAAATTATAAATAACTTAGGTCAAATCTTTTTTTTTTTGAGTAGAGAAGGAATTTAAACATGTAACCAATCATTTAGGATAGCCACAACTATGCCGCTTATTAATATTGCAACTATCATAGATTCGACTTGTCTCGCGATTTAATATTCGTTGAGATAGTTTCACACAAGTGTGATTCATTTAAAAAATATTTGAGATATGACCAATGACATTGATCAGTTAGTTGAAAATCATTTTTTACCTAAAATAATTTCATATAAAATTTATTTAAAAAAAAGTCATATAAAATAAAATATTGCTCCGGGGTCCGGGTATCTGAAAAAAGTAAATTATGCGACGAATTTTATTTGTGACGGTTTTTCGTGGAAAGAAGTGAGCGCACGCGGGCGAAGTACATGCGGTAAAGCTACATCCGCCGCTGCTTTTAAATCTCTCTCTCTCTCTCTCTTGTGCTAACATTTTCATGAGATTCTGAAGTAGAAGGAGACGCGGGAGGGGGCAGATTATGAGCTCCACGAAGAAGAGAGGGGAAGTGAAGATTGGAGCTTAGGATCCGATCACATATAGTGTACGTTAGAGATGAGTCGTCTGGCCCCATTGGCTGAAGTTCCGAATGGCGAAGAAATGGAGGAATTGTCGAACAACTGTTCGAAGAAATCACACACATGGAGAAACTGGCTCAGAACTCACTTGTCATCTCTGCTCTTTATCCACAAGAAATCTGACCACAGAATCCTTCTCAGTGTTCTTGGTTGCCCTCTCTTCCCTCTTTCTTTCCATCCTAAACTTCCTATTTCTCAAGTAAGCCCTCTCTCTCTCTCTCTCTCTCTCTCTGGTGTTCTTGATCACTGTCATTATTCATATGCCTTTGGTTCTGTTTATGCTTTGTTCAAAACCCTATTAATCACACTCTAATTGTCCCATTTTATGTTTGATGGTTAGTTTAATTAAACATTCCTTTAAGATTGTATACTTCTATGTAAGTTAGGTATTAAAGAAATATGGAGTAGTAATGTTAGGTTTGGGGTAAACTAGCTAATTTAGTCGAACAGTTAGCTTGGTAACTAAGATTTTAAATTGGAGTTTACTTTTTTGGTTTGAACCGGTCAGCTTATCGCTCGGAACCATCTCCACCTTCAGATAGTGGCTGCGGTTTTCAAAAATCAAAGTAATGTTAGGTTAACTTGCTTTTTTACTCCCATGCCTGAAAAAGTGTTGGTGCAACAACTTTTAAGAAATTCTTGCATCCATTTTTAGCTGGGGGTGTTAAATGGGGGTGAAAAACATCATTTTCCACAGAGAATTGTTATGAGAGGAAACGACAAATTAGAGCAAGATCAGAAGTTTCGATGTATGTGGTCCGCGGATAGGAATTCTGCATAATTTTTGTGCCTGTATACACGTGTTTAATTTTTCCTTGCTTGTTTTATATGCCTGGTAATATAATTTGCTGTCACATCTATAAGATTAATGGCAACACTTGTAGCTTTTTAGTAAAGTTGTGATTTTTTTTTATCATTTTTTAGTTTTGTGCTTTAATGGCATGCTTTGTTCTTCTGGCCTGGAGTCTGGACCATGCTGTTCAAGAGGGGTAACCCATCTGTACCTACCAGTGGTTGCAGACTTGTAAACATCAATGTTTGGTAGTTTCTGAGTGTTTTATTTTCTACTAAAATTATACCACAGCCCATTCCTCTTTGCCCTACTCACTGGTTGCTTTCTTTAATTTATTGAACCACTACAAATCATTCATTGATATGCGGTAAAGACTTTGAAGTTTCAATGGTAAACAGCATTTTTGCAGGCACTGTCTGGAAAACAATATTAATAATCTGTACAATTTTAATAATCCCATGTAGTGTGTTTTGTTATCTATAATAATATTAAATCAGGATTATGAGTATGGGGTAAGAAGAGTGAAATAATTATCCCATATCTGAGTTGGATTCAGTCTAGCGATGTTTGTGGAGGTTGCACATGCACATGTTTGTACTTCTCATTTAATATTCTAGCATTAGGTTCTAATCTGGACAGACATTTACACTATACTGGAGGGTATGGTGTAGAATAGTTACTGTAATAAAAAAACATATGAACAAACTTTTGCTCTGTATTTAATGAAGGGATCTTAATTTGTTACTAGCAAGTACTCTTGCCGTCCAAAATAATTGTTCATGTTGACTTTTTAGTACCATCATTAAAACTTGTCTACTTTCTTCGTACTTAATCTTAAATAGGTACCATAAATGGTTCTACTTTTTAGTTTTTACTGTTACCCTTATAATGAAGATAAAAAAAGTTAAAGAGTTACTCAAGGCGAAAGCCTTTTCTCTGTTATCCTAGATTATGTATCTATGGTAAATGAGCTTGGCTCGACTGGATGAGCTTGCATCCCAATGACCTTATGGTCTAGTGGCACCCGGTTGCACCCCCATGTGGAAGGGGCGGGTTCGAGCCTCAGTGGAGACGCTGCTGTCTCTTTGTGCTTCAGTAGGTTGAGAAAGTAGTAATAGAGTCAGTAGTACTAAAAAAAATGGTAAATGATATAATTAATTTGGAAAAGATTAATGATTAAACTCTAAACAATCCAGGTCTCGTCGTCAGCAGAATACATAATACAACACTTCATGGCGGCAACTGGGTGCCGGAAGCTGGAAGGGATGGTAAAGAACATGTATGCTACGGGAAAAGTTGTAATGGCAGTGGTGGACGAGCTTGGCTCGACTGGTTCACCTGCTGGATCTGGGAGTAGTGTTTCACAAAAGGGTTGCTTTTTTATGTGGCAAATGGTTCCTGGGAAGTGGCTAATTGAACTTGTTGTGGGCGGTCACAAAATTATAGCGGGCAGTGATGGCAATGTGGCTTGGCGTCACACGCCTTGGTTAGGTGCTCATGCTGCTAAAGGCGGCATTCGTCCTCTCAGACGTGCTCTCCAGGCAAGTAACTGCTATTAGTATTTCCTTTCAAGTTCGTAATTGTTGGGGAACTCTTGGAACCAAAAACTAGTTAGCTCACAGAACTTGGGCTAAAAATTGTTTTATAAAATCATAGCCGTAAATTCTAAAATAGTATTCCCTCCACTAGTGGCAGACATGGAAGGCCAGTATGGATCTTGTTTTTTCATTAGCTTTTGCATGTTCTTCCCTTGTGTGGTCTAGTTTCTGAGTCCACTTCCACAAATCATGGCATTTGCTAGAATAGGTGGGGCATGTGACCACCTTCTCACCTCATTTTCCACAGTCTTCCCATATGCCTCCACAGAATATATATATATATATATATATACATATATATCATCTGAAAAGTTAAAAGGGAGTTAGAAAGTTAAAGGAACTAAATACTAAAATGTAAGAAATAATCTTTTGAATGAAACTGGTAAAGTGGTAAGTTAGATGAACTAGGTGAAAAGTGTAATGGTGCTTGACAGGCATTTAGCGATCTGATGGCCGTGCCAAAGGGGCCGAGTATCAAATGATGTGATTTGTGCAACAGGTACAACCTAAGTAGCATTGAATACCCTCCTTAACATGAATAAAGTCCTGGCAAATAATAGAGTTCGCTATTTACACGTATAAAGTGTCCAGATCTGGGATGTACTGTTCCATAATGTATTGACTTACAAAGTCTTTAGGTCACTATGTTTCCCAAAAATGTATCATGTTCTGACAAAGGATAGAATTGGCTATTTACACACATGAAGAGACTAGATCTGGGATATTTCACCCTTTGGCTGGCATAATTATTATTTCATGGGGTTCATATGAAATAGAGCTTATTGACCTCATTAGAAATGAGTCCAAGTGTATTCTTTGCTGACATTTTCTTTGTTCAAAGTGTTTGTTGGTATCTTTCTTTTAAGTTTATTGAGTTGCTTCATATCACTTTGCTGACTATTTCGTTGTTTAACCAAGCAGGGGCTTGATCCTCTGGCTATATCAGCTGTGTTCTCGGGAGCAGAGTATATCGGGGAAAAGCATATCTTGGGAGTTGATTGCTTCGTCTTGAAATTATCCGCGAGTCACAAAGACCTGGCTGAACGCAGTGATAGCACAGCGGAGATGATAAAGCACATCGTGTTTGGTTACTTCAGCCAAAGAAGCGGCCTGCTCATTTACCTCGAGGATTCATACCTGACCAGAATTCAGTCCCCCGGTTCCTTTGCAACATACTGGGAAACCACAATGTGCACAAGGATAGAGGATTATCGGCCCGTAGAGGGAGTGATGATAGCTCATTCTGGCTACTCGAGCGTAATAATCACAACGTTCGGAGACAATCTAAGGACTGGGCCTGCCACCACGCGAATGCAAGAAACATATACCATAGACGATCTCGCGTTTAACGTCCCTGGCCTTTCCATCGACTCCTTCATACCTCCGGAAGAATTGCAGAAAGACTGTTCAGAGGAAAATCTTGATTGCAGATATCCATTGCAGCAGCAATAGCAAAGGAGCATTGCTGTGTAGTTGAATGGGTTTTTTTAGTGATCACCACTGAGGCACTAACTTGAAGACTTGAAGTCCTAGACCATAAAATATGACCAATTCTGTATATATAGAATATAGGCTTGCATTGAACTGTTTGAAATCTTGTCTCCATTTGCCATGCATGTTAAACTATTAGAGTAGTACTATGCTAAGTGTACCCTTTGTTGTATAATGAAGATTTTCAAACACTGTTGAAAAACTAACTCTGAAGAATTTCTGCAGTTTCTGTATGTACTGAGTTCTCTGAGGTTTTTTGAGACCACTATTTACAATGACGATCAATCGATCATTATACCATGGATCATAGTATATATTGCAATGTAGAATATACAAGTTTGTTTTCAGTAAACTGTAAATTCATTTTGTACTATACTACATGTTTACTTTTAATAATTTCATTATATTTTAATATAAGTTTATTTTTAGTGTAATGTAATATTACTTTTATGGTCTGTATGGAAACCTAAAAATGTTTTTTCTGAAAAATAATTTAATGTTTTAGTGTTTACCTGAAGTTCAAAAAACTAATTTTTTTTTCTATTAAGAAATTGATTTTTTTTTTCTATTTAGTTCATTTCTCTGAAAATAAACACATTATTTGTAATAATAATAATAATAATAATAATAATAATAATAATAATAATAATTGGTTGTGGTTATGTGGTGGTGATGACGGTGTGTTGCTGGTGGTGGTGATGGTGCTAATTATAATCCGAAAACTAACTTAAAAATATATGATAGAGAAGATGAATACAGGAAAATAAAGAATTCGGAAAATGCTTTCTAACAAAAAATCTAGGACATTTTTTTTTCCGCCAAATTGGGTCTCTTTTCTGTTGACCAGAATCAATATTTTCCTTTATTAGCCAAACACGAAAAAATTCGAAAAATGATTATTGGAAGTTATTTTCTGAGTTTCCAAATGGACCCTTATTGTACTACTAAAAAAAAGCATGTAGTATACTAAAAATAAACTTGCATAAGTGATTCACAATATAATTTGTCAATAGTTATACACTTATACTTGGACAAGATTAGGTATGTGTTACTATTAATTAACATATTATATACATGCATTTAATATATTATGTACTTCGTACATTTTATTTACTGGTACATAATTCGGAGGTACATAATATGTCAATTGCAGGTACATAATCTGGATCGAGGTCTGGACTAAAGTCCACAATACAAAGTGTATGGTCCATTGTATAATTTGCCTTATAATGATTAGGTAATTTGCATTTGGGCCAAGATTCCCAAGAAGTCAATTCATTTTCGGTAATCGACTAACCGCCTCTTCATTTGTCGCTTCTTTCTCTTTTACTGCAAATTCTTAGCTATTTTTTCTGGTTAATTTGCGTGTGGTTTGTTAACGGATTATGGTATATTGCAGAGTTCGCGGATTGTGATTTAGATCTAAATTTTAGTAAATTTATAATATATTGATTATGTTGAAATATTTGAATGGAAATAAAAGTATTTGATTTAGTAAACTTCAATCGTCGTTGACCCCCTGCACCTTCCCATCCTAACTCCGTCCCTAGTCCCTTGAATTAATATAATTAGCCCACATACTTAATTGACAAATCCAATAAATTTGGACTGCCTAATTGATATACAATTTGGTTAAATATGTAGCCCAAATCATTTCACAACATCAATTTGAAAAAAGCTTAATATATAACAAACAAAATTATTACATACAATGTAATCAAAATTTCAATTTCTACACATTAATGGTGTAGATTCACTGCAAAAAGTCCTAATTAATTCTCATATATATGCTCCACACAAGCCCCTAGTTAAAACACCACTACAAATCTACAATTAATAAACAAAATTTACTCATATATATATATATATATATATATATATATATATATATATAACTTTTCCCACAACCACTTATTTGAAAAGTGAAAACTGAATTAGACGGAAAACATTCGAATTGACATTCCAACAACTTTCCAATCTCTCATTTCAAAGTCAAATGATTTTATTTTATTTTTTTGAATTTAGTCAGATGATTAAATTAATTTGAAACACGACAAACATAGATAGATGTCCCAAATACATCTACATTTGCAAAAGTCTGCTTTAGTGGCTTAAGAAGTAATAGTCAATGGCCCAGTCCGGGATAACTTTGTACTATATATGTGGATTACATGACAATACTTATACTGATTAGTGAGTCCACTTCAATTCATTCCGGAAATTAAGATGGTGGATGACTGAGTCCACTTCAATTCATTCAGAAAATTAAGATGGTGGATGACTTGAACAGTTGTTATACAGTGGATCATGATCCATATCGTTGTGTGAATTATGATCGTCGAATGAAATTGTAGTAGAACTAAAATGATACTTTAGTATTATTATAATGAAACTAGTGTGTGTGAAAAATGAAATTTAAAAATAAAGTACATTATCGTCAAATGAAACTGTAGTATAATTAAAATGATACTTTAGTAGTTTAGTATTACTATAATGAAACAAGTGTGCGTGTAAAATGAAACTAAAATTCAATGCCATACAATAACATATATTGTCAAATGACCTGAAATGCAATTAAAATAATTTCCCTCCATGTGAGAGTGTAAACCGGGTGCCACTTGATCACAAGGTCTTTGGCCAATATTACTATAATTAAACTAGTGTGTATGGAAAATGAATCAACAAAATAAAGCTCAAGCAATAATATATATTATCAAATGAAATTATAGTAGAAATATAATGATACTTTAGCATAGTTATAATGAAAGTAGTGTGAAGGAAAAATAAAATTAAAAAATATAATAATATTGTTAAATAAAACTGCAATGTAATTAAAATGATAAATACTTCACGATTCACCTGCTACGTATATCATGGTGCGCAGTAAAATTTGCCATGACCGGCATTAGCGCAATGCTCGTTACGGAGTTTACCATAACAATTCAAAATTGTCTGCGTCAAGTCAACACCATATGCTGACTGCGTCAATGCATATATAATCTCCACTTTTCTATGCAATTTTACCTAAGTCTATCATCAAATTAATTATTCCGTATTAAATACTTTATTTTATCAATAGCAGAAATAGCAATATTATACACTCATGAGTATGGATGACTTATTCAGATTTCTTCCAACTTAATCAAAAGTTTCATGAGGGAGAATTTTACGTGTCTTAGAGTCATACCTCAAACAATTAAAATTAATGATTAAAAAAACACGTAGGTAGACGAAAAAAAAATCAAAATGTTTTTATTAAATCTTTTAAAATTTAAGGTACCTTTACATAATTAACTGGTCTATGGGTAGTTAATATATATATATATATATATATATATATATATATATATATATATATATAAAAGAACAATTAAGATATATATTACATTCCACATATCATTGTGTAACAAACTTTTTTGTTAAAAATTGGTTTAATATACGGAGTAGCATCTTTCACCATTTAACATCGTATGGTCGTTGGTAAATTATTTGGTACCATAATAGCACTTTCCACCAATAGTTTGGTGAAATCGTTAAAATTTAACAAAAATTTTATTAAACTTAGAATTGGGTAATTATGATATTGATTTTATATATTCTAAGTGGTATCAACAATAATTTGATAGTGGATCTCTCTTGAATTGCATAAACACTGCACTTAATTCAGCAGGCAATAAAGTGACTCAACTGGTTAAATGAATGAGAAATATCTGCACACACATTTTCAAGCATGTAGATGGTTCAAATTTTTTCTCAAATTTGTTATGACTTAGAACGCTTTAGCCCGGGCTGCTAAGCTGCCATCTATTTTGCAGCTATTGAAATATCAACAAAGAAATTTGTTGAAGATTAGTTTCTTTGAAGTCTTTGGTATCAGAGTCAACCCCATGCCAAATGTCATATGTTTGAATATCTGTGTCACCCAAAAAATAAAAAGACTACGGTCCACGTGTTGTTTGGAGCCATCAAAAAGTAATCGGCCCGCAAATGCGAGGGGCGTGTTGAGCATAAATAATATATAAACATAAATGTGCAATCCAATTACTAGTTTAGGCTTTTAGTTGAGATGGGGCACATGCTTCAATTTGGTATCAGAGCCTACCACATGCCAAAGGTCATGGCTCTGATACCAAATTGAAGCATGTGATTTATCTCAACTAAAAGCCTAAGCTGATAGTTGGATTGCACATTTATGTTTATATATATATATATATATATATATATATATATATATATATATATATATATATATATATATATAATATGTTCAACACGTAAGCGAATTATTAATAAAGTAGATAGCTTGGAGCATACTACGGGTGAACTACATGATTGTGATCAAACACCTTGCACTATTTGGAGATTGTCCAAAGAAAACTATGACTATGATTTGATTTGGAAATACTACAATAAAGGGCATTCTTCTCTGTTAAAAATATACAGCTTGAGTGTTCCAAATCAACAGGGTATTTTTGTGGTAGTTTTGGAAGCCATAATTTGCAACATGAGCGAGTGGTTTTTCTATCAAACCTGCACTTGCACTGAATAATGAGTCACAGTTTCTATATCCTTTCAAGTCGCTTTTAGACAATTTCACTGCTATACGTGATATTTGTGGTATTTATGTTGATTTTAAATTGAGGTATTTAGATGTGTTTGTGATCCAAAAGTCTGAAAATTTTCAATTTAAGATTGGGTTTATATCACCCAAAAAATTGGAACTGAGGCAAAACTATCATTCATGGGGTTGCTTCACAAATGGTGCGCAAGTGGATTTGGTTTCCGTAGTAATGAACTCACAAATGACATAAAATTTCTGCTTATAGTGATGAAAAAGTTTGACTCAAATGACTATAAGAAATTAAAAATGTTTCGTATGCACCCGATATTTTATGTTTGTAAGACTTGTGTATCAGAGCCAACCCCATGCCAAATGTCATGGGTCCGAATCTCTGCGTCACCAAAAAGAAAAGACTACGATCCACTTATTGCTTGGAGCCCATCAAAAAGTAATCGGCCAGCAAATGCGAGGGGGCGTGTTGAGCATAAATAATATATAAACATAAATGTGCAATCCAATTATCAGTTTAGGCTTTTAGTTGAGATGGATCACATGCTTTAATTTGGTATCAGAGCCTACCACATGCCAAAGGTCATGGCTCTGATACCAAATTGAAGCATGTGATTTATCTCAACTAAAAGCCTAAGCTGATAGTTGGATTGCACATTTATATTTATATATATTATATTCTCAATACGTGAAGGGGATTATTAATAAAGTAGATAGCTTGGAGCATGCTACTGGTCAACTACATGATCGTTATCAAACACCTTGCACTATTTGGAGATTGTCCAAGGAAAACTATGACTATGATTTGATTTGATTTAGAGATACTACAAGAAATGACATTTCTTCTCTGTTAAAAATATACAGTTTGAGTGTTCCAAATCAACAGAGTATTTTTATGGTAGTTTCGGAAGCCATTATTTGCATGCACCCGATATTTTATGTTGGTAATAACAAACAATTCCTTATTGACTTTGTTATAAAGTTTGATCGGGTATTGAGCAATCAAAACTCAGATGTCACTCTTTGGGTTCATACAATTTAAATGCATTTAAAGAATTGGGTAATTCTAATATTGATTCTATATATTCTAAGTGGTATCAGCAAGAATTTGATAGTGCATCCCTCTTAGAATTGCATAAACGCTGCACCTAATTCAGCAGGCAATAAAGTGACTCAAATGGTTAAAGGAATGAGAAATATATGCACACATATTTTCAAGCATGTAGATGGTTCAAATTTTCCTCAGATTTGTTATGACTTAGAACGCTTTAGCCCGGGCTGCTAGGCTGCCATCTATTTTGCAGCCATTGAAATATTAGCAAAGGAATTTGTTGAAGATTAGTTTCTTTGAAGTCTTTGGTATCAGAGTCAACCCCATGCCAAATGTCATAGGTTCGAATATCTGCGTCACCCAAAAAATAAAAAGACTACGGTCCACGTTTTGCTTGGAGCCATCAAAAAGAATTCGGCCCGCACACGCGAGGGGCGTGTTGAGCATATATAATATATAAACATAAATGTGCAATCCAACTATCAGCTTATGCTTTTAGTTGAGATGGAACACATGTTTCAATTGGTATCAGAGAGCCATCATGGGTTCGGATCTCCACATTTGAGATAGAGTACATGCTTCAATTATTCCACCCGAATTGAAGAAACAACGATTTGCTTCGAAAGATATTGTACTTTTGATTTTAAAGTTTTATAAAGTTTTTGTTAAGTTTTTATAGTTCTATCTATCAATATGTGGAAAGAGTCACTAAAATAATAATAATAGAAGGATAAAAATGATTATATAAAGAATTAAAAAATTGAATTGACCATTACACAGAACAATTCAATGGCCAAATAAAATCATTAATTTCTCTATTTATTCTTGAGCAATTAATTGAGTGTGTTGGTTGATATGTAGTGAAATGTTTTAAGAATCAAAGTTGTTGGAAGACTAGCTAATTGAAGACCTTATATATTATAGAAAATGGAAATAAATATCTTAATATTTTTGGTGTTGATGTTGGATTTTCCGTTGATAAGCCCTATTTACTAAATTGAAATTTTCTTCAATTTTATGAATAAATAAAATGAAAAAAAAAAGGTTTTATGCTTAAAATAAGTTACATAATAATTTTTAAACAATCCAAAAAAAAAATCATAAAAAGCACTATACTTGGACAACTCCAGTCGAGTTGGATAGACACCACAAGGTTCCAAGTTTAATTTCTTATGTCAATTGTATATTTGTCTTCTTGTTTTGAGACATTCAACTATGAGTAACTTGAATTCGTTTATCCCAACGATCTAAGTTGGCTTATCCCCTCAACTACTAGGTAAAAGTTAGGTTTAACTCAAAATGCTCACAACTTCAAATATTGATTGCAAACTTTCTAAAGTTTTTTAGTTTTAAAAAGATTATTTATTTCCAAAGTTATTATGGCGTCTTATTATTATTATTATATTAATTAATAATAATTAATATAATTATTACCTAACATATCCAAAATTGTTATTTTTGTCCTAAAAAGCTAAAGATATATATTAGTTTATTATTATCTCGAATAACAATCCGACACACACTCTGTTGTTAACAAATTTTTTTTTCAAAATAACGTGACTTCAAAATAAACTTTAATTTTTATTAATTATTCATAAATCCACACAAATTATTCAAAATAAACCATTAATCGTCCTAAGCAAAATTTAAGATGCATTTATTTTAATTCTCTAGATTTTAATTTTTTATTTTTAAATTACAAAAAAAATTTAAAGTGAACATTTTTTTTTTTTAATTTTTCTTTTCCAATCCTTCATTCCTCTAGGAAAAAAATATAAACCCACAATTATACTGGACCGTTGTATTGGAAATCTGCCTCACCTGACTTTGTTTAAGCTCTTATGCAGTAATCTATCTTCGATTTTTGCTTTCAAAAAATATTCAACTACCAATTGACGTAGTCCCATTATATCACATGGCAAGACAAAAAATAATATGAAAAATGGATGAGGTCCATGGGGAGAATAAAAAAATGGAATAATATAATTATGCAATATGATATAGGCACACGATCCACACCGTTTGTGGTTAAATGTTAAAATAATAAGTGGAGTCATCACGCAAGAAAGTTGAAAAATGGAAATGAAAAGGGGGAAAAAAAAGAAAAGAAAAAGGGAGAGTAAGTATATAAAGAAGATGGGAAGAGAGAGAGAGAAGCGGCATCTAAGCCGTTTGTTAGAATTGTGTGAAGGAGGGTGGCAAAAAGAGAGCCTTTAGCCATTTCTCCTAACTTTCATCTCCCCCACTCTCCCTTAAAACCTCAACCAAACACTCTTTGCTTCATCGTCTCACTCTTTATCTCCCTCTTAAATCTAACCAAAACTCTCCTGTTTTGATTGATAGATTCAAGTTTGTTAACTTGTTTTTTACTTTCTTTTTTCCCAAAAGCCCCAAAAACAAAAACAAAAAAAAAAACAAGAAAAGTTAGTGTGCTGGTGGTTAGCTAGCTACCTCACTGCACACTGCACTGCACTCTCTCTATTCCATTTCTGCTCATTGGTTTCCATTTCTTTCCCACAAATGGACACTTTTTATCTTTCCTCTTCCTCCTCCTCCTCCTTTCTCCCCAGAACAAGAAGGCTTTGTTTCGTCGTCTCGAAGCATAGGCTGTGTTTCCCACTCAGGATCAAGAACATGGTTTACTGCCAGGGTGGTGGGAGTAACATGTCCTCTGTTGTCGGGAGGGCGGTGGATCAGGGCAGCAAGGCGGCGCTAATGGAGGCCGGGAGCTTGCTTTTGGCCCCGAATGGGACTGCTGCTGCTACTACTGCTGCTGCTGAGAATGTTGGGGTGAAGGAATTGGTGTCTTATGTGGAGAAGCATGAAGATGGTATTGGCATTGTTAGGTTCCTTAGAGGGAAGTCCTTTCTCATCACTGGTGGAACTGGTTTTTTAGGGAAAGGTATTGTTATTGTTGTTGCAGAGTCTCAGATTTTTTTGGTTTTTTATGAGCATAATATGTATGTTTATATTCATTGGTGTTTATATCTCAGTTCTGATTGAGAAGATTCTGAGGACAGTGCCTGATGTGCACAAAATATACATCTTAATCAAGGCAGACAACAAAGAAGTTGCTATGGAGAGATTGAAAAAAGAAGTTAGTATATGCTAAAATGGCTTTTTCCAATTCCAATTTCTGTTTCTGTCTGGTTTAATCAGCTCACATCTTTCATGTCTTTATAGATCATCAGTGCTGAGCTGTTCAAGTTTCTGAAGCAAACCTATGGGAAATCTTACCAAGTCTTCATGCTCAGCAAGTTGGTTCCCGTGGTCGGGAATGTGTGTGAATCTAACCTTGGAATAGATGATCACACGGCTGAGGTGATTGCCAAGGAGGTTGACATCATTGTAAACTCTGCAGCTAATACAACCTTTGATGAAAGGTTAGTTGCTTTAGTTAATTTGCATACACTTTTGTTTTGTTCTGAATCTTCTATTTCAGCCTCTGTGTGTGTGCTGAAATTTTTTTGGTGGGGTTTTTCAGATATGATGTTGCTCTTGATATAAACACCGGGGGGCCTAATCGCCTAATGAAATTTGCCCATCAATGCCACAAGCTTAAGCTCTTCCTCCATGTTTCAACAGGTGTGTTGTGTTGTGCTGTGTTATTCATAGCTTCACGATCACGAATGATTCTGTTATGGTTTTAAGCTGTGTTGAATTTTATTTGAATGAACAGCTTATGTGAATGGACAACGACAAGGAAAGATCATAGAAAAACCGTTCTGCATAGGTGAAAGCATAGCGGGCGAAAGTGTGGTGAATGGGAATCAAGAAACTTCAGTCCCTAAGCTGAATGTTGAGGATGAGATGGAGATGGTTTTGAGTGCTAAACAAGGTCTCCAAGATGGCGAAATGGCTCAGAAGATGAAAGAACTCGGTCTAGAGAGGTAATGCATCGAAAACTTTTCGTGCCATAGCCATTCTAGTTAAAAAATGGCAAGTACAGAGTTCTGAGAATTAAAGAAAGGTTTTTGAATGTTCAGAGCAAACAAATTTGGGTGGCAAGACACTTATGTCTTCACAAAGGCTATGGGGGAAATGATGATTGATAATATGAGGGGTAATATCCCGGTGGTTATAGTTCGGCCTAGTGTCATCGAGAGCACACATAAAGAACCATTCCCTGGATGGATGGAAGGAAACAGGTAATTCGAGATAAATTAAACTCAATCATTTTTCATCAGACAGTTCCTTGTACTGTTCGTCCTAGACTAACCTTAAACCTTAAAACCTTAAACATTGCTATCATGGAGGATGATGGATCCAATTATTTTGCACTATGGAAAAGGGCAACTTTCAGGATTCCTTGTAGACCCCAATGGAGTACTTGATGTGGTAAGTTCATGTCTTTATTAACCCGAAATTTAGTTTTTTTTTTTTTTCCAAATTGCTGAGATACTTGTTGTGCTTCAGGTTCCAGCAGATATGGTTGTAAATGCAACCTTAGCAGCCATGGCAAAGCACGGGGCGGGTGGAAAACCGGGAACCAGCATTTACCACATCGCCTCGTCTGTTGTAAACCCGTTAGTCTTCAACGACCTGGCGAGATTGCTGTATGAGCATTTCCAATCCAAGCCCTACATTGACTCAAAGGGGAAGCCAATTGATGTGCCAAGAATGAAGCTGTTCAGCTCCATGGAAGCCTTATCTTCCCACTTATGGCGAGACGCGATTGACAGAAGTGGACTAACCGCTTTGGGGGATTCCAAGGGGAAGCTATCGACCAAGCTCGAAAACATCTGCAGAAAATCAGTGGAGCAAGCAAAGTACTTGGCCAGCATCTATGAGCCCTACACTTTTTATGGTGGAAGGTGAGAAAGATGGATACTTTGGTGTCACACCTGAACAGAATTTCTTCGGGTTTTTGTGAGTTTATGTGCTTTTAACAACCTTAAAACTGCAGGTTTGATAACAGCAATGCCCAGAAGTTGATGGAATGCATGTCTAATGAAGAACGATGGCAATTTGGGTTCGACGTCGAGAGTATAGATTGGAAAGATTATATCTCTAATGTCCACATCCCGGGGCTAAGGAGGCATGTCATGAAAGGGAGAGGCTCATGCAGCTAAGGGCCACACATAATGCTTTAATGTCTGCAGCTTATTGTAATGGAAGTATAGTACTGGTGCTCTTTTTTTCTTTTTCTTGTGTTTTTTTTTTTTGGTGAGTTTTTCTTTTTTTTTTTCTTCCTTTTTCTCCAACAAGATGGGAGCAAAGAAATTGCATGTTAATCACTGATTAAAGATGTAATATCCTTTGAATTCAAGTCTATAAGTGGTGTTTGGAGTTCCTTAGCACAGTAAAGCTTGGAACTGAGAGATGTATGTAGAAATATTACTGTATTTGGAACCTTTGTCAGTTGATTCATCATATCCTCCTTTATTAATGGTACATTTTATATAATCTAATCTCTCATCTCATTCATCACAAATACCTTCCTCACACAAAAGGGTATCTTTTACCCAGTCACAAAACTGCAGTAAATCACTATATTTTAACTAGCAAAAATTTGCCCACACAGAGAGAGGGTACCCAGAGAGCACACTAGACCACAACTATATTTCAATTTAGGTTCTCATCTATTAAAATTAGTAGCTTTAGTGCATGAATATAAATTTTTAACAACTTTGATCCTTTCATGGCTTATTTGTCCATGACCAAAATTAGTCGACTTTTTAATCAAATAAATTTACACCTATAAACTCATCTTCATTCTTCACATTTATCCACAACAGTTTTTCAATGGTCACTTTACTTGTGCAACCGATAACAACAGTAACAACTTGGAGTGCAACAGTGTGGGTGGTGCCACTCCAACCACTCTAGCCCAAATCATACTCCACTGCAACCATGTCGAGTTAACGTCTTAACAAAAGTGAGTGTGAGATTTATGTCACTAAGAAACTTTTCAAGTTCTTATCCATATTCAAACTACGGGAAATCCTTTGAAAAAAATAAAAGAAATGTTTAATAAGTTTTGTCTCGTGTTGTTCACAATAACTTTCAAAATTCTAGCTATAAGTTGGTGTAGACATGGAAGAAATTGAGAATGAGGAGCGGAAGAGATAATTAAAACGAATTTGCATAGAGAGAAGAGAAAGTGAATATTTTATTCAATGGTTTACCTTTTAATTTAAAAGTATTACGCTTTTTTCTTCAAAAGCATTACATGTTCTCTTATAAGTAACAAACACTTTATTATTGATTAGTAAGGAGTATTACATTTTCATATTGACCCTATCCGCCTTATGGACAGACAAGAATATGTGAGACGGTTCATACAAATTTTTGCTATAATATTTCATAAATGTTAACAAAATTTTAAAAATTTCCTATAAAAATCATTTAAATTTTATAAAATTTGATAAAGGTAGTCTTCCACCTAAAACTCTCAAAGGAATTCCCTTTTCATTAAGTTATGAGGTTGTAGTGTGGAAGTCAAACTTTGCCCATAAAAAGAACTCCCCCAATCTTCCCATCGGAAGAAGTTTCCTCCCTCTTTCCTTCAATATTCCGGCCAGGCCGTACAGATGGCGGCGACAATGTTCTCGCACCTCCGGTACTCCGACAGCCTTACCGTCGTCGGCATCTCAATCTGCACCGCCGTAATCTGCGAAGCTATCTCCTGGCTCCTAATCTACCGCACGGCCTCTTACAAGTCTCTGAAATCCACCATCGACAAGGCCTCCAAGAAGCTCGAGACCATGAAAACTCTCGAATCGTCCAATCCCGCCGCTTTCCTGACCACTAAGAAGTCCAAAACCAAGAAAATCGACCGGGTCGAGACCTCGCTCAAGGAGTCCAGTCGCGACCTCTCACTCTTCAAGTTCAAATCAGGGTTTGTAGTCGCGGTGGTTCTATTCCTGGTCTTCGGCTTCCTGAATAATCTGTTTGAGGGGAAGCCAGTGGCGAAATTGCCCTTTGTGCCCATAAAACTCGTTCAGAAGATGAGCCACCGAGGGTTGCCCGGGGAGGACATGACGGATTGTTCTATGGCGTTTTTGTACTTCCTTTGCTCGATCAGTATTCGCACGAATCTTCAGAAGTTCCTAGGGTTCGCACCGCCGCGCGGAGCTGCTGGAGCTGGCCTCTTCCCTATGCCTGATCCAAAGACCAATTGATCCTTGTAACGGGTGATCCAAATTCTTCTTATTATTAATTTATTTTCCAGTTTATCTTTTTGATTCTATTTTGAGTTTTTGCTATTAGAGATAGCTGCTTCAGATTTTTGGTTTACACTTTGATGATAGCAATAATTTCATCTACGGGACATAGTTTGTTTCATAATCAGAAACTAAGCGTTCATGAAAAATGTTTTATCTTTGCTTGGACCATTTCCATTGAAAGTTTGAATCTTTTATGTTGGTAGTTACTTTATTTTAGCATCATGTGAAGAGTTCTGTTCTGATGTTTCACTTCTATGTGAAATAAAATGTTGTTCTTAAGGTATTTCTTATTGATCTTCATTGATTTGGTGAGAGAGATGAAATGGAGTGTTTTGATGTTGTACAGTTTTACATCAAACAGTTAGGCACTTTCCACCTCTTATATAGTTGATTTAAACAAAACACATTAAAAACTAGCATTTTGGGAGGTTTCATAGATTTGCTGCTTGTAATAGTTTTGACACTATATAACTATTAAGAGTTTTTTTTATACTGAACTAGTGGTGTTATTGATTATATAGATATCTATACAAAAGGTCTACTAGGAGTAGTTCTTTAGTGAGTTTTAGCCAGCATCCCCACCCAATGCTAGCCTCTAAATTCAAGGTGTTTGGTGTGCTCTTTTACCTGTTTAGTAGAATCTAAGGAATGGATGGACCATGTAGTTTAAGAATTTTACAGAAGTACAGTTGGAGATTGGAGAATAAAATGATGCTAAAGTACCAAATTCTAACTGATGAACTATATTATGGCCTAGTCATTTGCACAAACAATCAATTTGGTACATACAACATGGGACTATGGGAGGTGTCAAGTCATGACTAAACGGAAAAGCCAATTAAATAAGAGAAGAAGGGCCAAAGACCTTGTGGTCAAGCGGCATGAAGTGACTCTCCCAAATGGGAGGTCATGGGTTCAAGCCTCAGTGGAGGCGATATTGACAGAGAGAAGGCAGACTAGTAAGAAAGAAACCTTGGCAATTAAAACCAACCCTACCTAGGAACCTAGCAGATAGGGAGCTGGCATGAAGTATTGTTGCTTTTTTTAGTTAACAGATTTAATCACTTAAACTCTTTTTGTTCACTGGGTTAACCAAAATCAAAACCCATGAGTTCTCTGGTCATATCATGTTGCTTAAGGGTTATCGGTTTTAGCTGTGTGGCTTTGTCCCATGTTTTGGCTTAGTTCATTCTCATGATAAGCTTCTCTTGATTTGGATTCTTCTGACATTCCTTTGTAGTTGAGTATCTCTGACCCTTTTCTGCTAGAGCCAGTTTCACATGACAGGCTTTCATACCTAAAACCAGCCCTTTTTTGATATATGACACTAACCAGACCCTTGTTGTGTCACTTCATATGATATGGCCATCTGTCTATTTTGTGTGGCGATATTCTGTTTTTGTGGACAGCGGGACAGGGTAACTCTTTGGTGCTGTAGCCAAGCAACTAATATTTCATTTTTGTTCAAGTGATTTGACACTCTTTCTGACTGCACATTTAACAATAGCTGCAGCAGATGGTAATTCTTTGGCATATGAACTATCCTCCTTCAGTTTCTGGTTCCAAAACTCTGGTGCTCTTTTGAATCAGTTCCAAAATAATTCTTCAAGAAAAATCTAAGTATGGCAGGCAGGGGTTGTGAATCATTAGCTGCTTCAAGAAAAAATGAGGGGCAAATGGAGTTTGCCCCCAGAACATCATCAAATCTATCATCTAAATATCAATAGCATCAAAGTTTCAAATAGCTTATTGTAACTCTCTGCTTCAGCTCTTCTTGCTGTGCTAAATAATCTGGAATTAAGTATAGGTCTTGACACGAGATGAACCTTGACACTTTCCAGATGTATAAAGTTTAGTAAGTTCGGAAACCTCATTCATGACAACAATCCAACTTCTGCATAACATTCATCCCTTGCGAGCAATAGGATGCTCAATACATTTAGTTTCAGCTTTTCTGAGTTAGAACTGAAACAATAGAGGGGAAAACAGGACCCTTTTGTACCAACATACACACAAACTTGTGAAGAAGAGTCTGGTGATGGATTAGAAGTTCCCTGCACTGTTGACCTTCTACAAAGCCTATATGCACCATTTTGATGGCTTATTTGTGAATATTATCATTCACCAATCACACACAAAATGGGTAAACTTGAATTGTCAAGACAAAACCCTTTTACTCAACAGAATTATGCACCCCCCCAACCAACCAAAAAAAAACCCCATTAGTTAATGGATCATTCTATAGAAGAAGAAAAGCAGCCTGTTAATAGAGTACTACATGGTTCAATGATTTGTTGCTTCATTTCCATGTATGATTGTTTCAGCATCACTAAAGGCTGTGGATTGTGAAGCTTGAGAAAGTTGGGCCATGGATTGAGAGGTTGCAGCACTTATTTTTGGCAATAGAGGAAGAGGTGCAGATGTAGGTGCTCAAGAATCCACAAATGGATCTTATATTATATTATTACAACTTTTGCATCCACTTAGAACAAGCAACCTACACATAATCAATCACATTCACAGCAATCCTGTTGGAATAAATTGTCAAACAACCCTGGCAATTTAACAGTTTTGCTAGGCCAAACAATAGAATTCAAGGCAATCTCGGAGGTGGTGATATGATGACAAATATTTCGGCCTTGAAGTGTGTATTCATATCAATGCCCATCCCTTGAGAAGTCGGCGTCTATGGCAGCCTACTCTAGACGGCTCACACTCTTGGCTCTTTTCAGAAACCGCTTTGGAAATCTTTTGTTTCCACTATTATATTATTGAGTGTCCTCTTACTAAGGTTATTGCCAAAATTCTACCATTCTGTCCTTACAAGCTAAGCCGGCCACTGTATTCCTTTGCCTATGGAAGATGAAGCAAAACTCGAATCATAAGATGAACCCAAACTACTTCATTTCACATATGTCATATCATATCTCACTGTCAAATGCAGTCACCTACCAGAAGTCTAGAAAACAATGAAAAGTAAACTAGCAGCTGTATGTGATCATTTTTCTCCACTCTTAGTCAGAAAATTCATTCCAACCCTCTTTGACTAATGAGTTTTCTCAATCCCCGTTCTCACATTGTTTATGATCATACGGTTCAAATTAGCCACTACACGTAAAAGTGTAATCAGGACATCCTATTAGTGTGGAACATCATCCATGATCATAAAGTGCAATTAGGACATCCATGCACTTTTAAGGGCCAAATTCGAAGTTTGCATTTCACATAAAAATTAAATTTATAACGAGTAAATAGGTTTTGTACATTAAAAAAAAAAAAAAAAAAAAGAAGTCCAAACTAAATTAAATTTGAGACCATTATATCACCAAAAAAAAAAAAAAAAATCATTTTGGATACCATCCCACTTCATAAGGAATGATGTTGGCATAGCAAAGCATGTACTTTACTTTAGTGTATAGAAATTTGGCAAGAACTTTAATTGAATGCGACTTAACTTCATCTTGTATCAAAATCAAGGATCGGATCGGACCCAATTAAGCATCTTTGGATTTGACAAATGTGGCTGAGGATAAAGAAAGACAACCTAGTTTTAAACAATCGAAAACTTACAAATCAAGAAAAATCTATATGCTAATATAAGCCAGTTCGTGCATATGTTACTATTGTTTATGTACTTGCAAAACTAATCAAATGATTATTGTGTCCCCGTCATGTTAAAATATAGGGTAACGTTTGTATGAGACCGTCTCACGGGTCTAAATTCGTGAGACATATATACCAGACCTTTGATTAATGGGTCCATTAATCAAAGATCCGGTCTCTTATATGTTTTTTTTTTTTTTTTTTTGTATTTTAAAATTATATATGATTTTGTAACTTCTTAATGACATGATAGAAATAAGTCAAATAACCCTATATTAAGGCTCTCATCGTTCAATGTAAAAAATGCATATTACCATAAATGTAATTATTTTTAATTAAAGACGCTTTTAATTTTAGTCATACTTATTAGACCAAACTACTAAATGTTGAAAATTAAAAATGACATATTTTTTTGGGGCTTTTTCCACCGGTATCCCTCCAGCCGACAACCAGAATCTGACTAATCCTCTGTCCCAACGGTCAGCACACTAAGTGGGACTGGCCAAATGGAGCACGAGGTGCTGAACCACCATGCCAACCATGTTGGTTAAAAAAATGACATATATAAACCATAAAATCGAACTCTATGTAAAATCCACCACATTACAAGGTGGTCCATACTCCATAAGACTTTAAATACCAATTGAAATTAAATTGTATAAAAAGGAGGAAAGAAAACCTCCCCTTAAATATTCGATGTTAGACAAGAGAATAAACTAATACCTTTTGCTTCACAAACACCATGCAGGGTCAAGTTTAGCTTTGTAGGTTATGTGAGAAACTTTATAACATAAAATTATAGGAAAAGTCTATGGTGTCAATTGGCAATACTACTGGTGCTACTTGTACTGAATATATACAACAAAAGCTTTGAAAAATTGTTTATGTTTTTATTAGGCCCATAGTACCTATTACAAACTCAAAGCCTCAACCATTCACTTTAGGATAGTACTAATTACAAAAAGCACCCGTGCCAGTCAACACCTTAAAATTTCCAAAATTATAATTACACAATAAGTTAAACAATGTGGGAACAAATCATAAATGATTGCATAATTCTACTCAATTACCTAGCTTATCCTAAAAGGTTGAATCTCCAACCCCAAGGGCCCCTACGTCCTGGTTGGACAAAGTATATGAGAGGATGTAAATCATGGTAACTCAACTGAACACAGAGGCTAGACCTTTGCTCACTGTGCACAAGAAGCCCACCTCATTTTGAGAGGTTGCTTCCACACTATCGCTGGTGAGACTCGATCCCTGGTCTGTTCTTCCAGACTTCACCCCTGATAGGCATATATAGTGGTATACATGGCCATGTATATATGTTGATATAATTTAATTAATTTACAGCTAGAATTTTTATCCATGCCTGGGCAGGCCATGTTTGTGTGAAGGGCATCAGCAGTAGTTTTCATTAGGCATGGGAATGAAGGAATTGAAGCTAAGGGAGGGGGGGTGGTCCCCCAGGGGCAGGCCATCTGTGGGGGAAGAAAAAGTCAAGAATAGTATGTGTGGAGGAAGTGGATGAAAAGAAGATAAAAAAAAAAAAATGAAAAGAGAAGGACAAATTGGGCAGAATTGAAGAATGGAGTTCTTGGGTTTTAGGACCACTGACAACACTTGTGTGATGATGCCAAAAACAATGTTTTAATGAATGAAGGCAAAGTACCTCAAGTCCCACAAAGTGCATGGACTATGACTCTCTCTCTCTCTCTCTCTCTCTTCATATATTCATCTGCTTTGTACTCCACACTTAATTACAACAACTGCAATCTGACGCATATGTTCAGTCACTCACCCGTGTATGTATGTATGTGCAACAGCGCCACCCAGTGTGTGTATTTGCTATTTACCAGAAAAATGATTGCCAAACCACTACTTTTTCTGGAAAACCATCAAACTATTTTTAACAAGGAATAATATTTCTTTTTCACATAAGACATACTTTAAAGGTAGGGGAATCCCACAACTAGGTTTTGAGAAGTTTGCCCTTAAATAACCTCTTTTTTATTTCTCAACAATTTCTATTATTTAGTGAGTTTAATATTGTTGGGGTGATACTAGCAGTAGGCCTAAAAGCGGTAGACTAGCCGTTAGTTATAAAACTAACAAATATTATTGTGTTATATATGTTAATGGTTTTAGTTCTTTAACCAGTAGATAACTATGTAAGATATAAATATAAATTAAACATTAAGGTGGTTTAGTTTTTAAATTAGGAAAGCTAAATTATGATATATGATCAAGTAGTTTTATCCGGCCTTATCATGGAACATAGACGATCGAATTGAAGACTAATAAGTTCTATATATACAATCAATTCATTTTGAATCAAATGACATCTAAATATTCTTTTTATGTTGAATAGAAGGAAAAGCTGGGAGAAGAGTCCTCTCTCATGCAGCTTCGTTTCAAGATATGCATTGATGCAAAGACAAGGCATATGTATGCTGAAAAGCTCAAACTGAAAGTCATATATTATTGTAAGATGTTTTTATTAGAGAATTGGTGAAAATTTTAGGCAATTAGAGGAGTAGAATCAGGTGATCTAAGAGCATAATTGTGTAATCTGTGATGGGTTCTAGAGAATGGAAGTTCAATTTGTCCAATTCAATGCACATTTGGTGTGGTTTTTCTTGGTGAATCCTAACTTGTATGCCGCCCGCATCAATCAAGGTCGTGCATATGGTGTTGGGTTAGATGACACTAACAATTTGAAAGATAAAACACAATCCCCTTAGCTCGTAATAATTGGATGAAGAATAGGTAGTTGTGAATTTAAAAGTTGAAAAAATGGGTAGATGATGAACTACATATATTGTTTTGTTGATGTTGTTGATTCCACTTGCTAAACTTAGATTTCTACATTTTAATTAAAATTATTTACTCTTTTGCATGTTGCTTAATTACCTTTTGGAAATTAATGTTGCATTGTTAAAGTTGTATGCAATATTGTAATAGGTAAATAATGTACTTTGGAATTTGGAAGAATTTTTTTTTCCGTAATTATGTCTCTCAACCATAGTTGAAAAAGACAATATAATGCATCATGAACTAGGAAACCATAACAATATTGATGATGGTCGAAAATCTTGAGTTGTCAAGGCTAATGCACTCATCTAGAGAATGGAAGCACAATTTGCCTAATTCAATGTGCATTTGGAGTGATTTTCCTCACTCAATCCTAACTAGCTAGCATGCCACCCATATCAAAAAAGGGCAGTGGTGTTTTGTTAGATGACATTGATAATTTAAAAGATGAAACACAATCTCCTCGTAATAGTTGGATGAAGAATAGGTAGTTTTGGATTTGAAAGTTAGAAATATTGTTTTGTTGATGTTGGATTTCTATATTTTAATTAAAATTAGGAAAAATAACATTTTTTTCTCTCTAAATTATATGATTATAGCGTTTTTGCCCCCTGAATGAATTGTTACGTTCATGTATCGACATTAGCCTCTTCAGTTATTTTAAAAGTGATGGTTTTTCTCCTTTTCTATTACATGGACATTTTTACCCTAAAACATAAGTATTTCATATATTTTTTTCCTATAAATTATTACTTAAGGGAATAAGAAAAAATACGAAAACGAGCAAACACCATTTGTAAATATTATAATTATAATTTTAAGCTAATGCTAGTAACAAAATTAAGACTTAAACATACACAAATAATTTATTAATACTAATTAATTATAACATGAATATTAATGTTAGATTTGATCGCGGTTCCGATTCCGAACTGACGATTCACGGTTTTGAAAAATGATAAACCGGCGATTCCGATTTGAATTGCTAATTCAAACTTTTTTTTTTTTTTTTTTTGTAAATTCATTTTTTTTTAAATAATCCAACTTCAAAATTTTTTTAAATATTTTTTCCTGATTCAAAACCGGGGCCTATTCCCATTTTTATTTTAACAAAACAAAATTGGAATCTTTTGGGTTCCGGTTTTGAATCATAACCAAAACCGTCTCTGGGGTTTCGATTTCAGTTTGATTGCTATAGTGTCCAATTCGGTCGAACTGAACCGCATGCGGTCATCTCTTAGTGTTACTAGCAGTAGCTTAAAATTATAATTCTAATATTTAAAAATGGTGTCTGATTTTTTTTTCACATTTATTTTGATTCCCACATATAAGCAATAATTTGCTGGAAAAAAAATAAATAAAATACTTATTTTTAAAGGAAAAAATATCCATTTAATAGAAACTAGGGAAAATTACCACTTTAAAATAACTGAGGGGGCTAATGTGAATACATAAGTAATTCAGGGGGCAAAAGCGCTATAATAATAGAATTCATGGAGAAATAACACTATTTTCCCTTAAAACAACTTATCCTTTTGCATGTTACTTACATCTTGGTAATTAATATTGCATTATTGAAATTGTATGGAATATTGTAATAGGTAAACATAATTTGCAATGGGAAAGGCTTCTAATTTGTTGCTATAAGTACGTTTTTTAACCACAATTTGGAAAGATAACACTATTACGAACTAGCTAAGAAATGACAATTCAACACCACTAGTAGTAGAAAACTTTGATTTCTCAAAGCTGATGCACTTGTTCAAATATTTCCAATGACACGCAGGGGTACGGTATTATATCAACCATGGTTAGGATTACCAATCCGAGAAGAGTTTTTGCAAATGCTAAGAAACCCTCAATTTTCAACTATGTTTTTGTTGTTGAAAACAAGCGTGTTTCTAATCGTGCTAAGCTCTAGCTACTTTAGGTTTGCAAATACAAATTTAAAAACATATATAATAATCGTAACACTTATATGATTAAGTAACACCAAAATAGCTTAGTATAGAAGTATCGCATTCAATATATTCCATTACAGATATTGATAATTCTAATAGTCATCATTTTTATGAGGAAAAAAAGAGAGCATACTTTTAGCAAAATATAATTTAAATTAAATTTGTTGTTTTTAATTTGAATATATATATATATATATATATATATATATATATATATATATATATATATATATATATATATATATATATATATATATATATATATATATATATATATATATCTAAAATTGGGAGTAGCTAAAAAGATGAGATATAATAATTTAAAGAATTGAATTCATCCACCAATATTGAGCTTCTCATGTCAACATCTAAAAGCAAAGATGAGGACCACTAGGCAGTGATTGAAGTAAATGAGGGAACAACATTCATGTGAATGTCCTTAACTTGCAACTACCCAACATCATCAACCAATATTACATTATTGTCTAATTCAACAACACATACATACATACATACGTAACGTCAATTAATCTCCCCCCATAACCCCACACCCTTTGAAAACTACGTTTTTAGTTTTTCACCACATTCACATTCAATTCGATCTAAGTGGGAATCCAATCTTTTTTTTTTACCCCATATGTGGACATTTCACACACTTTAATGGGTAAATACTTCAATTCCTTCACCCTAAACATATTAACTTAAAATTTCTGATGATAAAGCGTCACTTGTTGGAACAAGGATTTTCGATCGGATTTTAGTGGTCAGAAAATTGAAAATTTTCAGCAGTGCGTGGTCACAAATATAGGGTCTGCAATGAGAAATCACAATTTCAATCACTTTTAGAATTTGGAAAAGTACTTATTGTTATTATTAATGGTCATTCATCAAAATGATTGAAAACACTGACCACCAAAAAAAGGTGGGTTCACAAATTTCCAACCACAAATGATAAAAAAATTTAAAAATTAAAAGAAATTAAGTATAACTACCGGAATTTTTTTAATTCCGGCACGTATGACCATAGACTTATGTTTGTGCCGGCGGCCCAAACTCATAATTGCATTAAGAAAACATGGGCACTGAGATACTCTAGTTAATGAAAACCCTATATGGGGCAGACTAGCAGTAAAAAATAAAATAAAAAAAATAAAGGGATTGTTATAAGGTGGTAATTGCATTAAATCATGGGCTGCCTACCACAAATGGAGATAAACAAGAAACGAGGCATTGATGATTGAACATCAAAATCCAATCGGAATCTAAGGATAGTGATATTTCACCGACACTTGCACCATTCAAATTCAATCAATAATTAGCTTCTTTAATTGCCCATCTTTATTTCTCGATTATTTTCCTTAAAATACCACTTCCTATAAAGTGATGTTCTTATGAGAACCAATCATGTTCTTGTGACCTTCCTCAAGAGAGCCACCGAGGTGCCAAAGCACAAGGTAGTGTTTGGATATATATATATATATATATATATATATATATATATATATATATATATATATATATATATATATATATACTTTTTTTTTTTTTGTGGGAATGGGGGGATGAGACGCTAAAAGAAATGAGTCAGCTAAAACCTAACTACTATCGAAGGTTATATGGACCGTCACGGCCTCTATTGCATCCCTCTCAAGATTTGGCAAAACTCCTCACTGAGATTATATACCATATATGATATATGATGCCCTTTTAATCCATTGCTAGCTACTAGCTCTTGCTTAAAATTTACTTAGCAATATTAATAGAATCATGTTTCACCTAATATTTTAAATTTTGCGATAAAATATAATACTCTGTAAAAAAATATTACTTGTACAAAAATTTGTACATGACTAAATTTAGTATTATAATGATTCGTATATGAAGTATTAATAATATAATCAACCTTACTACAATACTATAAACTAATCGTATGAAATTTGTTACATACAAGCAGAAATTTATTGAAAATAATTAAGGAAAATACAAACATTAGAGTGTAAAAAAAAAATTTCTTTAGCATTGATGCCTTCTATGTTTATATTAAAAATGGATTGGATAAGGGTATTTTGATCATATCAAGCTAAGTGAAATTTATTACATACAATTAAAAAAATTTCACCACAATATTGAAAATAAGGAAAATACTTGTGTGTAAAAAAATAATTTAGCGTGCCTCCGACCGCTATTCCTACTAAAAATAATAAAAGGACAAAGTATTTTGATCCTATCAAGTGATCGAAAAGAAATAGTTTAATTTCTTGCGAAAGGGTAATTCTACTTTCTTTTTAATTAAATATGACAACACCAAAAATAAAGATACCGAAATCTTTCATTATACATATATATAGAGAGATTTACATATAAAAAAAGAATAAATTAAAGAAATGAAAAATGGAGGTGGTGATGGATGGAAAATGAGAAAGGGACCAAGGATATTGGTGAGTTTAAAGATGCATCTTTTTCTGTCTGAGTTGAGGTGTTGTTAATGCAACATCTGAAAAGATGCGATATATATACTATATATTATATATATTATAGGTGGTCCAAACAGGCTGCTAGCTCAGCTTCATTTGAAGACAACAATGATGGATCATACTCATCAACCTCTTTAAGAGTTCAAAGACTTGTTCTTATACTGACACTTAAGGAGATCTCCCATATTCTACTTGATGCCTACGTTTTTGCCCCATCACTCTCACAATATATGCACCATCACATGTTTCTCTTTTCCCTTTCCTTTAATTTTTCTTTTCTTTTCTCCTGTCAATTTATTTATTTATTTTCAATTAAAAATAACAATTGTAAAACTCAAAAAATTGGATCTATCATCAGTTAAAAATTAAATGATTCGATCATTTTGAGCCAAAATATTAACTATTGGTCTGCTAGCCTCCACGCATTAACAATTTGCCAAAATATCTATATATTTAGTGTAGAGATGTTACATGCACGTGATATATGGAAGCTCAAATTGGGCACACATCAGGAATGTCTCAATTGTAGCCCTATCATATCTTTAAATTAATTTCCTTCTCACTAATTCATATCCCTAAATATAGACTTAATACCTGGTTTGGTTCCTCAAATATTAGAATTTCAAATTTGCTCGATTTCATCTCTAACTATACAAACATGATTGGTTTCATCTCCAACTATACAATTTTTTTTTACCTAAAACAGTCCTTTGTCCAAATCAAAATAGTCTTGATTAGAACCATCTTGGTTAACAATTACATAGTTGTGATGAAATTGAACAAGTTTTGAAGTCGAGAATTAAAGTGATGAAACCTTAATAGTCGAGAGACTAAATTAGGTATTAACTCCATGCATGAATGTATAATAATGTTGTATGTGTAGCTCAATTGCCATTTGGCAATGACCTCCCATCTTTGTTTAGTGGACCACTTTTAGATTTAAATTCCGCTTTAATTCATCCCACTGAAAACGTTGTGACACTATTTGTATTTATGATTCAGTATAATATGACATAATGAAGAAACAAATATACTTATTATACTCCATGATCAAATAGTAGATGTAGAATATATATTTTAATTTGACTCCATCAAACCCTAGATTAATATAAAAAGAGAGAGAGAGAGAGATGTTGGTAGGGTGCCTTTTTGTAGGAGGGACCAATTCTCAGCAGGCATTCTTAATAAGTAATCATTAATCAGATCAGGTATATTAACCAAGCCAATTATAGATATGTCCCATAAACTATGATAACTAGCCACGCATGTGGCCCAAAACTATATTATACTATCCTTGCATATTTGTATGGTAGAATGATAAACTTAGTATATCACCACATTTTCGAGAGGTAGGGTGTTAAATTTGGCACGCCGGCCCTTCGATTACAAACCTCCACCCAACAATCCCCTAGTTACCAATTTTCCCTCCTAGCATTTGCAAGTCTTCCGTGTCTGACTCTAATACCACTTGTTAGGATCAAACATCTATCACTAAGCCAAAAGTTATAGCCCGTAGCAAAGACGTAATTTTATTTTCTTATATCACATTATTTACAAGAGACAAGGTAGTGCTGGATTTGATCATTCACCGCCCTCCGCCCAACAAATTTATACTTCTATACTATATATAAAAGTAAAATCCTCCTAGCTATTTCATTTTCCCACCCAAACATTTGTAGTCAATTAATTAAATATTTTATTATATTGGTCAAATAATTAATAAATTTTATTTGGTAAGAACATGTAAAATGAAAATTAACTAATATCTATTAATTGCTAATATTGTTTCTATATTCATATATCAATCAATACTATTAATAAAAGAAAAATTCCCCCCTTCAACTTTCTCGCACAATCTAATATTATTAATTAATTGGTAAAAAAATTAATAAATTTTAATTGGTAAAAAAAATTTATTTACCAAATTCTGAGATTAATTAAACCATTATAATTGTAAGAATAATGAAAACAAATTCTGCAGAAAAAATAATTTATTAATTATTAGTTACACACTTACACCAATAATAATAATTCGAATACTTATCGTTTACACTTCTATATCTATACAACTATTAATAAAAAATAAAATAATTCTTTGTGAAATTCCTACCCAGACAATAGTAAAAGATAAAATGGAAAAGAAAAAGTGATTTTACTAATTGATTGCAAATTTTACTGTGGACGATGCATAAAAACGACGTCATTTTGATTAATGAAAGCAGATGGCTGCAATGGCCTCCGTTCCGCGCCATTCACTTTCAGTTCATATACACTGCAGTTACATTTCAACACAACTGCAGTTTCTTTTCGATATAACTGCAATTCCATTTGATATTATACACTCAAATATGTAAACTTGTTATTTAGTTTCCTTTCAACACAACTACAGTTTCTTTTATAATAAATTGCAGTTTCCTTTCAACACAACTACAATATCATTTTGATATGACTACAGTTTCATTGGACAATATATACCCAAAAATGTAAAACTGTTATTCAGTATCAGTTAATATACACTACAGTTACATTTCAACACACCTACAGTTTCATTCGATAATATGAAAATACAAATGTGAAACTGTTATTCAATATCAGTTCATATACACTGTAGTTACATTTCGATATAACTACAATTTCATTCGATAATATAAAAACAAGTGTGTGAGGCAGTATCTTTTGAGATGAACTATAGTATCAGTTATGGAGCTCTGTTACGACTTACGACCGCCATTTCTCCCACTTACTGAAACGAGGTCGTTTTGTGACCATGGTCCACCGCATAACGACTGCTAATTGATTGAAAATACAAAAAGATCCTAATGGAAAGAGAAACGAAAATTACGCAAATTGGAAAAGGAAAAGGATATTACTAATTGACTGAAAATTATTTAAAAACTTAAAAAAAATAACTACACTTTCCTTTTAAAAACATTAAATTATTTAAACTTTTAAAAAAAATTAAACATGGGTTGTTCTATTTTTTTAATAATAATTACAATTAATTCATTCAAATATGGAGGAGGAAGAAAAAATTAAATGTGATATGGTGAAAATGAATATACTTAAGGTATAAAAGTATAATTGCACATATATTAGTGTAATTGACAAATAATAATTACCTAATAATTATTATAGTAATTAAGTTAAACATTGGTCTTTGAATTTATTTTTATAATAATTATAATTACATTATTTCTCATTTTTCCCATATCTATTTTAGTAATAATAGAATTACATAAGTCATATTACATATCGATCTTTTTAAGATTATTGTAGACAAATAAGTCATATATTATTCAATTAATTGAGTAATACTTTTGCACTAATTTTATAATCAAATAAATGTACACGTTCAATATTAGAATTTTTTATAATTTTTTCTTTATTTTTATTATCTAAATATATATATATAAAATTTATCCGTACATCGCACGGATAATTGGACAATTATTTTGTTTTAATTCAAGCAAGAAAAACATTAAAAAACATAATACTAGTACCTTTAAAAAAATTTTGATTAACATAAGTAAAAGGGAAAGAGATGTTAGGGATGTTAAGAATTAATAAAAATGTGGTGATTATTCCAGAAAATATATTTATTGATAAAACTAAAGAAAGTGAAGTCAAAATCAAGGTGAGAGGTCCTGGAGAGTCCACACATGGGGAACACATGCTGGGTGAGAAGCAAGCAAAGAGTGGTGAGAGATGAGAGGTCCCCAGGCGACGACATAGAAGAGTTAATCAGAGGCAAAGGTCTCATTCAGGCCACCTATAGTGAAAGAGAGATTGCAAAGACAGGAAAGTGACGTTTCTGTCCTCAGACAGGCATAGTGATAAGGGGTAGCCAGGGGATAGATGCCAAAAACAAAACCCCTTTTGCATGTTGGCTGGCTGGCTGGCTGGCTTATGTAGTTTAAAGAGAGCATTAAGGTGGGATGGTGACACTTTTTGGTGTTGCTCCTGCTAGTGAACTCCATGACATCTCACATCTTCAGGCAACTTACAACTTTTAAATTTTAAATTAATAAAAAGTTTAGGATAAATCATGCATCTTCCATATACCTGCCACTTGTTTGCCTTTGTCGACCCAACCCACTAGCTTTGATTAATTTTTCAAACCATCATTTACTTTTGGATGGTTTGCTAGCTAGCTTGAGACTTTGTCCCTTCTAAATTAGGTAATAAAAAAAAGGGCATTTTTTAAAAATAATTGAATCATTGACCTTTCATTATTTAAATGTACAACAAAATTTTGGCTGCATATAATTTTAAAATTATGCCAATATTAGGGATGTCAATCGAACCACCCTACTCAATTTATATATGTAGTAGTGTAGAATTCAACTTTAGGTTTTTAAAGAATGAAGTAAGCTTAGTACATTGATTTTCACCCAAATAGCACTTTTAGGACTTGATGGCATACTGTGATTTGGACAGGTAGATATGAATACTCATACTTATAAATTCAATTAAATGGTTTAGATTGAGTGATAATGGGAGTATTATTTGATTCGATTAATAGACATGAATACAATAGTTTGAATCCCACTACAAGTGAGTTGCATAGTAGGATTTGATGTGGTTGGCTACAATGTGTAAGAATTGAAAATTGAATCCCTAACTAGATGAAGGAATCTATTTATGGTGAGGTAGGAAGTATCATGCCGAAGATTTGCTAATAGAATTGACATGATATTTTTAAGTTGGATGCTTAGCTTGCAATTGCTAATGTGAGCACCAGCGAAGCTGTGATGAGTGTAAACTCTTCTACTAATAATGCTTAACCAACCTCGTTTCTTAGAAACCTAATTTCAAGACGGGAAGATGCAAGTTACCCAAACTACCTAGGTCATCAAGTTAGTATAAAGACCTTATAACCCCATAATGAATCATCAACTTTCTATGTGCGAGAATCATCATAGTATAAGAAGTAGTAGAAAACTGATGAAATCTTACAATGTAATTAATCATTGACTAATTTTCACCGGACTTCCCCTTTTCAGATACTAAGACCCCAAATGCTAGGAAAGAGGGTAGTTCCATATTTTTGCTAACACAAACATTTTTAGGTGCTTTTTCATTTTTATACATAATTTTTAATTTTTTTTATATAATGTTACCTGAAAAACATTTATCTTGAAGTGAAAAAAGTAAGAAAAAAAAACAAGTTAAACAGTTAATAGAATCACAACTAACTGCTCTGATCCGCTCTGATATATTATGATCCTAGCTCTCATATGTTCTAATCTACTGTGAGGGATCAAAGTTGTGATAATGGTTTTATTATGAAAGGAAAACAACAAGGAGTTCAAAAACAATCACGGAGAGCATGCATTTTCCATCCTGGATCCAAAATCGCCCTCTCTTCTAATATGTTTGACTTCTTTTATCTGCTATGTTGAGCAGATGACGGAGAGCGTGCATTCTGTTTCTGCACTCTCACTTAACGGTCGCACCCCAATGCGGCTTCAAACGACCTCCTGGCAAACACGTTCTCCGACCCTCTCGGTCTCGTTGTCTCTTGTTTTATTCTCTAGGGTGCAATCTAACTATCAGCTTAGGCTTATAGTTGAGATAAATGGAGCACAATGCTTCAATTGGATCGACACTGCACGAACACAATAAAACTGCTCACTTCACTCAAATAACTTAAACAATTAATTTCAATTTTAGATCATCAAATATTACATTTTTTTTTTCATTTTTGGCCAAAGACTATCATAATTCATAACTCATATCGTTATAAATCATTTTACATGTTACCCATTAATAATAAAAAAATTAATTTACCAAACACTTTTTTACAATCATTAATACTACATACTTATCAAAATAATTAATTTAATCCACTACCTATTATCTGATAACAAAATTTCCAAATTAAAGGCCCACTATAAAGTTCAATATAATATTATAATCCTTAAATTGGCACCTATAATTACAATTGTTATACCATGAACCAGGGTTCATATTGCATTGTGAACATTGATACAAAAATTTTATACTTTCATTTAACGCATTTTGTACTTACAGTTAACAATTACTGTACATGTAAACAAATAACTTGATAATTGCTGATACATAATATGATAGCTGCAGGTATAGAAACTATCAACCGCAAATAATAATGTGTCAATTACAGATACAAAATTTGAAGGTTATTTTTGGACCAGGGTCTACAACTCTACAATGCAAGGTAGACCCTGATCAATTGTATTATTTGCCCTATAATTACATATATCTAGTGGACCTAGTCTTGGTGCTTCATATGACCAGGTCAATTCATTAACGTTAGATAATCTCTAAGATGAATTAAATTGGACTTCATAACACATTCTATGAATAGGGTATGGTTATAAATTAAACTCGGATTCTCCTACATATATAGGTTTGAATAATAAAATTAATGGGTGTGGGAGCTGTTATTTGACCGCTGTCCGGGCATCTCAATTCTCAAATCGTCCGATCGATCCGTCAGTGAATTAAATACAAATAACAAATTAAAATCAGAGGTCCCATGCATGCATGGTTTTTGGTGAATTGAGACATGTCTCCATCTGGCATTAATTAATTAGTAGTTCTGCGTCATGCTACCAATAAATAACGACTGTACTTCAATATATCTAATGTAGTTGGACAATTACGTCTAATTAATCTTTCATATACATACATTTTACATAGGCATGCATAAATAACGTACGTTATCACAAATTCATATGTTTCCATCTCATCTGTGTTTGTGTCTTCCCTTTCTTAAGGGCGCCAGCGACCCATGCATGGTGTGGGGTTACTTTGCTTACTTGGGATATAATATAATGCATCATTTCACCTAACCCAATAATGCTTCTCTTTAATTTACACATTCCCTCCACAAAATGGGTACGTAAATTAAACACAATCATAAATAATTATGGGTCATGCTAGACTCAATTTTTGACGTGTTTTAAATTTTCAAGAGTATTCGCATTTTGATGTGACGTTATTTGATTGAAATTTTTTATAGGCAGGTAAATTTTAAAAATCGTGTGAAACTGGTCAATTCATGAACAAATTAATAAATTTAAAGCTTTAGGACCTGAGAATATATTTTTAGTCCCTCAATTATTCATTATTGGTTATTTTAATCCTTAACTTTTTATCGTTGGAACGAACTCGTTCTCTAATGTAGTTTAATGATTTTGTTGTTTTATAGACTAAAACTTATCTTGCATATATAGTAACTAGCTAGTGCCTTGTTACAATCCATCTACCAATTGTTAGGATTAAATGTTTACTACCCTACTAAATGTTTACTACCCTACCGTAAGGACAGCCCAAGTGGTAAGAGTGCTCTACCTACAGCCAACCCCTGGATTTGAGAAGGTTAGCTATGGATAACCTATGTTGGTCGCCCTGTGAAAACCTGCATATAGCTGGCCGGATGCGATGCAGGCTTTGGGAGTCCCCCTTATTTGAAAGTACAATTAAAAGGGTTGTTGAGCGATGCAGGCTTTGAGAGTCGAGGGGACCGACCAAACAAAACTGCAACTTATTTGAAAGTACAATAAAAGGGTTGTTGAGCGATGCAGACTTTGAGAGTCGAGTTCAGCGTCCTACCATCGAAACATAACGCACTGTTACGATAAGTATATGAAAATATAATTTCGAAAATGATTAAATTTGGTAGGTTTGAAAATCAATGATTAAAATTGAAAATGAGTGATGGACATAAGACTAAATTCAAAATGAACTCATTTTTATATAAATATAATAGCTCCACACATTTTATTATATTTGTTATACTACTCCAATGTTCGATCTAGTGAAGAACTCAAGTATCATTTCATTAATTATAAAACACATTAAATTTGTACTTTTTAAAATTTCTAATATAAGTAAGTCAATAGTCAATAATTACTATATTATTATGCTTTTCAATATTAAATAAGGCCAAATTAAATATATAGTAATATAAGTTTACATCAGCTTAGAGCTCTAGCTATAGTGGACTACTAAAGGGAGATGATGAATGTTTGAGAAAAGTGGGCGGTGGGAATCTATCATAACTTGCTTCGAGAAGGAAATTATTGTGCTGATCATTTCACAAATTTGACACAAGTACTGCAACTACCTAACAAGTCTTGTTAATAGACTCTTGATCTATTAAAAACAAAAACAAAACAAAACAAAACAAAAAAAAAAGTACATACTCCCTATATACAATTCAAATAAATTGATCTCATGGTACTAAATTGATTGAATATCTAACCTCTAAATTTTACACATTGTAGTTTGTACTCTTAACCATTAGGTCTTTTCCAATTATAGATTTTAGAACAGTAAAATTTAATGAGTGGCATCCCCCAAATGAAAGGTCATGAGTTCGAGCCTCAGTGGAGGGGATATCAAAAAATTGACTCTTTGTGCTTCAACAGGTTGAGAAAAGTATAGATGAACAGATACTACAATGTAATAGGGTCAGTTGTATTCAAAAAAAAAAAATTAATGAGTGAATTTTTATCAAATTGGAAGGGAATTTTTTTTTTTTTGAATTCTTTCTCTTACAAATTGGGGGTTTTGGTAGGCTGAAGTGGGCCCCACTGGGAGAAGTTATTGTGCCCCAGGCACGCGTGAGGCGCAGTTTTCGCACCGGGCGCGTAAAATTATTATTTTTTTGTCAGTTTTTGTTTTGTTTATTTTTCCTTTTCGTTTTTTTTTTCCCTCCCACACTCATTTTCTCTTTCCTAATCACACCTGGAAAATTTTCTCAAAAATCGCTAACTATTGAGGAAGGCCTTAGAGAAAAAAAAAATGAAGATTAGTGATCTGTCGGTACTAAATTGATGAAGGTAGAAGGAAAAAGGAAGAAGAAAAGCTGGTAGAGGTAGTTATGGAGAATGAATAGTTAACAGAGGATGATGTTGCCACAACATAGGCACAGATTAAAGGAAAAGAAGAGAGGGAGAAAGAGAGAGAGAGAAAGGTATATGTCAGACAATTTTCCAACTTTATGAACGCACCAACTGGTGCAATGTCGCAATGAAGTTGAACTAACTCTCTTCGTATCGTATCTAGCTACATTTTAAAAAATATATATATTACATATGATGAAAATGAATTTTTTTCTTTAAAAAAAAATGAATTTTCATGGTCCCCTCCATAGTCCATACCTTGAATATGACTTTAATGGCAAAGATTTCAAGAGTTTGCTAGCTGTTGTGTTAGCTAGGGTTTCCAATCAGATTTGGAGTTTAAATCTAAGGCATTATTGTTGTTGGATATGGAGAAGATAAGGACCCCATCCACTTCCCCATATGCGTGGCGCAATTCATCCCACTATAAAATTACCAACTACAAATTATAAATTTTACCATCTGTAACATTAGTAAAATTTAAGTATAACTTGATATTAAAATCAAATAAAATGTTTATCATTAAATCAAAAGTTATAATTAATTATTTTTATTATCGTGTAACAGTCTACATCATCATAATTTAATGGTTAGATGCTTAATCTTAATCTTTCAATCTAACACCTAAGATTAGATGCAATTATATATATAATAAAAGTGATGATTGGGAAATAAATAAATAAATTTGTAAAGGTCGGAAATGGGTGTGTTTCTCTATGTTTGATCTTTATTGAATAAAAAAAAAATTATATATTTGTGTAGTTTGAATTGGGTATAGAGGATAGTGACTAGTCTTGGGATGACAAAAGAAGCAACTCAAAGGAATTATTGAAGAGGCAAATTGAAGAGGTATAATTGTATAACGACTGCATGCAGAAAAAGACTGAATTTTTTCATAATCATCCCACTTCCATTTCACACATCAATCCTACAAATTTCAATATATATATATATATATATATATATATATATATATATATATATATATATATATATATATATATATATGAAATGGAAGTGAGATATGATGAATATGGTTTAATTATAATTCTTATGACAATATATAGCATAATCATGACAATCATTGATGGAGAGATGTAGCTTATTCTGGCCGGATGCACATATATTTGGGTACTTACCTAATAATGCATTTCCTTTTATATTTTTTTTGTGACAAGAAAGGCTAATAATATTCAAAATTCTATTATATACTTTGATTGATGGGAAAGTTCGCAATCGCTATCCAAAGATGCATTCGGAGTACAACCTATCTTGTGACCCTAGCCAACAAACGATCACAAAAAGGTAACATAACATAAGTTGCCTATAGCTGACCTGCTCAAATAAAAAATTGACAACAGACAACGCCAACTCTCCCCCAATCCAACTATCCAACTAATTTGATTGGGATTGTCTCAAATTCTACTATACACTTATTACAATATAATAATATTTGAAATCATTAAGTTTTAATTGAATATATGCAAATATGTTTTTATTATGCTTTTATTTATAAATCTTGATCATAAGAAATACAATTGATTAGGCGATACAAAATGGTACCAGACATGATCATCAGTTATGAGACCTTAGGATATAAGATCTAGGTTTACTAGATCTTAGGTTTAGGAATAAAATTGATTAGGAATTTAAAATTTAAAAAGTTTGCATATTTATTTGATTTGATACTTATAAAGGTGCTCTATCTTTTGAAAGAAAAATCACCCAACATGTCACATTACTTGTTCATTGAAAACTTAATTGGACCATGCATGATTTAATGAAGATTTGTACTAGGTTAGCTTCATGATTAGATAATAATATTATAATAATGTAGGTCTGAGGTTAGTTACTAAGCTTAGAATGAACAAGAATGGAGGACCACAGGACATTATATTACTGACTAATGTTTACAGACCACAATATATGTGTCTAAAAACAGGCAGCACGGGTAATAAAGAAACAGCACCAACTACAAGTACTCTGCTCCTGTCTTAGCTATCTTAGCTTCATTCAGACCCACTACCAAATTCAAATTAAACAAGTTATTGCTAAAACATGCACTTTCTTTTTGTCCTGAATTTCTTTGTATATTGGCAATGATTGGAAAAGTAAACACAATTTCAAATAAGAATGGATAATTCTACACAATAATGAGGGAAAATTAGTAATTGTGTAGTGTTTAATGTCACGTTTCGATGACAGAATGTTAGACTAGCTTGCCCCTCCATGTTGACATCTAGTAATCTATTTTATTCCATTAATGATGTTTCATATTTGTTGTAAACATTTTCTGGTTGTGTCATTGACTATTTGAACGTATAACTATTTATATATGAAAGTATAATAGGACATGGGACATTATATATGAGACTGTAGAAACTCAGATTATAATACTATTCAAAGCATATGGAGAAAATTTAAAATTTGGATGCATATAGGGGTTGTGCTGAATTCAGTTAAAAAAGTGTAGGGATGTAAATTGAGGTATAGGAGTGCATGGTGGTGATAGAGAAATGCGCGTGGTCCGCTCCATATTTTTGTCTCATTTGTGCAAAGTTGCATTGTCCAAAATCTTAATGATTTGAAATGAATAAACACTTATGGAACACCCCCCTCCCCCCATACATGTTTTTTTTTTCTTAACTGGCTACCTACATACTTTTTGTTCTTTTTTTATTTTTAGTTTTTTCTTTTCTTTGATTTTCTGCCAATTTTGTTTTACCTCTTAATATTTTAAATTTAGATAAGTTTATCTCTTAAATTAAAACTCATACCCGATCTTAAACAATTAAACCACACTAAAAAATTGTGTGACATGCTTGACTGAAAAGGTGTTTACAAAAATCAAATATGTGACCTTTCAGTTACAAGAATCTTGTGCCATCCATTTGGTCATCCCTTCTAGCGCTACACACTTTATTTTCAATACTTTCCCAGTCTAAAATATGATATTCATCATGGGACTTGTTTGCAGGTGGTAATTAAGATTAGTCGATTCACAAAATAATTAATTAATTTTTTAAATAACCACAATCGGGGAACTAAAAATCTTACCTCATTTAATTTCTATTCCAGTATTCCAAAATTTGTCTTCATCTCCGTCAAGATTGAAAATCAAGTTTTTTAATTTTGTTATCACATACCAAAGTAATTGGCATCCCTAATAATCATAATCATGATTCACAAACTGCACAGGAGACAAATTATATATATATATATATATATATATATATATATATATATATATATATATATATATATATATATATATATATATATATATATATATATATATAGAGGGTATGCAACATTATATTTTATTAAGTACACATGAAATCATTAAGTTTTGATTGAATATATGCAAATATGTTTTTATATATAAATAGGACATTCAGTAAATTTTGTAGATATTAAAAACAATTGTACATACATTACATGTGGGGGGAATTCAGTAAATTTTGTAAACATACAATTGTGCATTTTGGGAGTGGACCTAAGCAATAATTGTTAGAGTCCATGGATGATGTGATTGACCTCAAAACCCCCAAACTATACAAAAACATATATGCTTAGCTTAGCTTAGCTTCTTCATTCTCTTCCCTCCCTCAACTCCTTCCAAATTCTCCATATCCTTTTCTCTCTCTCTCTCTCTCTCTCTGGTTTAACATTTTCAGTTCACAATTCACACCTAATTTTCTTTCTTGTTTAAACTGAGCTTATAATGGAGAAGAATGAGCAGAGAGAGACTCGGGACTTCATGAACGTTGACTCCTTCTCTCAGCTTCCGTTTATCCGCCCTACCGGCACGCCGCTAAAAGCGGAGAAAGGCATTAGGCTGTTCGGGAAAGACTTCGGCGGCGGCGGCGGCGGCGCGGAGGATGAGTCCGAATCAAACGACACTAACCACGCGCCGGCCGCCGCCGGCAAAGACAATGACAGCAACGGCGGCGAAAGCAGCCGGAAATTCGAGTGCCACTACTGCTGCCGGAATTTCCCCACTTCCCAAGCCCTCGGCGGCCACCAGAACGCGCACAAGCGGGAACGGCAGCACGCCAAACGGGCGAATCTCCAGTCCGCCATGGTCCACGGCGGCCTCTCCGCCGCCGACGCGCAGCTCTACGGCCTAATCAACTACCGCATAGGCTCCGCTCCGGCCGCCGCGCCGCACATGCCTTATCACCATCACCACCACTCCCAGCCGTGGAGCGGCGGCACTAGGGTTTACGGCTCCCACGTCGGCTCCAACCCTTACTCCCAACCTCCCATCAACGGAAGTCCACTCGCCCTATGGCGCGTCCCCACCGTTCCGCATAATTCGCCGCCGCCGCCGCCGCAGTCGGCTTACTTCAGCCGCGACCGCTCAATGCATCCGTATCTGGCAAAGGAAGCCGCCGATCTGAAGCCGCCGGTTTCCATGATCAGTAGCGCCGCCGCTACTCATCAAATCCGGTTCGGGTACGACCCGAAGCCTCCCAGCGTCAAAGATAATCACGTGAGTTTAGATCTACACTTGTAATAACCATAGCTTAATCCTTCGTTTTTCTCCATCTTTTGTATTAGCCCGCAGATGACCAAATTTTCAAGAACAGTTTCATATATATATAATATTTTTTTTCCTTTAAACTTTAATTTTTTCCATATATATATTTTATATTTATAAAACTTTTTTCTAAATTCCCTTTTGAATGTCCAATTCATCATAACCACTCAATTTTGGTTCACATTTCATATGGTATTCAGATTTCTTGCCGGGTTAGTGCATATCATATGATAGTGGAGTTAAACTCCAAACTTCTTTCTTAAAGTTACCAAAAAAACAATTTTTTTTATGGGTGGCATTATAGGTACTGTTTTTCAGCTACATCTGGGAAATATATAATTACAACTTTAGGTTAAGAATAGTGGAAATGTTTAATTTGTTATGTTTTCATGCTTAGAACTGTCGACAGCTGCATTAAATTTACTTGGGAAGTTAATTAATGTGGTAGCATATATACTATTTGGAAATTAAAGGAATTAAGTGACAAAAGTTGAAACTAAATAGCCAGCTACATTTTGCATCGGTTCGAAAACATAAATGTGTAGTCCAATTATAATTGAGATGAAACACATCATTCAATTTGGTAGTAGAATTTAATGTCAAAGATTGAATGCACTAATTGATAATCTTACTAAACTTTTAATTGAGACAGAAGATTTGTAGTTGGTTTCTAGTCTTTTTTTTTTTCTTCCTTTTGAATTGGTTGGTTTAGGGAGCGGATAAGGTTTAATTTAAATTAGTCATGTTTAAGAAAACTTGAACTTGACAAACGGTATAAAAAAGATTGAGCATGAATAAAGAAAAAAAACAAAGGAGATATATGGACCAATACCATGTCTGCTTCACAATCCTATAAATTTAGATGTAAGGAGAATAAAACACAGCTTTTTGTCTGTATTGATATGTGATATGAGTAAACCTGAGATGACAACCTAGAGCCAATAATGTATATTCCTGAGCTCTGGTTTGGTACCTGTTATGTATTGTATGGACTGGCCTGCTTCTCAATTCAAATTTTCATTTCTTTATTTATTTTATTTCTTGCATTTTGTGTGTATGTATATATATATAAGAAACTCTCTCTCTCCAATTCATTGAATTTTTGTCAGATAGATAACCAAACTATTTGATAATCTGGGTCACCTTAGCTTGGTCATATATATATGTATATATGTTTTGTTACTCTTTTTGTCTCAATTTATATAACGATATGATCTACTAAATTTTTTTAATTACAATTTTTTTTTTTATATTAGCATAGCTATGAATGTAGTTACATATAATCATTACTATATGTTTATTTTTAATATATTAAATGTTTATTTTTTTTATACTATTAAACGTTCAGTTTTAAGCACATATATAAACATTATTTTCAATTACATTCAATACATGTATGCGCTAAAAAAAAAGTGTAAAAAACTGCTTGCTACTTGTAGTTAAGAAGTTGATCTCGAGATTCATTTATTCATAGAAATTTTAAGACAAGATAGAAAATAATAACACTACCCGAGCTTTCCGGCCGGCACCCAATCTGAAAGGAGGGAGCTTCTGTGCATATAAGGAACCAACCTCCATCGTATCATCACCACCAAATGTTACAACAATAAGTGGATTGACCTAACGTTGTACGAGGGAGGCCAGGGAGTGCATGCATGTGTTGATTATGATAAGATAAGATGTGTAGGGAGGGGTGAGGGGTCTGTCTGTCTGTGTGCATTTCCATGGTAGTAGCGGATTACTGGCTGGGTACAACAACTAACTTTCTAAAGCTTAAAACAGACCAGTAAGCGATGATGAATTGAAACCTAGCTAGCTCTGATCTGATATGATATAAGAAAAGTACGATCGTACGGCTGCCTTTCTGTTATCGTGCAGTGCTTCCCTACTGCTACTGCACACTGTACTCTACGTGATAGATTCAACAAAACATTTTTCTTTCATGTTTTACTGTTCAACTGCTGCTTAATTATATATTGCTTCACCAACACAAATATTATTGCTTCAATTTGGAAGGGAAGATACATGCAACCTCTCACCTCATCTTCTAATCCCTACTTTACATACATTATATTGCCAAATCACACCCATCTTTAATTCCCTAGCTTCCCGGCCCTAATTACTACATATGCTCATTTTATTATACCAAGTACCACTATATATATATATAGAGGCCAAACTAAGTACCTTGTGCTCAGATGGTGGAGTAGTAGCTCTTCCATATGGAAAGTCATGAGTTCGAGCCTCATGGATGCGATACTACAATCTAATAGAGTTAGTTGTATTCAAATATATATATATATATATATGGAGAGTGGTGATGTTTTCAAAAAAATAAATAGAAAAAATATAGCAGGACCAAATGAGGATGTTCTAATAAAAAAGGGGTTAAAAGTGGATTGTCACCTATAAATCTACGACAAAAATGGAATTAACTCTTTTTAAAAACCATATCTGTCACCATACTCAATGCATGCACAATGGAAAGTCGTCATTATTTTTTTTCACTCCAAAAGTAGTCGGAAATTTAAATCATATTCAACATTTATGGCCACTATAGCAGTGGTCAAACACTCTAAACGCTTAATTAGTAGCAAATTTAATTTATGTATGTCAACTATGGAAATAGTAACAAGTAATTTTTCATATCCACAAAGTGGTCAAAATATCATTACCATTTGATACCCCTACATTTTAGTATTAAAAATTCTCAAAAAAAATTCGAGTAGTGATTTTATGAGACTAAAATTTTTGTATATATACATAAATAAAAAGATGAAAAGAGAAGGAAGTGAAAGGTTCTCAATTTATATGCATGAGACATTAAACACTAGGAAAGCAATATGACTTAATTGATGAGTATATGAGACAAATTTCCGATCCCTTGGCACATATTATTGCATGAATGTGTATACTGCGGTTTTAAAGATTTGTGTGAGTCCATATATACCAAGTGGGGAAACTGGGAACCCTAGTTTTGTGATGGGGCAGAGAGAAAGAGGCATGAAAAGAGGAAGTAACAAGGAAGTAAAGAGAGCAGAGGTGATTGGTGTGAGAGTTTAGGGACAGCATTGATGGAATGTACTTTCAAGGACTTGTGCACACTATATATGTCCTGCAATAAATCTATATAAGGTTTTTGACATCTCAAGTAGACACTGCATCAACTTTCTGCTCAGTCAAGCCAGGGGACACGTCTTAAGTTTTCACATGTGGCGATTGTACTATAACTCTGTTCCTGCGCTCACCACTTTGGACCGCAATGTCTAATCACCACTTTCCTTTCAAATCTAAACCTCATCAAAATTCCTTAAAACTATGGTTACAAAACTTGAATTCTATCTCAATCAACATTTCATTAAATGACCAATTAACAATAAGACTTCCTTCCAACAACATAATGAAAATTAAAATTTTACTGGGAACCGGGACTTCTTTTGTGCAATATAATCCAACTAAGCTGCAAATCACTCCATCGTACTCCGTTCTTCTATTTTATTTTTTTCGATTATGTTAGATTAATTCTTTTTTTTTTTTAATACTATGAACTCTGTTACAATGTAGTATCTGTCCGTAGCTACTTTCTCAATCAAATGAAACACAGAGCCAATATCGTCTCCACTGAGGCTCGAACCCACCCCCTCCCATGTGGGGGTGCAACCAGGTGTCACTTGACCATAAGGTCTTTAGCATGTTAGATTAATTCTAAGCTCCCATAACTCCTGTCCAAGAGTCAATGGGGAGGTAGTGCGAGTCATCCAAGTAACCTCCCAGTTAGTCGCTGTCTTGACTCTATGCACAAGAGATCTATCTCCTCAATTTCGCCACCTTGAGGAACCCAATCTCCAATTTAGATGGTTCAAGAGCCCAAACTCTAACTTGGAGAGTTCTAGCTCCAAGATGTTTGTGAAAATTGGATCCCCAGTCCCCACTCTACCGCTAGAGTGGTGCCTAAATTAGTCATTGACTCCACTAGATATTAAGGTAAGTCAGAGTGAAATAGGGAAAAAGAAATGACAGTGTGGCACCACATATAGTGTCAGGCTTTACTATACATACATCCCCCAACTATCTAGGGGCCCGCAAGTAAATGCACAAAATGGTGGGGAGAAAGCTAAAAAAGTATGAATATATATGCAGAAGAGAGATTAAAGAGTCACACGCAATGATTAGGACCACATACAAGATTAGAGACACAGCCCGCAGCGGAATTTAAGAAAGCTCGGCCCACGACCCTATAAAAAGGCTGGGAACGAGGTTTAACAGTTTGAGAAGTTTGAACAGTGTGCCCATGCTAAAGTGCGCAGTGGCCAGTGGGCGCACGAAGCTGCCTGCTGCCATTAAGTTTTTGTCTTTGTACAGACTCTTTTTAGGTGGTGATGGCAGGCAATGGGTGCACGGAGAGGCCACACCACATTTAATCCTCTAAAACCCACCTGTACTTCCCGCTTCTGATCTGTTTCTTCACATCAACCCTTCAACTAATCATACATAATTACATACTCAGTAGTATACTCGTACTGTAAACCAACAAACAAAAGAATTGATGGAACACTGTCAAAATTAGATGACATAACTTTATACGGGTATTTGTCAAGTATTCATATAAGAAGAAAGGAAGTATAGAAAACAAAACTCGGTTTAGAAATTAGAAGAGATTCTCTAACGAGCTTGACCAAAAAATATGGACACATAAGTAAATCAAGCACCTAGGCATCTTGATTCGAATATACACAGGATTTGTTACAAAATTGAAAGCGGATTCTCACTTTGTGCACCTGGAATAATCAACTGAGTTTTTCAGGGTGAGCGCCTGCAGTATGTGATTCTTCAATGTGCCTCGTAAGCAATGATATTCCATGATGGGATGCACTTGAAGCAGCATAATATGATGTCACAGTGAGCTGGGCAAACTTTGGAAGTGCAAAACCTGTAAAGCAGATCAAAAGGATTCCCAATGATTTACTTTTTAAAAAATAGATAATTAAATTATACACAAAGGTTATGAAAATTGGTGAGAAAAAGTTAATCAGCAGTGAATTCAAAGAGATCCTTCATAGTAGTTCATTGATCAGTTATATACAAATACAATTGGTTTGATTTCCAATGACCACTTAATGAAACTTACCCATTTGGAATCCTTTGTAAATCAAGAAATTAATTAGAAAGGTGCTACTTTGCTACTCATCCCAAAATTCTTTCAGTAGCATACAAACTTGGTCAAATATTATAAAAATTATACCACTAGTCATCAAATTGTAAGCATCCTGTGTGAACAAACTTGAGGGAGAACAATGCAATTTTTATTAATGAAAAAAAAAATTTACATGAGTTTTACCAATAAATAAAGCAGTGACTTTAGTGTCTAATCACAACAAGATGGAGGAATTGCCAGAATTCTACTCCCTCTCCACTTTTTTCTACTATTTCTTTTCTTATATGGTCTCCTACCGTTTCTAATTAACTGGCCAAGATCTTTAAAAAATGGATTCACTTTTTCCTTCACAAAGCAACTGAATACCACAGTACACAAGTAATAAATAAGATGTCTAATATAAGTTTATTTACATATTGATTTTGAAGTTAAAATGATAAGAATAAGAGAATACTGAAATAAATAACAATATCTATGAGCTGAGAAAGTTCAATCTAGGAATATGGTTTGGATCAGAAAATTGCAAATTATACATGACCCTATGATACAATGCTCAATTATATTTAGAATTACAATACACAGGATCACAAAATATCTATTTCCAAAAAGAAAGAGATAAAGTTGTTTCAGACTATTTCACATGAAACAAAGCTCAGTTATAAACAATTACAAATTACAAAAAGACCCATTTGGCAGTTAGCAACTTAGCATAAATTTATGAACAAATCTTGTAAACCCCCATAAGAAACCATCAATGTACAACCTCAAATTACTTGCTTTACAGCCACCATTAATATTTATTTTTACCAATAGGTTGAAACTATATACAATTAGAAATTACAGAGGTTCTAGCAGCAAAAATGCCAGACCCTTTGGACAAGATTTTTGCACCATGAAGGATCATGGGAAGAGAGACGTGCCCAATTTTACCTCTGTCCTCAGACAGGTTGAACTCAAGTCTGTATAAACAATAGCACTACAGAGAGTACACATAACTAATGCCATCATACAGCCCACAAGAGAACCTTAAATCTAAACAAAAAGGTAACAAACCACAGCTGAAGTGTAAAAATGGTTCTTAAAATGAAGTTTGGATATCTAAAAGAGGGAAGAAGCGTACCGCCAAATGCTGCACTAGCTGCAGAAAACATCAGAAGTGGAGGGAGCTGCAGGCACAAATCCAGAAGGAATGCAAAGAGGAAGAACAATAAGTTCAATTGACATAGGCAAATGCAACATCATTCAACTATATCCAAATCCCGCACACAAGATGAAATGAAGTGCAACAATTCCATAAGCATGTAACAGCCATACCCCTATAACAAAAGGAAGCCACTTTGGTCCCTTCACACGCTTCTGAACGAAAGGAATACCTGAAGTATAATCATTTTATTAATTATTAATATGAACGTGACTTATGGAAACAAGTGAAAGAGAGCAGTGCAAGGAAGGACTGTAAACATGCCTGTGTTCAAACCATGGACTGAACTAAGCAATCCACCAATTCCACAGCCAGTCTATTGAAAAGATACATGAGATGAGAACCAAAAAAGAAGAAACCTTTTAAGGGATAAATTGGAAACAAAGAAGAGTTAAGATTTAAGATAAGGAACTGTCAACTTGAAGTGGAATTATATTTTCTAAGCCCTCTTAGTGGACCATTCAATATGGGTGATTATAAATTGCCTAAAACAAACCTATCTTTGCATTGAGATAAATGCCAATGAGAATATGTTGCATCATGAAGAATAAGGTCAATCCATGGATAAATAGGTTTTAGCATTGACATGTTAGGGTTACATAAGTTTTGAAAAGTTAAATGAGGCTATCCTGTTACAATTCCGCATTAGCTCCATAAGAGATTGTGGAATGATATTTATGTTTGTTGTGTTCTCCCACCTATTAAACTATATTTTGGGCTGAGCTCTTCCATTGGACTTGGGAACCTATGCAGGGAAGAAAAAGGCTGCCCAGTACCAAAAAAAGGTCCAGAGTGAAAGCAATCCAGAGTGAGAGTTGTTTGCTTCTCAGGTGCCATCATAGCAGAGGGGGCGACACAGAAAAAGGTTACCTAGTGCTTGATAAGGTCTAGATGGAGCCAAGAAGAGTTCGGAGTGTGAGTTAGGCCACAGCAGATGTTGGCTTCTCAAGGTGTAGGCAGTGATACGATCACATATCAGCTCCATAGGAGATTGTGGGATGGTATTTAAGCTTGAGGGGTTCTCATACCTATTGGACTAGTCTTTTGGGATGAGCTCGAGTACCTATCATATCCACTCACAATGCCAATTTAGCTTCTCATGTGAAATAAGTAATCCAGTTACAACCCCTCCTACTTTCTCAATTCTCACAAGTTGTTTTACTAGTATAATTAGCACGGTTATATTCCAGTCATAAAAGCATTTTCAAATATATTTTTCAAGCACATTTTATTCCATTCACAAAGAAACACAATCATGTGCTCAATTTACAAAGAACAAAATCAGTATTGATGTTTTCCTCTTTTCTTCTACCAGCTTATTTACCATTTATAATAAATTACCCATACAACTAATGCCAACTAAAGCTCTCAAAGCTTCACTTCTCCCAGTTTCTTGTTTATATTTTGTAGAAAAATTATCACTTTTGTTCCATGAGTATTGGTGTATGTTTAATTTAGATCCATGACTATCAATTTTAGTAGAGATATTACTCAGCAAATGACACAAACCTGATAGACAAACTTATTTGATTATTATAAGATCTATTTTTCAATTATATGGTTGACATCTGACTCTCTAATTTGTCAAAATTGCACAAGTATATTACTTAAATACCTGCAAGTTTGAGATAATAAGATGCATTTCCAATTCAATCGATATTGCTTTAAGACCATGAAAAGGTACTCAGTACTCTAAAAAGTAACTTTGAAAGTTGAAACAATTCCAGAAGGTTCTAAACAAACAACTATGAATCCAAAATCCTCACAATAATCAGATTGAAGCACTTGCTGAACTAACATCTAGATACATAAATTTAAATAAAATAAAATAAAATATTAAAAAAAAAACATTCCGATTTGCATATGAGAACCAATAAAAAGTCATACCACAGTAGTGAAGTCATGCAGAACTGGTGTGATTCTCCATTCTGCGTTCCCCTGTACCGCATCAATAAAAAATTAGAAAAAAAAAATTCGGCACAACAGCTCAAAATCTAGGAATCAATTAATTGAACGTGTATACGCAAAGCGTAAGCATATAATTGAAGAAGCGAACGTACAGAGGTGGGGTTTAAGAGAGACAAACAGCGAGGGCAGCGAGCCGAGCCGAGTCCAGGCTTGATGGTTGGATCGTGATACAGATTCCCCGTCCTCAGCCGCTCTTCGTAAACTTCCCGAGTCCCCATGTTTAAGCCTCAGAGCTCTGCTCTCTCCTTTCCACTTTCCAGAATTCCCGTTCTCTCTCACACTCTCAGCGGAGGAACTAGGAAGGAGAAGAGAAATCAAGTCCGTACGAAGTTTAGGCTATTGGGCCTGATTCCGGCCCAAATAGTTGGAATAGCCCAACCTTCAAAAAGCCCATAATTCACATTGTAATCGTGGTAAACAAAACCCTATAAACCAGAACTTGTGCTAGGGCTTTTGCTTCACAGTCGTCAGACACCACTCGGAGCGGCGCTTGCACGGAGGAGGAAAAATGCCGGCTGGTCACGGTGTAAGGGCGAGGACGAGGGACCTCTTCTCTCGGGGGTTTAGGAAGCGTGGTACCATCCCGCTCTCTACCTACCTAAGGATCTTCCACATCGGCGACTATGTCGACATCAAGGTTAATGGCGCCGTGCACAAGGGAATGCCTCACAAGTTCTACCATGGCCGTACTGGTCGCGTCTGGAACATCACCAAGCGCGCAATCGGTGTCGAAGTCAACAAGCAGGTATATATGACTCAAATGATGCATTCTATTTCAACATATTGATCGATAGCTTAATATGAATTCGCTGCTTTTGTATTGCAAACTATCATCTGATTATCTGAATGGAGTTTGTGTTTTGATTTATCGTTTGTCTGGAAAAATTGTAAATGATTTTCCTTTTTTTAAGATCTGAGTTATTGACTTAGGTCTGAAACTTGAAATGGAATGTTATATTTGATTATACTTGTATAAATCCTAATAAAGAAAATATGCAATATGTTTTGGTTCCTTTTCATGTTAGAATCTCTTTCTTCCATATTGTTAAGAAAAAGAGGAATGGAATGTAATGCTGATACTAAACAATCCTCAACTCTATGAAATGAAGACACATTCAAGAAGGGATTTTGAGACTCTAATCCCAATTCCCAAATACAAATTCAAGAATAGAATGTAATGCTGATGCTAAGCAATCATATCTGTATGAAATGATGTCACAAATATACAAGAAACTAGATTACATACCAGCACAATCCTGAACCATAACACATAAATTTGGATGGTTTGTATATGCACATTGGTTATTTGGGTTATTTCACTTGTTCATTAAGCTTAAATGATTCTTGAGCACAGGTTGGGAACAGGATCATCAGGAAGAGGATTCATGTCCGAATTGAGCACGTTCAACCCTCTAGGTGTAATGAGGAGTTTAAGCTGAGGGTCAAAGAAAATGACCGGCTCAAGGCTGAGGCAAAGGCGAAAGGTACAGTGATCAGCACCAAGAGGCAGCCCAAAGGTCCTAAACCAGGCTTTATGGTGGAAGGTGCAACCTTGGAGACTGTTACACCCATCCCATACGATGTGGTCAATGATCTCAAAGGTGGATACTAAGTTTTATGTTTTTCGCAATGTGTTTTTGTTAGTATTCAATGAATAGCTAAATCAGAGAATGTTTTATTGTCTTGTCACTTATTATTTTCTGATTCTGAAATTTTGTTCCTCCAATATATGTGGTAGAACTTGTTTGCCTGGATTTCTATGGTTTCCTACAGTGAACCTTACTGTTTTAGTTTTCCCTCTACGTTCATTTTTGCTCAAATGTTTCTACCTTTTCAATTAATATATGTGGGAGATTCAGGGAGAAATACTAGGGAGCTATATGCCCGATCAATGTGACAAATTTCCCATCACTATAATATTGCATAGATCAATGCATTAGAGATTTTTCTTCATATTTTATTGGACAAACAAAAAAAGAGAGAATGATAAAGTTGTCAAGACATTTTATCAAAATCTTTCACTACTTGATGTTATAATTTTTATCCATTTATTATTATGAATTGGTTTATTCACTCTGTGAAAAAATGAAATGTTTATTAATCAAATACCAATCATATATTGTTATGTCCAACCATATGAATAAAACCTTAACTTTTTTCAATTTATGTCATTGTCATCCTTAGTGATTTAACTAAAACATTGTTTCATCAAGAACATTGTGTTAATAAGTTGCCAATTAACAACTTTTCATCAACTTGCATTGTTAATGGCAAGTCTATGACCCAAAACTCTTCATCCTGAACATGAACCTAGAGAGATCAATGCACTTGTATTCTTTTAACATTGGTAGCATAATTAAACTTGGTCATAAATCAGAGAGTACTAATTTCATATTAGAAAAAATTCATTATCACTAATAAATTTTTGATAACATAAACCCCACCCTCCCTTTCAAAAAAAAAAAAAAAAACCCCACCCTCTTTGAGAAAATTTCTATACTTCTCTACTTGTTTTTTTTTTTTTTTGGCATATGGGCATGCATGAACGTTTTCTAACAAAAAATAAATGCAAAAGAAAATTTAGAAAAATCGAATTTGTAATGCTTTTTTGATTTCACATGTACACAGTATGATAATGCACATTGCTCTACATTTGTATACAGTACAATTTTTATTAATAAAAAAATGCTAAAAAGAGATTACATCGTTGTTTTGAACGGTGCACTATTTACTCCTGATGTATTAGCTTCCCTTTGGGAAAATAGCGCTTTTGGCCCCTCAATTGTTTTACTTTTATAAATTTAGCCCCTGTCAATTGATTTGAACAAATCTAATCCTTTAATTGTTCATAATGTGCCACATTTGGTTCCTCATGTTATATAATTAGAATTGTTTTAATAATTTATTTTTCATGATGTTATAATTGTCCAATCTTTTCAACCACTTAACTTTCTTCTCTTCTTCTTTGCGGAGTAATATTTTCATGTGCTATATTTGCTTCTAATTACATACTGAAGAGCATTACCAGCATAGTGCTAGCTTCGGCACAAATGTGGGCGAGAAAAAATTTACTGTTGTTTCTTCATTATCAGCATGTCAAGAGAAAATGGGATCAGAATATTTATCTGCTTTCCCATCTGAGTTGTTTTGATCGCTTTGAAGCTACAAAGCCTGTATGGGCACCATACTATACGATTCACAAGGTAGAATATGCTTCAACCCAACCTCTTCAATTTCTTTTGTAGTGATTAAATATGTATTTGAATTGTTTGAGAAGTGAGTTACCTTCATGGCGTACATTAAAGAAGAAGGAGAAGAAAGTTAAGTGGTTGAAAAGATTGGACAAGTATAAACTCATAAAAATAAATTATTAAAAAACAATTCTAATTATATAACATGAGGGACCAAATGTGACATATTATGAACAATTAAAGGATTACATTTGTTCAAATCAATTGAGAGGGACTAAATTTCGAAAACTAAAACAATTAAGGGGCCAAAAGCGCCATTTCCCCTTTCCCTTTTGTTCCATTATTTCATAGGTTCATATCAATCAAACTCTCACTGTATTTCTTGTATTCAAAGGGGGTGATGACGCTTATTGGGATGTATATATAACCCTTTTCGATGATTAACTTTTATAATATTTGTGTTTAAATTTTACAAACTGAAATATTGTAAATGGGTTGTGCAATTACTTTATATAGCACAAAATCTTACTTCTAAAGCTCAAGGGTTCTAGTCATTAAAGATTTTTTTTTTCGGAGACAAGTCCTTAAAGATATTAATCGTTACTTTTTTTTTTTGAATACTACGGACTCTATTACATTGTAGTATCTGTTCATTTATACTTTCTCAACCTTTATTAATCGTTACTTTAGTTGTATGCTTCTTTTTTTTTTTTTTTTCCTTTTTTCTTTTTCAAAATATGAAAGGTCATCACCTTTCAAATAGTAATAATTTGTGCATTTAAAAAATAATAATTACAATTTTGAGTTAATCGATAATTAAAAGGTTATCCCATAGCCAGTAAGTTCACACACGAAAATTAATATCGGGAATCCAACTAAGCACGCGTCTGTCAATCCATAAAATTCCTAAATATAAAATAAATACAAAATGATATCATTAACAAATAGGCGGAGAAAAACAATTTATTTTAACAATATATTATTGCTTTTATATGTTGTAAGATATACTTTCTTACAAAAATCATTCCTTACTATTCACCATATAATTTTTTTATATTTAATTATTACCTGAAATTTTTAATAATTTATAAATAATATCACATTAAATTGTGGGCATTAGATAGTATAGTTTTAATAGGGAATAATATTTTGTAATATTTTTATTATTGGTAATTATTAAATTATATTTTTTTTTGAAAAATATTAAATTATATTAATATATAGAAAAGTATTTACATTTAAGATAATTCAGTAAAGAAAAATCAGGTTATACGAGAAAGTACATCTAAAAATTGGACAAATTTGAGAAATAGAAAACACAAAAATATCATGCCACTCTCATTTAAAATAGACAAAAAATTTTATCCTTTTCTTATATTCTTATTACACTGTATAAAAAAAGTAAAAGAAAATAAAATAAAATGAAAAAGATGTTGGGACAACTTTCTTCTCTTTTTTCCCCCCTCTCCTCTTCTGTGTAAAACCCTAAATCACCAATCAATGAAATCCCATGCCATCTCTCTAAAACTCCATTTCACTCTCTAATCTCTAAGCTCGATCGTTTTTTCTTTCAGCTCTCCGCACCTGCTTCATTTCTTCCCATCTTTGAATCTTTTCTCGAAAGTTTTCATTTTTATTTACTTTTGTGGGGGGTTTTTTCAGAAAGAATTTGATTTTGCTAGCAGAAATTTAGGGTTTTGGACTGCAATAGAGAGAGGGGCTAAACCGGAGGTCAGGCTGGCGATTGGTGCTAAGGTCAGGTGATGGCGGATCCGCCACATGTCCGCCGCCGATTGATTGTTATCCCGTGTTTGGATATTGAAGAATTAAGTTTTCTCGACGCTGGTGGTTTCCCAGTAGTAGCTATAGGTGAAGAAGTAGTGAGAAGAGAGAGGGCCGTTGCACATCTCCCAGAATGCTGACTGTTCTGCGAGTGCACCTCCCTTCAGACATTCCGATCGTAGGTTGCGAGCTCACGCCTTATGTTCTCTTGCGCCGCCCAGATAAATCTGTTATTACTGACGATGTTCTAGATTCCGCTCCTATTGACGGCCACGCCTTGAGATACAAATGGTAAGTTTATTTCTGCATATTCTTTAAATATTTCTGCATTTGACTATTGTCTCAGTTGTTCTAATTTGTAGTTGTAGTTAGTTTGGTATTGCTTGATCTCTGTACTCATTTATATATTTGAATTCTTTCAAATTGTAAAATGGGTACTTTATGTTTAGACCTGTGATGCGAGCTGTAGGATTTAGTAATATGATGTATTATCCGGGAGACAAACATTTTGTCTAGGGCTATAGGAGAATGATGCCTCTTTTAGAATGCCTTCCTTCTTTTGTGTTTGCCCGAAGGAAAGTATTGGATGTCTATTGATTAAAGAAAATGTGACCTTTGAAGCATATGTTGCTGACTGAAGAAAATGTCATTTTGCCATTAGAGATTATTATCTTTCTTGTTTGAACTGCTCTAGTGATACTTGCTCCAACTTTGAGTGCATTTGTTAGTTTCTTCTTGTCATTGTGCCTGGAAATATATCATGTACTAAAGTGTATTTCTTTTCTGTATTCAGTTTTATAGTTTTAGTTCTTAAACCCAATCTTGAGATATGCTGTTTTCTTCCAAGATGCTGAATTGGCTATAGCTGCCTGCATTATTAGCTATTCATCTGATATCTTTACATTCATTGGACTGCATGTGGCAAATGTATTTTTACTTATCATTTAATTTTATGGTATAATCCTCCTGTTAGAGGATTGAGTAGTAAGGGTTGAATTGCTTACTAGGTAGAAGGGCATCCATTAACTAGGGACTTTAATGGCCTTGTTTCACAGCTTTAGGAAACCCAGTATCTGCACTTGAAAGCAAGAGCAACAATTTTGGCAATATTTTCAGGAAGTGCGTGATATAATTTAAACTGGCTCCACTGCCGAATGACTTTTTTTCTGTTTTGCTATTGGCAGGACTCTAGTGGTGCAAAGGATAGTGTGGTCTTCAGTTAGAATCTCATATCCAATGATGTTATGCTACACAAATTGAATGGATTAAAAAAAATTGTTTTTGAAATATTTTAATTTTGGAGCATAGTCGTATGAAAGATATCTTTGTTTTTAATTGGATTGATGTGTTACTTTCATTAGATGAGATCATGCTACTGTTGGTTTGGCTGGGGTGATCCCTTTCCCGGAACTATTACACATTACTTATGTTTGAGGTGTATCTAAAGTATCTGGTTCCATGATGTAATTTGTTAACTTATTTTTATCAATTGACAATGATCACTTACAAGTTTTTTAGGATCTATTTGGTAATATCTTTTGTTTTTTAAAATTTAAATTTTGTTTATATCTTTCCATTTCAAAATCAAATATACTATTTTTTTTGGTTCAACAAGAAAATTTAAAACATGTGTTTGGTTCACTTTGCATTTGTTAAGGGGCTGTGGTTAGTGAGGTGTTAGAGTGGTGATGATGGGAAGCGGTACCAAGGGAGGATTTACATGGTTAGAATATGTTGCCAGGTTTTGTGTTGGGTTGGGCTAAGGAGTGTTGGTCTGTTGGATGTGAATAGGTTATGAGGGATGATTTTAGGCCCCACATTGGGTTCACGGGAAAAGTTGGTCAACATATTTGTCAATATCCATCATGCATACAAATCCTGTCCCGAGTCTCCTGACTTTATTGTCTAGGGAGGAGTTATATGGTTAGAATATGCTGCTAGGTGTTGTGTTGGGTTGGGCTAAGGAGTGTTGGATGTAACTAGGTTATGAGGGATGGTGTTAGGCCCCACATTGGGTTCACGAGAAAAGTTGGTCGACATATTTGTCAATATCCATCATGCATACGAATCCTGTCCTGACTTTATTGTCAACGTACTCCATATAAGATACATAAGTGAAATTCTTAAGATTTGACAAAAATCACTTAGCATAATTAAGAGGTTAAGTAACATTTCTCTTAATGGCTTTAACGGCGAATATGAAATTTAGAAGCTAATTACTATTATATCATTTATATGGATATATCCATCGTGCATACCAAACCGTTTCCTCACCGACTACATTGTCTTCATATATATAAATATATAATATAAATATACAAAATATAGTAACGTAAGATTTGCCAATGTGTAATCAATTGTTGCCTATCTAAAAAACAAGCATTTCTTTTATTGACATGCAAACAATCACTCGTTTGCCAATGCAAACATGTGGGTGAGAAGTGAGAACTGTTGCTAAGTAATTGATTTTTGCCGTGTGAGTTGAGTTCACACAGTCTTTAATCTCCCATCTTTCTTAATGAATTGGTTTTCAATTAAATGAAAAATTTTATGCTATTTAAGTTTTCATTAACTCTGGTTGCTATTTTGATTCCTGTTAATTTGTACCATATGTAGGTATCGCATACAAAGTGATAAGAAAGTCGCTATTTGTAGTGTCCACCCATCTGAGCAAGCTACACTACAGTGCCTTGGATGTGTTAAGGCCAAAATCCCAGTTGGTAAGAGTTACCATTGCTCTACCAAATGTTTCTCAGATGCATGGCAACATCACCGTGTTCTACATGAACGCGCTGCTAGTGCTGTCAATGAAAATGGAAATGAGGAGGAAGAAGTATTTGGGCGCTTCAATAATGCTGGCAGTGCCGTAGTTAATACAAGCTTGCCTCCATCACAATCAGCTGGCAATTTGGCAAATGGAGTGACACCCTTATACCCAGCAACGGTTGCACAAAGGAATGGTAGTGAAACGTGGTTTGAAGTTGCTCGGTCCAAAACATATACACCAACAGCAGATGATATTGGTCATGTCCTTAAGTTTGAATGTGTTGTTGTAGATGCAGAAACGAAACTTCCAGTGGGACATGTGAATACTATATTGACATCTCGTGTGATTCCAGCACCATCTCCCACTCCCCGCCGCTTGATTTCCTTCAGTGGAGTTGATATCCCTGGGCATCTTGATTTAGATGGCCGTATTTCATCTTCCGAGTCTTTTACCGTGCTTTCATATAACATCTTATCTGATGCATATGCATCAAGTGAAATATACAATTATTGCCCCTCTTGGGCTCTTTCCTGGACGTATCGAAGACAGAATCTATTGCGTGAAATTGTTGGCTATCGTGCTGACATTGTTTGTCTTCAAGAGGTATAGATACATGCTAGAAACACTGAAGGCTGTTCAGTCATTTAGATTTTGGTCTAGTTTATGCAGATTATTCTACATGCAGGCATGAGCGTATGATCTTCTAAACTGTGAAGTTTTAATTTCTTAATTAGAAGTTCTAAATATGGCAGTCCAACATTAATTGGTGTATCAAAAATTGATTCCTCTGCCTGGTTTTACTCGTTTCCAATTTAATTTATCACAAGAAAGTGCATTTTTTTAATGTGCATTGCTATCGTAAGTTTTGCTTCATTTCATATGATTTTGTTGGTTAGTGAGCTTATAAACACTTATCCAAGATGCCTGCATTTTTTTCATTTTAGGTTCAAAATGACCATTTTGAGGAATTCTTTGCTCCTGAGTTAGACAAGCATGGCTATCAAGCACTTTACAAAAGAAAAACTGCAGAGGTTGGTTAGCCACTTGCTCTGATGAAATGTTAGGCACTGGAGATTGTTGCTTCTATAATCTGTATTTTTGTGGCTGCAGGTATTCGGTGGAAATTTTAATACAATTGATGGATGTGCTACATTTTTCCGACGAGATAGATTTTCTCATGTTAAGAAATATGAGGTATGAAAGAGTTAGGAGTCTATGGAAGTCTATCTTGCTTTGTAAATCATGTAATCATCCGCATCTGCTGTGTAGGTTGAGTTTAACAAAGCTGCACAATCCTTGACTGATGCATTAGTTCCCAGTGCTCAAAAGAAAGCTGCTCTAAGTCGTCTGGTCAAGGTATCTTATTTAACATGTCAAGTGATGTTCATTTGGTTATTATTTATATTCTCATGCAATCTTCATTGGTTACACTCTTTTGTTTTGCTCTAATTATTTTTGAAATTGTGCTTTCATACAGGATAATGTGGCACTTATAGTGGTCCTGGAAGCAAAGTTCAGTAACCAGGGAGTTGATAACCCTGGAAAGCGTCAGCTTGTTTGTGTGGTATGGATCCCTTAAGATGTGCCCTTTATATGATTGAAATTTTTGACGGATGTTTTTTAAGTAGCATATTCCCTATCCTGAATCCAGGCAAATACTCATGTGAACGTTCAACAAGAGTTGAAGGATGTCAAGCTTTGGCAGGTTATATCAATGCCATTCTGCCCTCCTGTTTTTATGATCTTTTGGTTCAAAACTCATTGTGTTTGTCATACTTATCAGGTTCATACACTTCTGAAAGGACTGGAAAAGATCGCTGCAAGTGCCGATATTCCGATGTTGGTCTGTGGTGATTTTAATTCAGTACCTGGAAGGTCTGTTGGTCTTAATTGATATGGATTACTTATTTCTGAACAGTGACCTCATCTAAGTAGAGCATAAAAACTCAGCGTTTTTGGTTGGAATAATTTTAATAATTGAAATCTTCTGTGGACCAAATGCAGTGCTCCTCATTCACTCCTTGCAGCTGGGAAAGTTGATCCATTGCATCCAGATCTACAAGTTGACCCTCTTGGTATTCTGCGCCCTACAACCAAGTTAACGCATCACCTGCCATTGGTATAGCTTTGTTAAGCTTAAAAATCTCCATATCAAGTTTTTCACTGCTCCCGTCCCTATTCTTAAAGTAAAGGGGAAAAGAAGAAATAACCCAGCCCAATTAAATTGTTTAAGGTTAAAAACCTTGTTATGACATTCTTCAATGCAGGTGAGTGCTTACTCGGGCATTGGTAGACTTGGGGTAGGTCTTGGGTTTGAACTACAGAGAAGGCGAATTGATCCTACTACAAACGAACCCCTATTTACTAATTGCACTCGGGACTTTATTGGTACTCACGATTATATATTCTACTCAGGTATGTTTTTGGACCAATGCTCGACTGCCAATTCTGTTTCCCTTTTGGTTTTAACTTGGGATAGTTGATGCCCCATTTGATGCATGGTTTTGCTTTATTTTATTTTTTGGACTAGTGTTATGTTGTATGTGTTTTCATTATTTATATCGAGTTTATGTTGTTTCAGCGGACTCGTTAACTATTGAATCTTTGTTGGAGCTCTTGGATGAGGATAGCTTGAGAAAAGACACCGCGCTTCCTTCTCCAGAGTGGTCTTCCGATCATATAGCACTCCTAGCCGAGTTTCATTGCAAGTCTAGAACTAAACACTGACAACTAGGTGCGTGGGTGATTTCTGATGAGTGTTTATGCCAATTCTCGCATACTTTTATTATCATTTCTGATGGAACGTTACGTGGCAGTGTCGTTTTGTTGTAGGCATTGCCTCAAGTTGCAGAATAGAAGCAGAAAGAAGTGAAAAAGGATTACAGATTAAGTCATTGTAAGAATAGTAGATGGATGCACCATAGATGTTCATCTTTGTATTATGATCTACCACCTTGTCCCATAGAAAAAATTGTTTTTTTTTTTTTTTTTGACTTCATTTTCCTATCTAAAATAGAAAAATATTATATGCAATCTCCACCAGCGTTTTGCTCATTTTCTGCATCCCATTCTACACCTTGGACCAAAGAGATTTTCTTTTTAGTTATTAATCTGATCTGTCTCAATTTTCTCCAATCCTAAACTTTGTCTTCCTTGCATGAATTATGGATAGGAATGAGGGGAAATTGAACTGAACTGAACTGGACATAAATATTTATGGCATTTTGAATAAGTTTCTTTCAGTAAGACATGGCAAGAGATGCATATCAATCTCCCTGTAAACAAAATTTTGTATTAAATTACAACCACTCAAGAACAGTCATCTGGATAAAGCCACATATGCAGCATCCTCAATTAACAATATGCAGGTTCTTAAGTTTTGAAAAGATTGTTTTCATGAGGATTACCGTACATCACTAAAAGCAAACACAAGGAATAAGAGTCCAACAACCAAGATTAGCTATGCACTTTGAAACACTCGAGCTTTGGGAAGAGTTGGAGCAGTTGATCACGGCTCCGATTCTATAACATGTAGTAGTAGTATTAGTAAAAGGGATTAGTATTTTCATGCTAAAATCTATTTATGATTTCACTTTATACCTTGATGCCAATACAACCGTTCACATCCAGAGTTGTTAGCGTATTTGAACAGAAGCTCGAGAGTGCCTCGAGAGACTTGTCAGTCACCCCGACAATTCCAAACAAACTGCAGTAATAGTAATAGGGCACGGATAAGAAATCTGAGTTCCTTTTTGGCAGGAATCAATAAGAAATAAATATTTACCTTAGCAGTTCAAGAGACCTGCAGCCTCGGGCAATTGCTAAGACCCCCACATCAGTAACTCTTACACACCTGTCAGTTAACAGACACCAGTTTAGGTATATATGTGAAACGTGTTCTTTTGCTCAAGATGAAATTCTGGTGCACACCCATATAGCTTACATACCATGTCAAATTGAGAGACACTAGCCTTTTACAGTTTGCAATACAACAAAGTCCATCATCGGTTAGATTCTGATTCACATCTTTCGTCAATACACAAGTATACATAACCAATTTGACCACTGCACCAAGTGGTGACAGAATCTACTCAGGCAAGAGGCCAAAGAAATGCAAAATTAAAAAAAGACCATCACCTGTGCACCGCAGAGATCCAGGAATTTTAGATGAGGCAAAAGTGATATCTTCTTGTAAGCTTCATCCGTAAATCTGCACATAAATAAGTGAAGCAATAATATAAAGCACTTTGATGGCTTATTTGTCAAACACTTTAGTTTGAATGCATATCATGCATATGTAACATTGAACAGGGAATATAATCTTAGTTTCATACATAGAAAGGGCATAAAGGTTCAAACTTTGAAGCAAAGAGAACTTCAGCAATATCCTTTGTAAACCACTATCCGTTAGCTTGATGCACCTAAATACACGAAAGATCACAAAAGGATTATATAACTGTACAAATAACGTGGTATTGTGTTTAACTTCAGTCATATGCCTCATCTTGAATCAAGAAAATGAAGAAATCTACTTTTTTATGATGAATGGCATATTTCAAACAAGGAGAGATTTAATTTAAAATAAAAAAAAAAAGTTTCCTCAAGAAAAATAAGCTTAGTAATCTACACACATCTCTTAGTATTACCTAGTGAGATTCAGTGAATCCAATTCTTGATAGTTGTCCGCAATTAGATGCAAACTTTTATCTGTAATATTCTGTAATATGCACAAACAAAAACTGAGGCAGTCTTTCAACAACAACAACAAGATGAAATGAAACCACAAGCTTGCATTAAGCAACAAATTCATGGTCACTGCTCACATATTAGGGGCAGTGACAAGAAGAATAAAACTATCAGTAGTTTATCTTGCTACCCTTTTTCTTTCACCCCAGTATTTGTGTCTATTTAAATATTCCACGCTTCACCTAGACAACAGTATACAGTGGGAAGTGGATTAAAACTATTTTAATGTCTCCAACATGCTCAAGCAGTATAATGTGATAACCATATTGACTACATTTGTACACGCAAATGACACACAAACATCTCTAAAGGTGACAACTTCCTCTCATTGTAGTCTAGTGAATACTATAGAATTAATTTCAATATGAACTAAGGGTTTGTTTGGAAACCCGGGTTCTAGATTTTTCCGTGTTTGGGTATTCAAAGGAAATAAAATCAAAAGAAAATATCCATTCTGATCAACAGAAAAAAAGAAGCCCAATTTGGCAGAAAATGTCTTCTTAGATTTTTAGTCGGAACACATTTTCCGGATTCTTTATTTTCCCATCTCTCTTTTCTCTCATATATCTTCAAGCTAGTTTCTAGATTATTACCACCACCACTACCATTTTATTATTATTATTATTATTATTATTATTATTATTATTATTATTATTATTATTATTATTATTATTATATAACAAATAATATGTTCATTAACAGAAAAAATGTAATTTTTTAACTTTCAGCCCAACAGCAAAAGATAGTTCTCTAACCTTCAGCCAAACACCAGAAAATTAAAAATATTTCAAGGGAAATGAGTCATTTTCTAGAAAACAATTTTCAAGTTTCCAAATGGACCCTAATAGTCCATAGGCTATCTGATATTAGTGGCAAGCACTGGAGTTCAAATTGCAACATGACAACTAGTACAACAATTTCTTTTATTTAAGAATGTTTCACTTTATCTGTTCCAACTGTCGGTCCAGTTCTATTTCACAGTTCTAGGAAGCACTTCTGCAATAAGTCTATAGGACATTATAAATCAGGGTGAGGCCTCCAAAAGCAAAGCCTTAGCCGAACTCATTCAAAGTGAGTCCTCATCATCCCACATTCCCACAGTCAGGAGTTCAATGCCTATCCCCCTTACTAAACCAAACAAATAATATAAAGCGACAGAGAGAACAAAAATAGGGCGCATACAGTCATATACCATACATAATTATTACATACCTTACAGCCACTTAAGTTCAAATCAACCACAAGTTTGCAGTTTCTCACTAAATGCATTATGCCAAGATCTGTAACCCTGAAAATCAGATTAAGAATCACAGATGTGAAGAAGAAAAATAAGTTTAACTAAGAATACATCAATAGTACATAATAGTCAAGACATCAATTAAGGCTTAAAATACCTTACATTCCAATATATGGAAAATCCCTTCAAATTGGGACAAATACTTGTTATAGCTTCTATCCCTGTATCAGAGATCTTTTGGCAGCCATTTAGGTTCAAAGTCTCAAGGTTTTGAAGGGAATTCCCACACTGCCAATGACAAATCCCATAAATATGAAACTTCATTACAAGATCATAAACATGCATATGCTCAGCACACAAAAAGGTAAAGGTTCTATTTCCTAACAAAATATCAACTTTCTCTGATTTCTAATATTGTTTGAGGGCTACCTTGCTCCTGACATCTTGGAGATTCTTATCTTCCACATCCTGTGCAAACTCGAGGTTTATATGCCTCACATTCCGATATCTCAGCTGGAGGAAAAACACAAATAAATGAAACACCAAAGTTCCAAGAAATTAGATACAAAGTATTTTAAAATTTTTATAATGATCTTCATTTTCAGCCAACATAATAAATCCACAGAACCAAATTCTTCTTCTTTAACAGAAAAATAAATATTCCTTTTAGAAACATCTCTATTTCCGTACATAAATACATTCCAGTCCTTCACAAAATCTCTACTTTGGCATCAAATTCTTTTTTCTTTCACATTCTCAGAAAATAAGCACTAATTTTTCTGAAACACATCAATATAAAAGAAACCAAAAAAAAACTGACCAGAGAAAGGGCTGCAACGAGGCGATTCCCAGCATTGTTCATCTCATGGAAATCAAGTGCCTGAAAAAGGGTTCAGACAAGGAGTACTAAGAAAACCAAAATCCCGAATACCAACATTAAAAATATAAGAAAGACAATCTTTTTACACACACACACACAAATGCATATAGAAGTATATAGAAGCTGACCAGCCAGAGGGAGGGGTGTGAGATGAGAGTGCGGTGAATCCAAGGGTTGAGGAGCAATAGAGAGATGAGGTCTTTTTGGGGTAGTCTTGTGCTGACTATCATCATCACTTTTGGCACTGTTTCTCGGTTCCATACCTCTTCTTCTGCTGTCGTTAATGCTTCTTCATTTCTCTCCATTGCTCTTTACCAACAATCTTTCGCCTGGAACCCGCAACCAAACTACCTCAAATCCCCAATCACTTTGCTTCAAATCAATTTTCTTATTAATTTCGTCTAGGGCAAGGGCAACAAACAAAGAAGTTTATAATCAGACGTTTTGCATAATTGCCCTACTTTTGTCTAATTAATAGGGCACCCAAATTTCTTGATGTCTACGACTTTGTAATGGTATTGTACTACACTTTACAAATATAATATAGTATGTAAATTTTCCTTTTTCATTTTCAAATGTTAAATTTTTGTGTTCACTTATATCATTATTATTAGACATTTCTACATCTACTTATACAAATACAAATACAAATACATACAATATACAAATATAATAAGTGCCACTAAAGTTAGGCTTCCAACTAAAACTAAACAAATGTTGGTGTAATTGTTGGTTGAAATGAGTGATTCATATTATTTTGATTTTAGTATTTTTTTTTTATCTTTCTTCTTTACCCTCTGCATAAACTTTAGTAACAGAATATTCCATTAACCATTTATTATTTTCTATAAGAAAGGTCTTAGGTTCGAACCTCCCCAGTCAGAGTTGGCATAATTGTTAAACATATATTATGAATATGTTAGAATATATTTAAAAATACAGTATAAAATTTAACATAAACTTTGTGAATTAATTAGCCCGAATAAAAAAAGGAACCTTGAAAGGATGAAAAGCGAAGCTCCCCCACTGCCCCCTCAAGAAGTAGAGGTGGAGTCCCCGCGGAGAGAGAGAACACAAGGCCGAGGCCGCCTTGGCCACTTGTGCGTTCGCCTCCATGTGCGTCTGCCTCCTCCATGCATATGCTTCCTCTATGCATCCGCCTCCTCAAATGCGTTTGCCTCCTCTATGCGTCTGCCTCATCAAGTGCGTCCGCCTCCTCCATGCGTTCGCCTCCTCAAGTGCGTCCGCCTCCTCAAGTGTGTTCGCCTCCTCAAGTGCATCCGCCTCCACAAATGCGTCCGTCTCCACGAGCGTGTTCGCCTCCATGCGTCCGCCTCCATAAGCAAGAGTACCCAATAATTATCAATGTAACTATTGGTCATGGTCCGCCCTGATCAATTTTGTTGAATAAACAAAAAAAATATTTATATTCTTGTTACACTCCGCGATTATCGATGTAACTATTGGTCATGGTCCACCTTGATCAATTTTGTTAAAGAACAAAAAAAGAATGAAAACTTTACACACTATTCTTGTTACACTCCGCGATTATCGACGTAACTATTCGTCTCGCTTCTCTACACTTGTAGCATATGATATTCGATAAGTGACAAATTTGCATTATCATTACTCCCTAGTTGACTCCGCTACGCTCTCAACTTGGAGTAGGGGGTTGGTGATAAGATAATTGGGCAAGGTAATAGATATGACCCGATAGCAACTCATTAAAGCAGCAAGCGTCGCTTAAGAAGAGGTAACGATTCTTAGGGTCTGCCTCATCAAAGAACCGTTGCGAAGAAGCGCTCAACAATTATTGAAAAGCCGAACACTTATGGAGGGAGCCATTGCTCTTATTAGGAGGCCATTGGTGTCAATCATTGTAGCCATTACTATTCTTTAGTATAAAAGCCGAGTCTATTAGCAAGTAGGGGGCTCTCTGGTACTATTCTTTTGTACTCTGACTATGTTTACTTACTTATCAATATGATCCGGTAACCATTTTTACCGTCAGACAACAATTATAGCAATTGTCTTTGACAAACTCCTAAAACAATTTATCTCAATAACGAATGGAAATTTAAAAAAAATAAATAAAAAATCAATGACTTCATTGTTGTGGATGAAAAGTAAGTACCACAATCTATTACTCTTATTTAATTAAATAATTTAGTATCTACAACAAAAAATAATACATATGCATTTCTTTAATTTAGAATTAGATGTCTACAATGCCTTTATTAAAAAACTTTATTCATTATTAATAAATTAAAAAATAAATATAATTTCATTAGTTATATTATCTTTAATTTCTACAATGCAAAGATTTATTACCTTCAAATTTATTAATTAATTATATCTACTACATCATTGATTGTTTTTTTTACACTATCTTGTAATTAAATATCAAAGTTATAATACTAAATATATTATATATTTATTTACCAAGTATTTTATTAATACCATGGAAAAAATAAAAATCAGTTTGAAGTTAATCATATTAACTACTTGGGGAGAATTTGTTGACAAAGAATGTATTCAAATAATCCAAGAAATTAAATCGGGAAACTACCCCGTAATATCTCTGGATTACATCAGAGTTGTTCACTTTAAAGGTAAATCATATATCTTTATTTAGATGATTTAAAATTTATTAATTTTTACTACATTATCTAATTTTATTCTTTAAATAAACTAAAAATTTCTTTATCCACAATAACTCATTCAACAATAATGATTGAACCAAAAGTATCTCAAGCATAACACCTAAAGGACTGGTATGCTAATATTATAATAATAATAATAATAATAATAATAATAATAATAATAATAATAATAATATGTAAATGGTAATTAGATCATTATCTTACGTAGCTACGTACATTTAAAAGTACTCATTATTAAAAATGCTAATGTAAGGCAATAGAACATCGTGGCACACTTGACGCATCGAAAAGATGCCGAGACTACAACAATGTTGAAATCAATCTTGCAAATCTAGAAAATGAAGAATTTAAAAAATAGTCACTATTGCATCATTCATTAATCTTGTATGTAAAATACTTATTGTGCATCCTTTAAATAATATTCCCTATGTCCCATTTTATATGTCTTACTTACTATTCATTGGTCAAACTAACTTTTTCTTCTTTATTTATTTTCTTTATTATTTTTTACTTATTTTTAAATTTGATTTTTTGTGTGTAATAGTACTTTTAGTGTACTTTCTAAATATATAAATTTTGTATATTAAATTTAATATTATAAAAAATTGAATTAAAAATCACTTCAGTCAAGCCTCGTTAACCGAATCAGACACATAAACTGATTTTATTAAATTGAGAATTCATTTTATTTTTTAAACTCAACATGTTTAGATTAAGAGCAAAATCAACATCAATCTTGACAATAAAAACATTTAGTATTCGAACTACCTACTGCAGAGTCATTGTTGTTACTATCAAGTAAACAAGTTATGGAACTAGAACATACAAGAGATACTACTTATGAACTTTCTACGAATATAATAAATATTAATATTTTGTTTAATACTTTCACATGAGAATTTAGGACACATATTTCACAACACATGAAACATGTAGGGGAAAAACTACCACTGCCAAATAGTAACGGATGCTTGCAAGATAAAGATTTTATAATACAACTAAGATCACAGTAATATAAACAACAAGGCAAACCTACAACTTCCTACACCATAATCTCATTGTAGGAAGAGTTAGCAGGCGAATGGAGGGCATAACTGGACCGATTGGAGTCCTCTCATTTTATACAACAATGTAATTAGCAAATCAATAAAAATAAAGAGAATAAAATACATGCATCAACCAAACTCTTGAAAATTCATGGCAATGTAATAATATTATTACGATGTGAGAAACATAGACACAGCAACACATACAATTAATGTGGCCATGCTAATTAACTACATACTTAAAGGGATTAATCATCAATTTAATTAATTGCAATTGTAGAAACAAAAGCAGGAATATGCTCCCGAAGGGTTTTGCTCGCAAACACCATTCCCATTATATTGTTGGTAGCACTCCTTTTGGCATGCTGGGAGGTTGCAAGAATTGGGATCTAATTGTTTACTGCATCTCTTTTGCCCATTTGTCTGTTCAACTAACAAACCAGCTGCGTCCATGGTGCAACAACAATAATTAATTAATAAATCATATAATAATTATGTATGTATAATTATTTCGATTCATTTATATATATACCTGAAAGGACGAGGAGAAGGAAGCAAAGAGCAAAGCTTGAAACCTTGGCTGCCATATCCTCAAAGTACTACGTATGATTAATTTGCTATGTGTTGTGATGATTGTGCTTTTGAGTTGAAGGCCTATTTATACTCGATATTGCTACACTTACCGATGCAATTATATATAATTAATTTGTAGTATATTTGTCCCGTTTAAGTAAAAATGAATTTTTTGCCATATATGCAAGATTTGGCATATATGCAAAAATCTCAAAAAGATTTCATGCCATTATAAATGTTATGAGATATTATCATGTGATATGTGTCATAATCTATTGTTTTATATGCATTCATATAGAATAACGCAAATATGGTAAAAATGCACTTTCACTTATTATAAAACGGAAGTAATTATATTAGGCATGTTAATTAATTGATTTTCATAATAATTGTGCAAAAATCTCAAAATGATTCGATACCGCTATAAATGAAAAAAAAAATGTTATGAGATACCACGTGATATGTATCATAATCTATTGTTTTATATTCATTCGTATAGATTGTCTAAACAAATATACTTTAGTATAGAATTAAGCATATATGAAAAAATGCAGTTTCACTTATTATAAAACGGGAGCAATTATGTTATACATGTTAATTAATTTTCATAATAGTTATGCAAAAATCTCAAAAGGATTCAATGGCATTATAAACATTCACACATAATAATGACATAATAAATAAATAAATATGAAGTGAAATTAATCTATGTTATATTTTTCATTAGATAGTAATTTTTAATTTTGACTCAAATATTAGTTGATGAATGTCTATTTAATTCAATCAGTTATTGTTTAAATTGAGTGCCACCCAAACCACACGTACTATTGTGCTTTTAATAAAATTATAAATTGAGTAATTTTTTATATTGATGAAATATAAATAATATTGTACGGATTTCACTATAATTCTTCAATAATGTGTGAAGATTGGTAATTTAAATGGATGTATGCATAAATTGTAAAATATTTAATAATATTATTTAATTTTAAGCCATATAATGTAATGTATTCTTTAAACCATAAAATATTGTTAATATTTTACAATTTGTGCATACAAATACAAATCTTTGCATTTTTAATTTCTGTAATTGCATTTGATATTATACGACATTAATAACGCTTTATTTTATCAAGGGTGTGATTTGGTGGTCATTTGCTTGATAGGATTACGATTTGATCGAATTAATTAGAGTATTGATTACTATTTTCTAAATTTACTTGTAAATTGCAACGTTCCAAAATAATAATTATTATGTTATAAATTGGAATAAAAATATGTAAATACATAAATAATAATTTATATATTAAAAAAATATATTTTTAACTAATGTTTTTTTAAAAAATTATTTTTCAACTATGGATCAGAGTATCGGCTTAGACTTTTAGTTGAGCATATAACATATAAACATAAATGTGCAATCCAATTATCGGCTTAGACTTTTAGTTGAGATAGAACACATGCTTCAATTTGGTATCAGAGCAAACCCCACGCCACGCCAAAGGTCGTGGGTCGAATCTCTGCGTCACTCAGAGATTATGGTCCACGTACTGTGAGGGGCGTGTTGAGCATAAAAGCATCGGCTTGGAATTTACAAATAAATCTTATACTGTAAATTAAACGTTTTTAGTAATTTTAATTCATTATTTATAAATATCTCTCTCTTTTTTTTTTTTGAAAATAATAAAGATCTCTTTTAGTGATGTGAGATTTTAAGAATATGACATTACCATACTCACATTTATATATATTACCTGAATCTAACAAACTAACAATTTGTTTAACATGTGATATTTAATTTGAACAAACTTTATGTGTGATGCGTCATATTTGTGTTACTAGTAATACGTGGGAGTTGTTAAATATTAAATTTGTAATTCTAGTATTTCTAATTTCTTCTTCCGTTGAAGTCCCGAATAGTAAATTAAAATTTGTACTTTTGATATTTTTGATTGATAGAAAGTTAATGCTATCATTTGGCCCATGAGATCCAAAATGACTTGTGAGTTGTGACCTACTAGCCCCTTTGATAACTATGATTACTTCATAGTCTTATTTTAGTGTAGGTGGAAGAGTTATTAACGAGAATAAAGTAAAATGACAAAAAATACAAGACACAAGAGTACCTTTGGATGTTAACGATTCAAATGAATATTGAAGATTAAAAAATATTTTTATGTGTTATATTTTTAATTAATATTTTTTATAATTTTTCAGACTATAGACCAGCAGGCTAGCTAAGTCTTTTTTATTGTTCAGATTGAGTCGAGCCAAAATGAAGAGTTAGCAGGACAATTGAGGGCATAACTGGACAGATTGAAGTCCTCTCATTTTATACAACGATATAATTAGCAATTCAATGAAAATAAAGAGAATAAAATACATGCATCAACCAAACTCTTGAAAATTCATGGCAATGTAATAATATTATTATGATGTCAGAAACATAGACACAGCAACACATACAATTAATGTGGCCATGCTAATTAACTACATACTTAAAGGGATTAATCATCAATTTAATTAATTGCAATTGTAGAAACAAAAGCAGGAATATGCTCCAGAAGGGTTTTGCTCGCAAACACCATTCCCATTATATTGTTGGTAGCACTCCTTTTGGCATGCTGGGAGGTTGCAAGAATTGGGATCTAATTGTTTACTGCATCTCTTTTGCCCATTTGCCTGTTCAACTAACAAACCAGCTGCGTCCATGGTGCAACAACAATAATTAATTAATAAATCATATAATAATTATGTATGTATAATTATTTCGATTCACTTATATATATATACCTGAAAGGACAAGGAGAAGGAAGCAAAGAGCAAAGCTTGAAACCTTGGCTGCCATATCCTCAAAGTACTACGTATGATTAATTTGCTATGTGATGTGATGGTTGTGCTTTTGAGTTGAAGGCCTATTTATACTCGATATTGCTACACTTACCGATGCAATTATATATAATTAATTTGTAGTATATTTGTCCCGTTTAAGTAATAGTGAATTTTTTGCCATATATGTAGGATTTGACATATATGCAAAAATCTCAAAAAGATTTCATGCCGTTATAAATGTTATGAGATATTATCATGTGATATTGTCATAATCTATTGTTTCATATGCATTCATATAGAATTAAGCAAATATGGTAAAAATGCACTTTCACTTATTACAAAACAAAACAAAAGTAAATATATTAGACATATTAATTAATTAATTTTCATAATAATTGTGCCAAAATCTCAAAGGATTCAATACCATTATAAATGGAAAAAAATGTTATGAAATATATATCACGTGATATGTATCATAATCTATTGTTTTATATACATTCGTATAGATTGTCTAAAAGATATACTTTCGTATAGAATTAAGCATATATGGTAAAATGCAGTTTCACTTATTATAAAACAGAAGTAATTATGTTATACATGTTAATTAATTTTCGAGTTTATTACCAAAATGGTCCCTCGACTATTGCGAAATTACCAATTTAGTCCTCAACAATTTTTCTTGACCAATTAAATCCCTCGACTTTGAAAATTTTAACCAATTTAGTCCTCCGTTTATTTTTCCGTTAATATCCGTTAAATAAGGACCAAATTGGTAATTTTGCTATAGTAAGGGGACCATTTAAGTGAAAAATTAAGGGATAAACTACAATAAAGCCATCGTACTATTTGGGAACAAGTAATTAGGTCATCCAACTCAAATAACCCCCAAATAAGGCATTGAACTCAGGAAAATAAAGCAATTGAGCTACTGTAACCCAAAAAAAAAAAAAAGAAAGAAGCAATTAACCCATTTTTAAAATTTTCGATGACAAACTATAAAATTCTCCTGGAGAAGGCGACCTCGCCTTCTCGGCGACCACTGGAAATGATTGTCGGTGCCGAAATTTGTGGCCGTAAATTTTTAAAATGGGTTAATTGCTCTTTTTTTTTTTTTCCGGTTTTAGTCGCTCAATTGCTTTATTTTTTTTGAGTTCAATGGTTTGTTTGGGGTTATTTGAGTTGGATGGCCTAATTGCTTGTTTCCAAAAAGTACGATGACTTATTTGTATTTTATCCCAAAAATCAATTACCAATTTGGTCCCTTGACTATAGCAAAATTACCAATTTGGTCATGATTTAACGGATGTTTAACAGAAAAATAAACGGAGGACCAAATTGGTTAAATTTTTCAAAATCGAAGGACTTAATTGGTCAAGAAAAATTGTTGAGTACCAAATTGGTAATTTTGCAATAGTCGATAGACCATTTTGGTAATAAACTCTTAATTTTCATAATAGTTATGAAAAAATCTCAAAAGGATTCCATGGCATTATAAACAATTAACACATAATGACATAAATAAATAAATATGAAGTGACATTAATCTATGATATATTTTTCATTAGATAGTAAATTTTTAATTTTGACTCAAATATTAGTTGATGAATGTCTATTTAATTCAATGAGTTATTGTTTAAATTGAGTGCCACCCAAACCACACTATTGTTCTTTTAATAAAATTATTATAAATTATTTTATTTATATTGATGAAATATAAATAATATTGTACGCGTTTCACTATAATTCTTCAATAATGTGTGAAGATTGGTAATTAAATGGATGTATGCATAAATTGTAAAATATTTAATAATATTATTTAATTTGAAGCCATATAATGTAATGTATTCTTTAAACCATAAAATATTGTTAATATTTTACAATTTGTGCATACAAATACAAATCTTTGCATTTTTAATTTTTGTAATTGCATTTGACATTATACGACATTAATAACGCTTTATTTTGTCAAGGGTATGATTTGGTGGTCATTTGCTTGATAGGATTACGATTTGATCGAATTAATTAGAGTATTGATTATTATTTTCTAAATTTACTTGTAAATTGCAACATTCCAAAATAATTATTATTATGTTATAAATTGGAATAAAAATATGTAAATACATATGACAGTGTAATTGGGTATCCGACCCGGAACCGTCAAACTACCCAAGACACCTCACTCCTCAGCATCAATGCGCAACGGTCCAACTCCTCAGTATTGATGGCCAACGTTCAGCTCCTCAACATTGATGACAGACGTTCAGCTCCTCAGCATTCAAACACCTCGGGTATTGATGTCCAACGGTCACTGAACTGAAAGGAATAAAAAGGCTCACAACCACATAGTGAGGGGACACTTCTTACACTTCTTACTAGACAACACTTGTACACTGAACACTATACGCTACATTGTATTCAGATACTCAGTTACTCAAATAATAATATACTGGTAACACATTATTACCGTCATTGGTGCTTTCATTGAGAGCCGAGATCAGATCTCAGGCTAAAGTCACAAAATCAAAAACCCATTCAGTTCATCTCATCACTATCAATGGCATCTGGATCCAGCAGCTCGCACACACCTAGTCAGGTGAACAAGGGTCACCCTTCGGGTGATCTTCGTGAGCAGCTCAATAGCAACCGTGGAGGTGACCTTCGCAGCCAACTCAACAACAATAATCGCAGAGAAGGTGACCTCCGTACCCAACTCAACAACAACCATGGTGGCGGCCGTACTCCCCTCCCAGCAACTGCTGCTCCTGCCCAGGTGGTGGACCTTCAGGCGGCTGCGCAGATCATCCAACAGGCGGCGACGACGATGGCCCAACTAGTCGCAGGAATGCAAGGACATATCTTACCGCCACCACCCCCGCTGGAGGAAGAAGTCCAATCTCCAAGGCAAAACAGAACTCAACGACAGGAAGGTGGAACTCAACCAGTTTCCAGATCTGTTCGAGAACGACCAGCGGCTTCTAGATCTGTCCGAGATCGGTTGGGGGTGCAAGGATCCTCCAATAGAGGTCCCCATGCCCAAGCAGGAAAGGTAGTAACCAAACGACTATCCGGAGAAAGGATGGGCGAATCTAATGGATTGGCTCCGCGTCACTCCACCAGACACAAAACACCGCAGGAAGGCCTGGTGGAAAGACTCCAAAGGCAGATAGATGATTTGAAAACGAAAGTAGATGCAAGAGAACACTCACCAGAACCGGAGGTAAGAATGGCCGCTCCATTCTCTCCTGACATAATGGAAGTTCCTCTTCCAAAAGACTTTCGACTACCCGCCATCAAGGCCTACACTGGCACTTCAGATCCGCGTACCCATATGACAAGATACAAGGCAACCATGGTCATGATCGGGGCAAGCGATGCCATAATGTGCAGAGCATTCTTGTCCACTCTGGACGGGACTGCTCAAGATTGGTTTAACACAATCCCAGACGGATCAATTCAAACTTTCGCAGAGCTATCCAAAAGTTTCTTGTCTTATTTCTAAGGAAGTATACAACATAAGAAACCATTCTCACATCTCGGTGGGGTAAAGCAGGATAAGGGGGAAAGCCTGCGAGACTTCCTAGGCAAATGGAAAAAAGAAGTCAACAACGTATATGACTTCGATTCGAAGGCAGCAATTCCCATCTTCATCCAAGCACTGAGGTCAGGCGATTTCCACAAACAACTGAACACCCACCACCCACGCTCTTATGAAGAACTCATGAGAACGGCCAACCGGTACGCAGACGCAGAAGAGGCTGACAGGAGAAAGAAGGATGAGGAGGAAGGACGAAAGAGTGAGCGACCTGATAAAGCAGGTCCGCCCAGCCAGACACCACGACCAAACCAACCACCCTCAACGAAGGGAAGAGATGAGCATTCTCGTCTCGCCCCACCGCGGCACTTAACACCGCTTACTCACCCGGTTAGCGTGATTCTAAGTCACGCTGAGGAAATGGGAATGGTGCATTTTCCCTCAGCACCAGCATTTGTTGAGTGTCCGGGACAGTACCAGCAGCAACAAAGCCTACCCGACAATGTGTGGCGAAAGGAAGAAGATCCTGAGCCTTCAGCTTCTAACACCAAGAAGAGGAGGTGCGACCTAGGCAAAGAAGCAAGAAACAGTGAGCTAGAGGAAAAGTCCGTGCAACAAAAAAAAACATGTAATTCGCTGATGGTCGGTCAAAAACTCTCCAATTTGGCCGAAGTCAGTCCTCGGCCAATCTCGCGCTCAAAAAAAAAAATCCTCGGCCCGAGGCCAGTCCTCGGCCAACACTTGGATGAAGTGGTGTCACCTCATCAGATGAAGTGGTGTCACCTCATCAATGGCGCTGCTCCTCGTCAAATAAAAAACTCTAGTCCCTTAGGGCCGGCACGAGATCTAATCTCGCTAGCTACCTGACGGGAGAGTGTTTTCCTGGGTCAAGCCAGATGCTTGATTTCAAAAACACCACACTCTAGTCCCTTAGGGCTGGCACGAGATCCGATCTCGCTAGCTACCTGACGGGAGAGCTGACCTTCGACTGAGCCTACGGCTGATCGAAGTGAACTCACACACAGAGCGACAAAAAAAAAATAAAAATAAAAAATAAAAAATTCTCGGCCCGAGGCCAGTCCTCGGCCAACACTTGGATGAAGTGGTGTCACCTCATCAGATGAAGTGGTGTCACCTCATCAGATGAAGTGGTGTCACTCGGCCCGAGGCCAGTCCTCGGCCAACACTTGGATGAAGTGGTGTCACCTCATTAGTGGCGCTGCTCCTCGTCAAATAAAAAACTCTAGTCCCTTAGGGCCGGCACGAGATCCGATCTCGCTAGCTACCTGACGGGAGAGCTGACCTTCGACCGAGCCTACGGCTGATCGAAGTGAACTCACACACATAGCAACAAAAAAAAAAAAAAATGTACCGCGTGACCTCGACCAGCGCCGAAGTCATGGTACCGCGTGACTTCGGCCGTGTGACTTCGGCGCTGGGCCGAAGTCATGCTGCGGTGACTTCGGCCCGGCGCCGAAGTCACACAAAAAAAAAAAAAAAATCCAACATACAAAAATTTTCAGCACAAGTGCCAAGTTGTTACTCCCTAGCTACCTCAGCCATTCTCGCTAGCTAGGGAGTGGGGGGCTGGTGACAGTGTAATTGGGTACCCGACCCGGAACCGTCAAACTACCCAAGACACCTCACTCCTCAGCATCAATGCGCAACGGTCCAACTCCTCAGCATTGATGGCCAACGTTCAGCTCCTCAGCATTGATGACAGATGTTCAGCTCCTCAGCATTCAAACACCTCGGGTATTGATGTCCAACGGTCACTGAACTGAAAGGAATAAAAAGGCTCACAACCACATAGTGAGGGGACACTTCTTACACTTCTTACTAGACAACACTTGTACACTGAACACTATACGCTACATTGTATTCAGATACTCAGTTACTCAAATAATAATATACTGGTAACACATTATTACCGTCAACATAAATAATAATTTATATATTAAAAATATATTTTTTTAACTAATGTTTCTAAAAAAAATTATTTTTCAACTATGGATCAGACTATCAGCTTAGACTTTTAGTTGAGCATATTACATATAAACATAAATGTGCAATCCAATTATCGGCTTAGGCTTTTAATTGAGATGGAGCACATGCTTCAATTTGGTATCAGAGCAAACCCCTTGCCAAAGGTCATGGGTTTGAATCTCTGCGTCACTCATAAAAAAGAAAAGCATCAGCTTGGAATTGGAATTTACAATTAAATCTTATACTGTAAACGTTTTTAGTAATTTTAATTCATTATTTATAAAGATCTCTTTTTTTTTTTTTTTTTTTTTTTTGTGATGTGAGATTTTAAGAATATGACATTACCATACTCACATTTATATATATTACTTGAATCTAACAACCTAAAAATTTGTTTAACATGTGATATTTAATTTGAACAAACTTTATATGTGATGCGTCATATTTGTGTTACTAGTAATACGTGGGAGTTGTTTTTTTTTTTTTTTTGAATACTCCCAAGGACCTTGTGGTCCAGTGGCATCAAATCTTTTCCTTTATACGGGAGGTGGTAGGTTCGAGCCTCAGTGGAGGCAATACTTACTCTTGTGCGTAGTTATGAACAAATACTGCATTCTAATAGACTTAATAGTATTTAAAAAAGTCCTGAATAGTAAATTAAAATTTGTAATTTTGATATTTTTGATTGATAGAAAGTTAATGCTATCATTTGGCCCATGAGATCCAAAATAACTTGTGACCTACTAGCCCTTTACTAACTATGATTACTTCATAGTCTTATTTTAGGCTGTGTTTGGAAAAGCAGAAAAATGACTTCTGGAAAAATGTTTTCTGAAAGTGGGTCATTTTTCAGAAAATAACTTCATTTCTGGGGTTTGGACGTATTCTGGAAAACTGTGTTTTGTGTGTTTGGTTCATTTTCAAGAAAATGAAAATGAAAATAGTTTTTTGTTTAAAGAGAAAAAAAATACAACAAATTAACAAAAAGAAATTTAAAAAAAAAAAAAAACTAGAAACGCGGCAACTGGTTTGCAAAACCAGCGAAACCAGTCGGACTGGTTTTGCACAAACAAGTCGCCGACTGGAAATCGCAAACCAGTCGGACTGGTTTCGCACAAAGCTTTCGAATCCAAAGCAATAAGAGTCTTCTTCCGGAAAATGACTTCCGGAAAAAATTTCCTTTTCCGTTGACCAATGCATTATTTTCCGTTGATCTTATTTTTTTCTCATTTGCCAAACACTGAAAACCCGGAAAATGATTTCCAGAAATCATTTTTCGGGTTTCCAAACACACCCTTAGTGTAGGTGGAAGAGTTATTAATGAGAATAAAGTAAAATGACAGAAAATACAAGACACAAGAGTACCTTTGGACAATAATGATTCAAATGAATATTGAAGATTAAAAAATATTTTTATGGGTTATATTTTTAATTAATATTTTTTTATATTTTTTTTTTATCTTTTAGATTATAGACCAGCAAACTAAGTCTTTTTTATTGTTCAGGTTGAGTCGAGCCCAAATAAAGAGTTAGCAGGCCAATGGAGGGCATAACTGGACCCATTGGAGTCCTCTCATTTTATACAGTAATATAATTAGCAAATCCATTAAAATAAAGAGAATAAAATACATCAACCAAATTAAACTCTTGAAAATTCATGGCAATGTAATAATATTATTATGATGTCAGAGACATAGACACAGCAACACATACAATTAATGTGGCCATGCTAATTAACTACATACTTAAAAGGATTAATCATCAATTTAATTAATTGCAATTGTAGAAACAAAAGCAGGAATATGCTCCAGAAGGGTTTTGCTCGCAAACACCATTCCCATTATATTGTTGGTAGCACTGCTTTTGACATGCTGGGAGGTTGCAAGAATTGGGATCTAATTGTTTACTGCATCTCTTTTGCCCATTTGCCTGTTCAACTAACAAACCAGCTGCGTCCATGGTGCAACAACAATAATTAATTAATAAATCATATAATAATTATGTATGTATAATTATTTCGATTCATTTATATATATACCTGAAAGGACGAGGAGAAGGAAGCAAAGAGCAAAGCTCGAAACCTTGGCTGCCATATCCTCAAAGTACTACGTATGATGAATTTGCTATGTGTTGTGATGATTGTGCTTTTGAGTTGAAGGCCTATTTATACTCGATATTGCTACACTTACGGATGCAATTATATATAATTAATTTGTAGTATATTTGTCCCCTTTAAGTAAAAATGAATTTTTTGCCATATATGCAGGATTTGACATATATGCAAAAATCTCAAAAAGATTTAATGCCATTATAAATGTTATGAGATATTATCATGTGATATGTGTCATAATCTATTGTTTTATATGCATTCATATAGAATTAAGAAAATATGGTAAAAATACATTTTCACTTATTATAAAACGGAAGTAATTATTTTCAAAAAAATAAAAAATAAAACGAAAGTAATTATATTACACATGTTAATTAATTTTCATAATAGTTGTGCAAATATCTCAAAAGGATTCAATACTATTATAAATGAAAAAAAATGTTATGAGATAGCACGTGATATGTATCATAATCTATTTGTTTCATATACATTCGTATAGAATTAAGCATATATGGTAAAATGCAATTTCGCTTATTATAAAACATAAGTATTTATGTTACGCATCTTAATTAATTTTCATGATAGTTATGTAAAAATCTCAAAAGGATTCCATGGCATTATAAATGATTAATACATAATGACATAAATAAATAAATATGAAGTGACATTAATCTATGTTATATTTTTCATTAGATCGTAAATTTTTAATTTTGACTCAAATAACTTATCAAATATAATCTATTTGATTAATTGATGAGTGTCAATTTAATTCAATCAATTATTGTTTGAATTGAGCGTCATCAAACCAGACTATTGTTCTTTTTCATAAAATTATAAATTGAATATTTTTTTATATTGGTGAAATATAAATAATATTGTACGGACTTAACTATAATTCCTAAACAATGTGTAAAGATTTGTAAATGGATGTATGCATAAATTCTAGAATATTTAATAATATTATGTAATTTGAAGCCATGTAATGTAATGTATTCTTTAAACCATATAATATTGTTAATATTTTACAATTTGTGCATACAAATACAAATCTTTGCATTTTTAATTTCTGTAATTGCATTTGACATTATACAATATTAATAACGTTTTATCGAGGGTCTGATTTGGTAGTATTTTCTTGATTGAATAACGATTTGATTGAATGCCGTCACAGACACCAAGCTAAGACTCCAACACTGTCTCCACCGCCACAGTTCTCCTTAGCCGCCACCTCGGCTGCTTCTGCGACTTCCACGACCGCTTGCTGCTATCCGCCGAACTGAAGCCGTATACGCAGGTATTTTTTTTTTTTGTTAAAATTATTTTTTATAGGTGGCGAGCACCGTATGAATAATGCTGCTGCGGAGGAGGAGGTGGTCGTGTGCAGCTCCACCTCTTCGTTCCAGCGACCCTCGCATCCGCTACCCTTGTAGAAGGGTAGCAGAAAGCCCTTTACAAGGGTAGCGGATGCCCAGATCTGTACTAGTGTCATGCAACGCAAGTGCAAAAATATACTAGTGTTACTTAAAAACTTTTCAAAATTTTATTTTTCTAACATACATCATAGATATATTTTAAAAATAAATTACTCAGTTATCCATTATTCATTATTTTGGATGTATTAATATAGGAAATTCATCTTCTCAACTAAGATAATCCAAAACTATTCTGATCTGACTCAAATCAAGAGTGAACATTACTCAAACTAATACCTTAAAATAGCCCTCTTTTTTTCTCTCTCTAATCTTTCCAATATGAATTGATCTCATCACCCCATCAGGCACAAATATATATTCTGCATTTAATCGGTTTCTATGGTGCTTGTATATCTGATTGTCATGAAATTTTTTATCTAATTACCAAAGATCTTACAAATTTTCCTCCATTTTAAAAGCTGTACAAATAATAACCAGATGAGATGAGCTTATAGCTTACTGCTCCTTCCATATTCGACCTGTTACCTTTAGCTTAAGCTCTTGGCCATCGCCGCCGGAGAAGTAAAGCGCTATGCTTCTTGGAATTATGAGTCCATCTTGACTATCCCGTACCTTTCTATGGCTTTCACGGATACTCCTTGGCACTCCTTGCCATGTCAGTTTGCGCCCATGCCCGCCCACTTCCAAGCAATAGCTGAACAATTTAGCCTCGTCGTCTTCGCCCATGAAGCGCAGAAAGGCCATGTACACCGGCGTCGTTCCCAGAGGGAACGCCTCAAAATGCAAGCAGAACTGGTTTCCATGGCAGTTAAACACCTACATAGTACAGTGATTAATTCAGATCGCATCCACCAAAATGTTGTACGTGTTAGGATCAAACAATTATCACTACACCAAAAATTATAACTGACCTAACTTTAATTGAAGTCTTGAACCCATGACTTGATTCTGATGAGGGCTTATCACTAGGTCTAACTTGTAACAAAGATACAATTTTATTTTTTTATACTATCACATTTTTAGAGGCAAGCTAAATCGTTGTATTTTTAGATTTCTGCCAAATAATTTCCTAGCCACATGGGCCTTAACCAGCCTTAGATTTGCCTAACAATCTCCTAGTCACATGGTGCTCAATTGGGCAAATTATGCTGTGGACCCAGGTCCACCTTGCAAGGTGGACCTGGGTCCAAAACTACGTCGTTTTTGTTTTTTTTTTTTTTAAATAAAAAAATTAGTAAACATATTGCTGAATATAGAGTTGTCCAAAAATGTGTCAATGTAGAGGTTTCAAAGTGTGAATGTAGAGTATAGAAATCGTGAATGTAGATTTATGATTGTGTGAATGTAGAGTTGCCTAGAAATGTGTGAATGTGGAGGTTTCAAATTGTGAATATGGAGTATAGAAATCGTGAATGTAGAGTTATGCATGTGTGAATCTGTAATAGAGTTAAGAAGTTCTAGCAACTTGTAGCCATGTAATGCGTGAATGTGGAGTTTTTAAGTTGTGAATGTGGAGTATAGGACATGTGAATATAGAGTTTTGAATGCGTGAATGTAGAGTTTACAAATTGTGAATGTAGAGTATAGTGTATGTGAATGTAGAGTATAGTTACTAAACATATAATCCTGTAATTAATGTGTGAATGTGGAGTTTACAAATTGTGAATGTAGAGTATAGTATATGTGAATGTAGAGTATAGTGTATGTGAATGTAGACTAAGGTGGACCTGGGTTCACGGCATAACAACCTGTTGAATTTGGCTCTTCACCAACCCCTGCCCAATAATTTCCCAATCATTATTGTGTGAACCATGATCCACACAGCTGTGTGGACCATACTATCAAATAATGTACATTTAGTATATTTGTGTATGTTGTATTCAAGGGATGTAAATTATTTGTGTACTGAATGTACATAAATAATGTATATTTAGTATATTAAAAATGTACTTCTTTTTATGGTCCAAACATTACTATATGACCATGGTCTACACAATAATTTGTCATAATTCTCTAGCCACATGGACTCTTACTTGCCCCTGCCTAACTATCCCTAATCACTTGGTGTTGGACTTGATCCTTCATAGGCTCTGTCCAAAATGCTGAAACGACCAAATTAAAAAGGAAAGGGAAAGCTAACTTACAGTGAGCATCCATGTTGCGTTTTCAACTTGTTGAGGATCTGACTTGACATAGCGATGGTTAAAGGTGCAGCCGTGATGCATGTCGACCTTGTGATCCTCCCTTAGATGGTCTACCAGGGCTGGGATGTCGCCAGTGACACAACACTCTGATCCTGCGTAGGGGCACTTGTAGGGGCGGAATCTACAATGTTTTTCGTGCTTCAGCTTCCTGTAATACGGGAATATATCATGACACCCCGCGCTTTGGTATCTGCAGGGAAGATCCAACGACTCCGCCACTTTTTCCAGGACTAAGCACCTGATGTCTCCCAGCTCTGATTCGCAGGTCGGGCAATTCTCCTGCGCTCCATTGCAGCTTGCACATAGTGTGTGCCCATTTGGACACTACAAAGAATCAGAAAAGGTTACATACTAACCAAGTGGTAGCTAGCGTTATTAATCTGGAGATCCTAGCATAAACTACAATCCATTTGGGATATATATTGTCAAAACTTTAAAATTTAGAAACACCCCACACTGCTGCCGAAATAAGGTTTTAGGGTGATCGATCAATCGATCTCACTAAGTGAGATAGTCTCACCAAACAAGACAACTAATGGGGCCATGGGGGTAATTAATGACATTTGTAGCTTAAATCAAGAGAATTTATGCTACCTTGAAGCTAGAGACACAAGTAGGTACATGGAGATTCTAATTAATCAACTTAAACTCAATCCACAATTCCTTGATCACAAGGGGTTCTGTAATAGTTACTCAAAAAATAAGAATAGCTAAATAAATGACTTTTGGAGCTTGATGAATAAACAATCCACCATGCCTTGATCACAGCTTAGTTGGGGCAGGATTGTAATCATCTCTTTTCAATAAGAAATCCATGGACCATAAATCTAAGCTAAAGGCAACAATTTTGATCTTTTTGTACGCAGCAATCGCATATATACAAGACAGATTCTGTTCCAATAAAAACTGGGGAATTGAAACTCAGAACACAATCGAGTCGCCGGAAAATCAATAAACTAACCTGAAAAATCGGTGGAAGCATCGAATTTCTGCAGACGGGGCACTCCAGCAGCTGATGCACGTCGTTATTCAAACGCCTATCCATCTTTTCACTACCTCTCCCGCCGGCATACTTCACCAGAGCACTGCTTTTCTCCGGTCTCCGTTTCGTTGCCGCGGCCATATCAAAATTTGCAGACTTCATCGGCTGTGTTTCCACCACTTCTCTACAAGCGCCACCTCCGGTAGCCATCACCGATCGATCAAATACTTTGACCTCACTTTGATCGAGTCCTCTGTTTACATAGACAACACGCCCAATCTGGTAAGCGACAACAATATACTGTACTATCTAAACGTCTTCGATGGTGTGCAGAAAAATACAGTGCAACTTCTGGATATATGGTCAATTCTTGACTTAGTTTTTAGTAAACAAAAACGTAACAATCGAAATAAATAATTAATTAATTAAAATGAGAAATATAAAAATGATATTTTTAAAATAATGTAGTGGGAAGTTTTGTTCACTATTCGGTAGAGTGAGAGCTGAGTCTATGATATTTTTGGCTTTTGGTAGATGCAGTAGGTAGGATAAGAAACTAATCATGACCAAATAGATTCTTTAAATCCCAAGATATTAGTACATGTAAGCATTTTTAATTCGACTATTCTTTATTTACAGGAAAGCTGTTGACCGTTAATTAAATGTATGTATTGGGTGAAGTACGTCTTGTAACTTAATCAGTAAAGAGCTACAAAAAGATAAATTGATCGGATAATTGATCATAGCTGGTTCGCTCAAATAAAAAAGGTTACTAAATAGTTCCTAACAGTTCAACCAACTTGATTAAGTTGGCCCTTTAATTTTATTATTATTCTTGTTTAAAAGGATTATGAATGGTAAAAGCTACGGTGCACCTCACGTAAGAATGTGCATCATGGTCTAATATGAAATGAGAAGTTAACGAAATTCTACTTTAAAATATGCTGTGAAAAGTAAGGTGCATTTACTAAAAAAAAATTATCAATTCCTTTTAAAATAAAATGAAAATAGAAAATGTGTTTACTTGTACATTATATTTCTCCCATTTGAAAACACTGAAACACATATAAAAGAATGAAAAACTGAAGAAAGGAAATTTAGAGAAAATAAAAAGGCAGAAGGGTCCTTCAAAAAAAAAAAAAAAAAAGGCAAATGGGTCAAAAAGGTCGTCCATCTACTCTCTCAATGTTTAATTTATCCCTTAATTTAAAATAAAATATATTTAGGCACATTAACTTCCTAAAATTACTAAATTAGCTTTTTTTTTTTCAAGTTTTCCTCCCGTTGTGATGACTTGGCAGTCGGTTAAGATGATGTGGCATGTTAAAATAATTTAATATGTTGTTATTTCACAATAGGTGGATATTCCCACAATCTTCCTAAGCTAAATCCCCAATATTTTCCCAAATACAAATCAAAATCCACATAATCTCAAATCCTAACTTAATCAACGGAGCTTCGCAACCAACAATCTCTAAATCGTAACTTACCATACATAGACGACTTGCAAGAGAGTTGACGACAATGATGACCGGCAAGAGAGTTGGATTATTCCTAAATCGTAGCTTCTTAAAGACAAGCTAGAAGGTAAGCTTAGCAAAACAAGAAAAAGAAAAAGAAGGTAAGCTTAGCATTATGTTAGGACGGTGCGGAGGCGGAGCACCATGTGCCTCAGATTGACGACGGTGAAGAAGAAGATGGGGATGACGTTTCAGCCACTGACGTCCGCGGGAGGAAGTGAAAATTCCATAGATGACACCTCTCCTCACATCCAATTCGAACCTCGATCTCACGCCCTCGTACTCTACCGCTCCAGGGACGCTGCGATGAACGACATAGAGGGCGTTTCGCCTCACGACAACCAAAAAGTAAATGTTTTTGAAGAAAATCCACTTTCTTCCCCAACCCGACCTTCCCTTGTCTCTCTCTGAACTTAAACTCTCTTATCTCCCATGGATTATTCCTCAATGACTCCCAAAAGTTTTGTACTTTAGCGATCCTTAATTGACCAATTTTATTCGTCTTTGTATACCTATGTTGATTTGAACAGAAAATGCATGGTCAGATGACAACCAATTTTTTCATGTCACCATAATTTTTTTTTTTATTAAATTTCATGTCACTAATTTAGACTGGCAACTGGAGGAAAACTTGAGAGAACAATTTTAGGAAGTTAATGTGACTGATTACATTTTATTTTAGATGAAGGGGTAAATTGAACATTACGAAAGAGTATATGGACCTATTTGACTTTTCTGCCAAAATAAAATGAGATAGTTGAAGTAAAAACAACCTAAACTAGGAATGCAAATGAATTGAACCGCTTGCTAACGATTCAGTCAATTTTTGGTTTAAGTTTGATCGAATTTGAACTCAAGTTGGTTTGTAAAGTAATTGAGCCTATATTGAACTTAACATTTTTTGCTGTTGTGACTTGTTGGGCCACTCACAAACTAAAAGCTTGACTTGCTATTAATTTAAATTTTTAGTTGCAATGAAACATATTAGGTATGTTTATACTTCGAACCCGAGCTTTATTCTAATCAATCAAATCAAGATCAAGCTTTATAAAAATTAGCGAGTCAAATTTAAGCATAAATTTTTTAGTTTGATCGAGTTCAAGTTCAAACTCGAACCTTCCTAAATTCAAATTTAGTTCAATCATTTGCACCACTAGCTTAAACTTTTGAAATAATCGAAAAAAAAAACATTTAATGCATATAATATTAACACGATACATTATTCTGATCCATCTTTTTTCATACGTCACGAAATTAAATTTAATTTGCAGAGAAATTAATATAGGGAATTGAAGAAATTAAATGTACAAACTTATTACGTACGATAATCTCCATGAACAATATATGTTTATTAAACAATATATGTTGACCGAGGTGGCCGCCTAGGCCGACTAGACCGATTTTGCCGCCTAGCCGGCCGACTAGGCCGATTTTGCCGCCTAGCCAGCCGACTAGGCGGCCGACCGATTTTTTACCGCCTAGCAACGAAAGCGGAACGGCCTAGGGACGCCTAGGCGCCGCCTAGACCGATTTTTACAACAGATATATATTATATATATATATATAGATTAGAAATGATGTTCAATAATTAAAACTTAATACATAAGACTTTTAAAACCTGTCTTTGTTATATAAAACAATAGATTATGACACATCACATGTTACTTCATAACATTTTTCTTATTTATAATGCCATGAAATCCGATTTTTGCATAATTGTTATGAAAATTAAATTATATATCTAATATAATTACTTTCGTTTTATAATAAGTGAAAATGAATTTTACTTGCTTAATCGTATATAAATATAAATAAAACAATAGATTATGACACATTTTACATGATATCTCATAACATTTTTTCATTTATAATGGCATGATATTCTTTTGAGATTTTTGCAGACCTATTATGAAAATTAATTAACATGTCTAACATAATTACATCCGTTTTATAATAAGTGAACATGCATTTTACCATATATGTTTTTTTTGAATACTATTGACTCTGTTACAATGTAGTATTCCCCACTAAGGATCGAACTCACTCCCATCATTATGTTTTAATTATGTCATTATTATGTGTTAATTGTTTATAATGCCATGGAATCCTTTTGAGATTTTTGCATAACTATTATGAAAAGAGCAAATTGCCATGTTGGTCCACTGACTATAGGGGTATTTTTAATTGCAGTCCACGACTTTCAAAACTGTTAATTGCATACCATGACTATTCAATTTTTATCAATTTTGGTCACTCCGGCCAAATTACCGGCCAAATGTCGTTGGAACATTCTAAACCCTAAAATAATGAGGGTATTTTAGTCATTTCATATCTGTTTTCTTCTTCTCCGGCGGACCATCTGCTGCTTCTTGCCTCCTGGAAAAGTGCGACGCCAAACGAGGGTTGGCCACGGTGGAGCTCCTCTAGGTTCTTCGCTCCATCGCTGCTCACAGTCGCCGCCGGGAAAAACATAGATGAGGAAGGATGTTGATTGCCGGAGAGGAGGCCACTGTTGTTCGTTGTTGGAGGAGCGTCAAGGTCGCCATTGTTCTGCCGGAGAGGAACCAGAGCTGCCACTGGTCGAAGCTGCTCGGAAAGAACCAGAGCTGCCGCTAGAAAAGTGCAAGAACGCCGGAGATGAAGAGCATGCATGTGAAATTACTAAAATACCCCTCATTATTTTAGGGTTTAGGATTTTTCGGCGAATTTGGCCGGAGAGGCCAAAATTAATAAAAATTGAATAGTCATGGTATGCAATTAACAGTTTTGAAAGTCGTGGACTGCAATTAAAAATACCCCTATAGTCAGTGGACCAAAATGGCAATTTGCTCTTATGAAAATTAATTAACATGCCTAACATAAATACTTCCGTTTTATAATAAGCGAAATTGCATTTTACCATATATGCTTAATTCTATATGAATGTATGTAAATCAATAGATTATGATACATATCACGTGCTATCTCATAACATTTTTTTCCATTTATAATAGTATTGAATCCTTTTGAGATTTTTGCACAACTATTATTATGAAAATTAATTAACATGTGTAATATAATTACTTCCGTTTTATAATAAGTGAAAATGCATTTTTACCATATTTGCTTAATTCTATATGAATGCATATAAAACAATAGATTATGACACATATCACATGATGATATCTCATAACATTTATTTTTGTTACATTTATAATGGCGTGAAATCTTTTTGAGATTTTTGCATATATGACAAATCAGGCATATATGGCAAAAAAATCCACTTTTACTTAAACGGGACAAATATACTAGAAATTGATTATATATAATTGCATCGGTAAGTGTAGCAATATCGAGTATAAATAGGCCTTCAACTCAAAAGCACAACCATCAATCACATAACAAATTAGTCATACGTAGTACTTTGAAGATATGGCAGCCAAGGTTTCAAGCTTTGCTCTTTGCTTCCTTCTCCTCGTCCTTTCAGGTATATATAAACGAATCGAAATAATTATACATACATAATTATTATATGATTTATTAATTAATTATTGTTGTTGCACCATGGACGCAGCTGGTTTGTTAGTTGAAGAAGCAAATGGGCAGCAAAAGAGATGCAGTAAACAATTAGATCCCAATTCTTGCAACCTCCCAGAATGTCAAAAGCAGTGCTTCCAACAATATAATGGGAATGGTGTTTGCGAGCAAAACCCTTCTGGAGCATATTCCTGCTTTTGTTTCTACAATTGCAATTAATTAAATTGATGATTAATCCCTTTTTAAGTATGTAGTTAATTAGCATGGCCACATTAATTGTATGTGTTGCTGTGTCTATGTTTCTGACATCATAATAATATTATTACATTGCCATGAATTTTCAAGAGTTTGGCTGATGCATGCATTTTATTCTCTTTAGTTTCATTGATTTGCTAATTATATTGTTGTATAAAATAAGAGGACTTCAATCGGTCCAGTTATGCCCTCCATTGACCTGCTAACTCAGTAACTCTTCATATTGACTCGACTCAATCTGAACAATAAAAAAGACTTAGCCTGCTGGTCTATAGTCTGAAAAATTTTAAATATATATATATATATATATATATATATATATATATATATATATATATATATAATATTAATTAAAAATATAACACATAAAAATATTTTTTAATCTTCAATATTCATTTGAATCATTATCATCCAAAGGTACTCTTGTGTCTTGTATTTTCTGTCATTTTATACTTTATTCTCATTAATATTTTTTAGAGTATAGTTCTAGACTCATTAGGATATTAATGGCTATCATGTGATGTTGAAAATAAATAGTCTTTGTTCGATGTTTTAATTTTTAATTTATAAAAAAATTGGAATAGAGGATTTTCCAAGTAATGGGCTAATCACTATCACATGAGTAAATGTACACATGAAAATTTAATCAACGTCAAATCATTTGTAACATGCTAAGTACGTAAGATTAGAATTTAATTACACTTTTTTGTTTATTTAAGGTGTATGAATTTTATTTTTTTTTAAATCCAGTTATAAAATTCAATTACACTTTGCATTGATTTAATGGGCTTATTTGACGCTTTTACTATAATTTTTTAAATAAATTAATCAAGAAAATGAATGTACTTTTTAATGTAATACGGTAGGTAAAATTTGATGAATGATCTATCGTTCTAGTGTGTAAGAAAATTTGCACCATATTCATACATAAGAAGATTAAAACAGCAAACGCATCCAAACGTGCCCTATTTCCCTCTCCATTATATTGTGGCATGTTTCTCTACTACTCCAAGATAGAATGAAAAATGGTAATTCCTCAAGAGAGTAATACTCCTACCATTACTTACTCATTGATTGTATAGTCTCCAGCTAGCATAGGCATTAATTCTATTTTTTACGGATAAATTATATCGTAGATCATTGTCAATGTAATAATAGATGTTGATTGAATGTAGTATAGATTCAGATATTATTGATGTTGTGTGGTGTTGTCTTACCAAATCCTCAAGATTAGGTAAAAATAATATTTTATTGTGTGTTAATACGTTATGATTTGGGAAGTGGCAGTTGCACCAAGGCCGACCAAATGTAGGGAATTTAAATAAGTAAATTTGTTGAAGCAGAATTTCAGCCAAAACTAAAATAAAAATTAGAAAAAAGGGTTAAATAAGCCCTCAAACTTCACCTGAAAAATTAGCACCTTCAACTTTTTAAAGGTACAATTACATACATCAACAATTTATTTTGGTGCAATGAAGCCCAAAAATCATTTAATAACCCGCTATCACAGGTAATTAAGGATCCGGCCATTCTCCGATGTGTTTTCAGTCAAAAAAGTGACCGGCATCCGGCGACCCGCGAAGAAGGAAGGAAGCTCATTGGTTCGCCTTCTCGCCGGAGAAGGCAGCCAATGGTTGCCTTCTCCCAGCAAGAAGGTCGCCTTCTCACCGTGGTCGCCTTCTCCGACAAGAAGGTGACCCAGATCTAGGTCGCCTTCTCCCAGTGAGAAGGCGACCTAGTGTGGTCGATCTGGTTGCCTTCCCGGAGAAGGCGACCATTTCTGGTCACCTCTCCAGAGAGGCGACGAGATTTGGGCGCTGGTTGACTTTTCCAGCGCCGTCGCTGGCAGTTTTTTTGATCGGAAATGATTTCTGACCAACTATCTCAGGTCACCAACCTGTTTTTGGACCTCATTGCACCAAAATAAATTGTTGATGAATCTAATTGCACCTTTAAAATGTTGAAGGGGCTAATTGACTTTTCGATAAAGTTTGAGAGCCTATTTGACCCTTTTCCTTAAAAATTAATATACTTGAAATTTCTTTGAATTAAACAAGTAGGAATTGCTTAATTAGGTGATTATCCCAATACTGCGCATCAACTCTGATCTCTTTCAAGAAAACCACTCTTTGATTGGTACTGAGATTGAATCTATAGCCCTGGATAATGGCAAAAAACACTCAAAACGTTGAGAACTCTTAAAGAGTATTGATTGAAAGGAGGAGAAAATATATATGGATCTTTTAGATTTACCAGAGAATCAGAGATCGTTGTTCTTTAGAAACCTTCATCAGTTTGCAGACAATTATGCAAATCATGGAACGCCATCATCTCTACGCCAGGCCCAGATCTCAAGCGGCTGCTATCTTGACAGAAGACGAGACTCTGATTCATTTCCGGGTATAAAAGCTGTTTATTAGTGAAGGGTTGGTTCATGAACTGCAACTTTTGCAAGGGCGATTTCATGGATGGAGTTTAATGAAATAGTTCGATCCAGGGTGGAATTGTGTGTGGTAAAACCTAGTTACCTAGTGTGTAATAAACCTTCCTAATTGCCCTTCAGGGTTGCAATTGCATATCATTGATGATGATTATTGGCGTGACAGGTCCGAGGTTGTCCATATTCTTTTGGTTTCGAGATTTACACTTTCCTGGGAGATTTTTCATGGACTTGAGCACCTTGCCTTGATAAACACCCATTCTGAATTAGAATGTTTCTTCATAGGATAAGGATTATGTGGTCATTCCAAAGATGTGAGGGAAGCATCTGTCACTGTCAGGTTGATCAACAAGACTAGCTACTGTACAATGTTTCTATTCACAAACTGATATTTGGGTTTTGGAGGACTTATATGAACAGAACAGACATGGTTCGAGGAACAAATATGCTATGGATATAATATATGATCTGGAAAACATATTTTTAACATTTTGATGCCTCTTAAGAAAGAAACTTTTCCTAGTAGTAATGAAACTTCAATTTTGATTAACACCTTCCTCCTTGCAATCTAATGTACTCAATCACAACTTACATTACTATCTCATTCTCGAGCCACAATCCAGGTTCGAAATCATCATAACCGCTATCAAATTCAATCCCCACTCCCGTTTTCCATTCTCTATTCTCAAGATATACCTAAATGGAACACATTTCACCTAATTCAAGGTATTCACCGTAATAAACTTCAATCAACACATATACGACTTGGTGTTCTCCTATATACGTATATGACTTAAGGAATCATAAATTAGCACCTTCAGGGAAGAACTGTTCACAATATAAACAACCACATCTACCCCATCATCAGTGAAATTGATTTATCTCATATGCTTTGCAACGTATATAAACATGTGAAAGTGCAGCACAATAACTCAGATGGCACGAACAAACCAACATGATTGCTCAACATAGAAGATTATAAGCAATTGAAAGCAGAGAATAAATGAGCATTGAAGAAAAGGAAAGATATATTTTATAGAATAAGCAAAACTTAGAAATGCATTAAGAATACCTCATGTGAGTTGTCCACGAGAGCAAGTTCGATATTTTTTAAAGCATGCCTATGTATAACGGCAGTTTATACTTGAGCAAATGCTATGCTGAAAGAAATTTAAACTACTGAAAGTGAATAGGAGGATGAGGCGATCAGTGCAGTCTCCTCCTTCTAAGCGGGCGTGAATCTCCACTATCAACATCTGAAATTCTAGAAGCATCATTTCTTCTTCTGGAAGATGAGGTGGAAAGAGAAACTGTAGAATCTATTTCGACAGCAGTATCTACAGTCTGACTCTCGGAGTGAATAACGGCTGCAATGCTCGAAACAGAATCTCTGTCGTCGACTGGTAGAGCCTGCTCCTGACTTCTGTCAGTGCTACGGAAATATGTTTCAAGCAGCCTTTCAGCAGTATTAAGGTTAGCAACACTAGCAGCTCGATGCAAATTTGATCTGCGTAGTAGAAGAGATGAAAGTCGCCGGTTTTCTGGGTTTTCCAGGCTTTCCAAAATATCCGAGTCAGTAGGACCTGCCAAGTTAACCACATCGTCAGATGGCAAGACAGGGTTCTGTTCTCTGCGTCCCCTTGAGGTAAGAATGCGGTTGAGCAAGGAGTTGCTTCGCTCAGGAGATTCGTGGGAGCCATCAAGACTTTGAGGCTGCATCTGGCTCAAATCAAATCTACTGCCAAGTCGACGAATCATTTCTTCCATCGGGATGGTGAATGCTGCAGCCCTCTGAATGGTTTGTCTCCAGCTCTCGACTCGTCGTGCTTGAGGTCTGTGAGGAACTTTGAGTGCAGAATCCTCTTCGGTCTCCCTAGCACTACCCCCACGACCATAAATTGGAGTCACGTTCTTCATCGTCACTTCCCCCTTACAAACAGGGCATTCTTTTGCATCTGAATGGACATGTAACCAACGATAAAGGCAAGGCCAACAAAACAAGTGGCCACAACAAGTCACGACAGGTTCCTTTGCCAAATCCAAGCATATATTGCAGTCAAAGAAGCTACCTTCATCACTGTTTCCCTTTTCATTTTCTTCTTTTTTTCCGGATACCTCATCATTCAAACATGAATTGTTAGTATCACATGTTTTGGTCACTTCTGCAGGCCTCTCCTCTGCAGCAATACTAGCCTCGCCAGTCTGCAATCTGCTCCCACCAATCAATTCCAATGCAATGTTTCTAGTTTCAGGCGGGACTGGAAACTCTCTCCACATGGACCGCCACCGTTGCCTCCTCTGTCTCCTTTGCCTAACTGCTTCCCTAACTCTACCATCAAGGAATTCCTCCAAATTAATATTCTCAATTGGAAACGATTCGGGACCAAATTGTCTCCTTTCCCTAACAAAAATCTCCTCCAAATTAATATTCTGAGTGGGTAATGGTCCAGGCTCAGGAACCACTTCACCATTTGGATGATCAACAGGACCCAAATTAAGATCAAGATTCATCGAATTCGGAGTCCCATCCTCCATAGTTCCTTAAACTAAACACCCAAATTCTCAGCTCAGTGCAACCAAAACCTATGTATGTGTAGTCTTACACTCGATCAAACCAAAGCTCAGATTTCTCCCTCTGAATTCGAAAATTAAAAACCCAAACTTTGGTAATTCAGACAATTAAAAATGAAGTAAGCTCGGGTGGACTTAACCAAGAAACCCTAATTTACTGATTAAGAAAACCAAAACCCAGATTCCACTCGAGAAATTGAATAAAAACCATTATTGTTTCCTGGCCATAAACAATAAAGCCCGGAAATTTATGCTGAAACAAATTCAATGAAAGGAAAAGAAAAATCCCTAATCATTTGTGGGTCAGTCAACAAAAACAAAACCCAAACTTCATCACACAAAACGAACAAAAAAAAAAAAAAGGAGCGATGAAAAGAGCCAATGAGATTGTGGCCCAGAATGAGATTCAATTTCAAGAATCCAGCTCAAGATTGGAAATTCCCGTTCAAGAATCCCAAGCAAAATTCAAACATAGGGTTTAATTACAATTTACCGATAAAAGACAAAAAACTCAAAAGTTGCTTCAGCTAGAGAGAGAAAGACAGAGAGACCTTTGAGCAAAAGATTGGATTTTGAGGCTCAAGAGCGTTAAGCTGGAGCAAGGAATGCTTGTTACTTCTCTGAAATCGGTGGAGTACCGAGTGGATTTTTCATGGGTTGTTTTTCTCTTGTAAATAGGGATCTGGTCCGAGAGAGTAAGAGAGATGATGGGCTGCCTGTTAATTGTGCATTTGTGTTCAATTAATTCCTATTTTCCCAATAAAGATTAAAGAATACATAGAAAGAGATAGAGAGGAGATTGTGGTCACTTTAATAATATGTCAAATATTAGTTGCGTACAATAACAAAATACTTTACATTAAATCTTGAAAACTAATAATTTCAAACAAAAAAAATGCTAAGTCACTCTAAAATTGTTACTCACAAACACACACTTTTGATATGGTAAAATTAAATATCACAAATATGCAATTGTTGTTTGAGACTTTAAAAATGACTATTTTGTGAGTAATAAATGTAAGGATGTATAGTATGGACTAATTTCAAGTCCCCTTTAAATAACAATAATTTTGATATTATTATTTTTCTATTTCGAATATTTCTTTGTTGAAGGTGTTGTGTTTAAATTTTAAAATTTATTATACTAAAGTACTAATTGATTAGTTATATGATAATATATTCAATGTTTTAAAAGGAGGACAAGTCAAAATGGGGAGTTAACTTATACTTTAATATGTTCTTGAAATTTTGTTGAAGTGGTCATTAACTAAATACACTTGTTGTATTATATTAGTAAAATATTCTTTTGTCACTTTTAATATGGAAAATATTAGAGGCCTTCATCTGCTATCTACGTCAAAATAAATCTTCGTTGTCGCTGCATCCACAACCAAAAAGCTTTCCCACTGGTGCACATATTCGCTTCAAGGCCTACATATTGAATAGATGATACGGCAGTCTATGTAACTGTATCAAGATTGTCGCGAATGGTAAGTCTTGTCACGAGTTCCAATCCGGTGACCACCTGGACAATCACACAAACTTTCCTTCAATAATTCATTGATTCTTCGCCAAGACCTGGTTACAATCCTACTCCAACTTAAATTGGATCAAAATCTGTCTCGCATTAAGCACACCTATTTGAAACTCAATCGAGATAGCAAAACTCTCATTGAATTTAGCCCTAATTTGAACAATCGGATGCCTCTCTTGTATAAATCACCCCACTAGTTAGTTTTTTCTTCTTTGGCAACTAAGTCCTTCTATTCATTCTGCTCAAATTTCAATATTGGTCTCCCTTGTTTCAAAAGAATCGGATTTAATTTTGAAGACATGAGATTGTTTGCCTCTGCGTTTTTACCTTGTTGATTCGTTGGAATTGCCTGTTGATTTTGATCGCTCTGCACCGCATCTGCATAGGATTGCAATAGATAGAGTCTCCGGAAACCGCTCCCTTGATTATTCCCAGCCTCAAATTGATCTCATGCTCGTTCTGAATTTTTTGGATGAGGTAACAAGTGCCTTTCCCATATGGCTCTGCATCACTAGACCAATCTTTGTTGATACAATAAGGAGACACAATGCCTACTCGGCCGGAGAAAATATACAATAGCATTTTGAGTGGTTATTTTGTGATACAAATATATGCGGCATTCACTTTCAATTTGAATTGATTTAAAGTCGATTCGAGTTCTTCGTAGTGAGACGAGGAAATTAATATAGTGTACACTCAAAACGGATAATATGTGAATAAGAAATTGATTCTCAAAATAAGTCATTTGAATTGGAAAATGAAGGTGAAAAAAACTTGGAAGACTTTTGTCCCACATTAAAAAATAAAGTAGGGTTGAATTGTATAGTTTAAAAAGTTCTCTCGCAGTCCAAATGTTTTTTTTAGAAAAATAATTTTTAAAACGAGTTTATTACCGAAATGGTCCTTCGACTATTGTAAAATTACCAATTTAGTCATCGACAATTTTTCGTGCACAATTAAGTCCTCGACTTTGAAATTTTTTTTATCAATTTGATCTTCTGTTTATTTTGACGTTAGACATCCGTTAAATTGGGACAAAATTGGTAATTTTGATATATTTAAGGAACCATTTCAGCAATTAATTTTTCAGAAAAATTGTGCATGTAATGACTGAAATAGTCCATTGACTATAGTGAAATTACCAATTTGGTCCCGATTTAACAAATATCTAACGATAAAATAAACGGAAGACTAAAATGGTTAAAATTTTCAAAGTCGAGGACTTAATTAGACACAAAAAATTATCAAATACTAAATTGATAATTTCGTAATAGTCGATGGACCATTTCGATAATAAACTATTTAAAAACATAATGAAATGCCATTTGAGGTATCGAACCCTGTGTGTCTAGTAGAGGTAAGAAACCTAAGCCCGCGTGTTTAGCGCCTATAAAACGGACACCTCCCTCACTATACCGTAATTGCAGAGCGCTTTTTCCCGCCATGGTCGCCATGGAAGTGGACTCGAAGAGCAACGGAATCCTCCAGAGGAAACAGTCTCTCTACAAATCCTTGGTACAACAACAAAAACTACGAACCCTATCTTCTACTAAGCATTCATTCTCTCCCTGTCTCAAATCAACATGGTTAACGTATTTCTAAATTTTCTTTGGTGTTTTAATTTTTCAGGATGAAAGCTTTCAGATTCACAAGTTAATGTACAGGGGTCAACAGTACAGCCAGATATATTTTGCTAGACTTCACTTGATGAGAACTCTCCTGTACTCTCTCCTCCCAAATTGGAAACCCCATTTACCTGGTACCTGCTTCTTCGCCCTATTTGCAGCTATTTTTTGTAAATTTCGCATTCAAACAAGTTTAGCTGCTATATGCATAGATTTTTGTTCAATTTGGTCTCTATAGTTTTTTCCCCTATAATTTTGACTTCTACATTTTTTAGTAGCAAAATTTCTGGGGGAAAAATCAGACCTTGAAACGGATCTTTTTCCAATAGTGGGGAAGGATTGATTTGAGTGTTCTTTACTCTTTCATTAGTTGCATTTGAATAGAATGGGATTAGGGTTTTGGCCATTATAATTTTTCTTTAGTAAGAAATTTTAGAAATGGTTTATCAATATTGTGAATTTCCACTGGACACTACCTAATTCAAGTTGGAAGTGTCATTCTTAGTCTACTTCCCCTCTTTCCTCGGAAATTTGTGTTGGGTTACAATATTTGATTGTATTCCCATGGATCTAAGACAAAAATTTTGGACTTATCTTCTTCTTATTCCTACCTCCCACCTCAGGCCTTTAGTTTATCCTCTCACCACATTTTGCTTTGAGACTGTACTGACAATGGCAAGACCCTATCAGTTTGAAGTCAAATTCACTTCTGTTTTTTACGAGTAATATTTTTTTTAAAGTGTTGAGCTACATGGATCAGCTACATTCAATCCTATGGTCTTACATTTGCTACTGTGAATTGATGGTTAGCTTTAATTATTGCAGTCTGTACTGTTCTGGGATTAAAGGAAGGGAAAGAATGCATTATTGTTGGGACCCTCTACAAGCACATGAAGCTTAAACCTTCCGTTCTTGATGAGTACTCTAAGGGGGTATAAAATTCTGATAAATAACGTTTCATATTTGTCCTCTTTATCTACAGTTCTCTGCTTTGCCAAATTTTGGAATTAAGTTACTTCATAATTGAAAGCCACTAATAACTCAAATTTTGGTGGACAGAGATCTGCTACACCGCTTGCAGAGAGTCACAATTTTGTGCACTCGGATGATTATTTAGTTTTGGAAGATGAGAGTGGAAGAGTCAAACTGAGTGGCAGTTTGTTATTGCCTTCGACATATGTAACAGGTTCACATTATTACTTGCTACACGATCTCCTGTGATGTGCCTGATTGTTTCTTGCATATCTGGCTTCTTTGGATGTAGCAATGGTGATCTTTTGAACAATTGTTGAGTATCACTAATCTTGAAGTTAACATTTAATTGCATGGTATTGACGAGGAATTCAATAGAGTTGCAAATAAATTAACTAGTCATCTGAGGTGTTTCTTTGAGTTGTTTTGAGTGCCATAGGATATGCTTATGAACAATTCCCTTTTATATCACATTCACACGAACTAAAGTACTACAATAAAAAGATAAAATAATCTTATGTGAAGATATGGTTACTTTATCATATTCTATAATATACTCCTTAATATTTTATAGCATTCTGTCATGATCAAGTTTGCCTGACATACTTGAGTTCTTTGATATGATATGCTTTATAGGGCTTGTTGTGGCATTACATGGAAAAGAAACTACTGCTGGTGATTTTCTGGTTGAAGATGTTCTAGAGGCTGGCCTAGCACAACAAATAGAGCAACCACTTCAATCAGGTGAGATTGCATAACTTGAATGCTTTCTTAATCTCCGGCATTTTTTTCAGTGTATGTGCTTGCTTGTTTTCTGGTGCTCTGCCATTCTCTGGACCGATTTTGAACCTTTGTTTGCCTGCAGCCCTGCAAATTAATTTAGTGTCCCGATGAGGTGATATGAATCAAAGTTTTCTTTTCAGTATTTAATCATGAAGAACTGATTTAGTGTATGAGCCTGAGTAGGTGATTAATGGAAATTGGAGTAGTACAGCTCTTATACTAAACAAACTTTAGAATTAGTATGTAAGAATTCAGGTTAACACTTATTTGTTGGATGAACAGATGAAGACAAGTATGTGGTATTCATCTCTGGTTTGAGTGTTGGTAGCAGCACCTCCAATCCTCTACAGTTTCAGCTTTTAATTGATCATATAACTGGACATTTAGGAGATGAGAAGGTTCGTTTTGTTCTGTTTGTTTTATTTTCTCCTATCACACATTTTGCATGTTACCATCTGATTAATTTAAGAAATATCTTTTTAACTTATTCAAAAAGGACCAAAATATTGCATCTCAAATTGTTCAAGTAGTCATTGCTGGAAATTCTGTCGAAGTTCCAAGTGGACTTCTGAATGGTCAGGTAAACTCTTTACTTTCTTTATTATAGAATAGATGTTTGAATAAAATTTTCTTTTGATTTTATTATTATTATTATTATTATTATTATTATTATTATTATTATTATTATTATTATTATTATTTTCTTTTCTCTTCTGATAAATGAGGAAAAACTAATTAAGCACATAGGATAATTTTTTGATTCATATTCATTATTGCAGTGTCCTTTATATTCCAAACTTGTGTCTTAGTTTCCTTCAACATACATTGTCATAAATACTGGAATTTTCAGTTTTTAGATTGAAATTAATATCCGAAGTTAGTTGATGCTTGTGATCGAATTAGATCTCCAATCAGTAATTTATGTGCTAAAATATTTGTCAGCATTTGATTATTATTTTAAAAGCAAAGCAGGAATGCACAAGTTGCTCGCTCTTATGTCAACTGATTTTTGCAGAATTTGGGTTCAAAGGACCAGTCCAAATTATCTGAGCCAATCAAAGAACTGGATATCTTGCTGACTCAGGTCTAGCTATCAATTAATTAATTTGAACTACATATTATTCTGTACTATAGTCTTGATATTTATTGTTGTTTTTTTATTTTATTTTTTTGGTTCAGATTGCAGCTGGTATACCGTTGGATATCATGCCTGGACCTGGTGATCCTGCGAATTTCGCCATGCCACAACAGGTTGTTTTAATTATCTGAATATCTGAATGTTATGCTAGTTACAATGCATGTTCTTTTAATTTATTTCAGATGTTCTGAATTGTTAATTAATATGCTGGTTATGTAGAATCTTTAATAATTAGTTCCCATCTTTCTTGAAACGGCAGGCCCTTCATAGATGCCTTTTCCCTGGGTCATCAACATATAATACTTTCAGATCTTGTACTAATCCTCATTGCTTTGAGCTTGACAACCTTAGGTAAGGATATCTTATTTTGTTTGAAAGTAGCTGCATGCTTCTTGTCATGGAATATAGGTGAATGTTTAACATGATTATTGCATGCTTTTTTAGATTTCTGGGAACTTCAGGTCAGAACATCGATGACCTTGGGAAGTATTCAGAAGCAAAAGATAAACTTGAATTCATGGAGCGAACATTGAGATGGAGGCATCTGGCACCCACTGCACCAAATACCCTTGGTAAAACATGCATACTTTTGCTTGTAGTTTTCTGAGTAAATTATCAGTCCAGTTAAATCTGTCATGATTTTCTGGTAGCCTATCCTGTCAACGATAGCCATCATACATATTAGATGTATATATTTCATTGTGTAGTAACTTTGTGTCTTTGTAGGGTGCTATCCCTTCACTGATAGGGATCCTTTCTTCGTCGAATCTTGTCCCCATGTTTATTTTGTGGGCAATCAAGATAAGTACGAGACTCGCTTGATCAAAGGTACTTGAGTCACATTTCTGAACATTTGCATATTGAATTTTTAAGCTGAGAGATGTAATTATGATAATGGTTTCGATGCAGGGCCAGAGGGGCAGGCGGTAAGACTCATTTGCATTCCTAGATTTGCCGAGACAGGTGTTGCTGTGGTGGTAAGATTTCATACCTATTATCTTCAATTTATTATATATGATTGTTACGGGACGATGAGTGATCGTGCAAACACATTCTTCTAAAATGCTTTTATTACTTCCCATCCTATGCAGTTAAACATGAGAAATCTTGAATGCTACACTCTTAGCATTGGTGCTCAAATAAACTTATAACCCACTCTGTACACAGCTGAGATGAAGCTAGAAGTGTGCAGTTTTGGCGCAAGTACTGTACCCTGGCCTGTAGTTTCTCGTGAGTTTTTTTATTCTCTACTGTTCTACAGACGAGACGTTAAATATATATAGCTTCTGTTCTGCAAAGCTAAAGCCATCTTAGATGCTGTGTTTAGTGTATTCATGAATAGAATGAGTTGTCTGGTGCCATGGAACACATTCCACTGTGTTTTAATATGCACACCCCAGCAAATGTAATGTTCATTACAATTGTGAGTAATGTTTGTAAAACATGGATATTCTCTTCTTTCCTGAGATAGGATTATATGTAATGGGGATACCACAATATTTGGTATATATATTGCTTATCATCTTACAAAAAATAATTGGGGAGAGAAAGAATTAAATAAAGAGAGAAGAACAACATTAAATTTTAAATTCTAATCAGGCATTAATTCAATTATTTAATCCAAACTCCCTTCCCAATAAAGACCTTTCTTTATCTCCCGCACAGAGATGAAGGGGATGTATTCCATCACGACTTTCATAGACTTTTAAATATTTTTATCAACTTTAAAAATTTGGTGGTATTCAATTTAGATTTTTAAAGACTCTTTAAAAGTCTACTTGTATTCAATCCAGACTTTTCAAAAATTATTTAAAAGTATACTAATATTCGATTTAGATTTTTATAGTCTTTAAAAGTCTATTTGTATTCAAAAAGTTACTAACTTTCCTAGACTCTATCAGAATAGGATTTTTGTAGACTTTTCCTTCATTAATATAAATAGATGAAATCTAACCCTCCAACCCCAAACTTTTCAACGTTCTCTACAGACTTTTTTCCCGCTATCTAATTAGGCAAATTTTTCATCAATTCTACGGTACGTTTCAAATCTTTCATAAATACTCATTATTTTACTTAATTTTTTTATATGTTCAAAGCAATTTTTTTTGTTGCGATTGTAACAAAAAAAATTGCTGCAATTGCAGCAAGAATCTGCTGTGAACAGCTGCTCGCAGTATATTCTAAATTTTAATTTTTAAATTTTATTTAATTAATATGTTTATAATTTTATAATATATATATATATATATATATATATATATATATATATATATATATATATATATATTGTATTAAGTTGAATTTTTTGAGAGATTCTTATTTATTTTATAATAACTATAAATGAGAGATACTCATCAAGAAAAGAATAAAGGTAAAAATAAAGTTAATGGAAATTATGCATTATGAGCACCTGAGGAGAGTAACGAGTTGTTACAACTCATGGTTGATGCAATAAAAAATGGATGGCGTGATAGTAGTGGAGGTTTAAGCAAGTTAACTGTGGAGAAGAGGATATTTCTTGCTTTGAATGAAAAGCTTGGGTGTCAAATATCGTATGCACAATATCAATTTTATTTTACAATAAGTTGATAGAATTATTGTTAGTATTACTATTTCTAAAATTCTCTTCTTTTCTTTACTCTTTTTTTTTTTTTTTTTTTTAAAAAATTATTTCTTATTGTTTCATATAAATAGTTTTGTTTGTAGGTACTATTTAATACCATTTAGGTGATTGATATATAATGTCGGGCTCTAGTATTGATAGCAATGATGACATTGAGATGGTTGATATGGAGGAAGAACAAGTAGATGAAGAATTTGAAGAAGTAGGGTTTTATGAAATCATTCAACATTTATTGGAAATATTTTTATTGGTTATATTTAGTGAAAATGGATTATATTTTCTTTAGGTATAATATACTCTATTTTTATGACAATCAATATTTATTTATTTTTTATTTTTTTACAATGCATTAATTTATTTATGTTTTATAAAAATATTATTTTTGTAAGAAAATTATAAATAATATATTAATAGAAGTTATTCTGTTATTGAATATTTGTGAGGATGTATTCAATTTATACTTTTAATGACTTTTGTAGACTTTTTAATATGAAAAAACGTTTTTAAAGGTCTATAAATTAAATGTTTGTCTTAAAGATATTTATAGATTCTTATAAAGTTGATAAAAGTTTAAAAGATTCTAGGAAAGTTTACAAAAGCTTAACAAAAGTCAATTAAAATTTAAAATCCATCACTTTAAAAGTCTTTGGAATTCGTGATTGAATTATTTGAATACACCCCCAAAAGAAATACCTTTATCCTGGCCTAGATAAAGAGGTTTATTCATCTTAGGATGAAGGTTGGGGAAATTTATTTTTATTTTTATTTAAGTAATTTTATTCAAACTTATTAATAAGTTAAAAAAATTTTGGTTAATGATTAATGAATTAACTGACATGTTCAATTAATTTTGATTAAATTGCATGATTTTAAATTATTCCGTAACCGTATTAGAATTTTTTGAGTTGAATAACTCAATTATAATTTTACATGTAGTTGGTAGGATAATTTAAACGTTATTCCAAACTAATATGCCAAAACTATCTCCAAAACTAAAGATTTACATATTAAAAAAAAATTAAAAGAAAAAGACAAAAACTTGTGTGAAATCATCTCACGGTGAGATGTGTTGGGTCGGGTCAATATGAATATGTAATACTTATACGCACAAATGTCATACTATATGTTCAAATAATTTTTTGTTACTTATAAGGTAAATGTAATACTTTTAAAGGAAAATACAATACTTTTACATTTCGATTTAAAAGTATTACATTTTTTTCTCAAAAATATTATATTTTAATTTCTCTTATAAGAAAGTGGAACTTGTCAACATTATTTATTAAGGAAAATGTAATACTTTTTCTCAAGTAACAAAAATTGTATTCCTGATTAGTATTATATTTGAGCATATAAATATAATATTTACACATATAAATATGATATTTACATGTTGCTTCCACCTGACTTGACCCGTGTCACGAATAAAAATCTCACGCATAAAAAGTATCTCCATGATACATCTGTGGAAGAATATTCATAAATCATGCATAATATTTGAGTTAAATATTTATAGAGACTGTGTATTAGAACATACTCTGTATAATTTAGTTTCAAAACTCAAAAAGGAAACATCGATCACATAAACAACGTAACATAAACATTCATTAATTCTCCAAGCTTAAGAAATAAGAACTAACACCACATGCACAGAAACATAAACATCATCATCACACTGGATGGCTTAGCTAGCTTTTCCCCTCCTCCTGGCCTCTAATTTAATTAATTAGAACTTCGATTGTATCTGAGAAACAGTATTGATGTCAACCTGGAAAGCCTTAGCAAGCACCGCACCCCCAATATCTGGATTTGATCCAAACACCGCATTAGCCACCGTGACCACACCGGGGCTCTGGCTGCTCAATCCGGAAATAGCCACCGCGTTTGTTTTTCCGAGGTTGCGCTGGAAGTGAAGCAGCCCTACTGGGTACACGAAAACGTCACCCTTGTTCAGAATCTTGGAAATGAGGCGGTTTTCTGGGTTGGAGGTCACGAATCCGACCTCAATGGTCCCTTCGATCACCAGGAAGATCTCAGAGGCCCTGGGGTGGTAGTGGGGCGGAATGATGCCCCAGGGTCCGTAGTCGATGCGCGCCAGTGAGAGGCCCAGGGTGTTTAGGCCGGGGATTTGAGCCACGGTGACCGGCGTCACGGTGGAGCCGGTCGGGGTTGAGGCGGTGTTGCCGGCCATGTGAAGCCCGCTGAAGAAGAAATCATTCGCTCCGACCTGTGTGGGGTTCTTGCAGACCAGACCATTCACTTTAACTGAGAAATGTAAAAAAAAGGGTCGGATTATATTCAATAATACCAATTGGGATCCTCTGAGTATACTGACAAGTGACACCTCCCTGTTTAACCGGTCTTAAGTTAGTGCAAAGTTAGGATCAGGGCTTGTAAAATTTTGAAAGTTGAAGGATCATAGAGGTGGTTAAATTAAAAATTGAGGATTAAACGTGGTGGTGATAGTGTAGTGGTATTAACCAAGAAGACCAATAATATAGAATTAAAGAGTAAAATGATGTAGTTAGTTGAGGATTGGAAGAACATGCATGCATGCATATATATATATATATATATATATATATATATATATATATATAGGAATGAATTGAATATACCTGCACTATTAGTATCTGCAACACAGAAATCTTGGAGAGGTTTTGGCTCGAATGCAGTGGCAGTGTAACAGCACGCAAGGGCCATGAAAGCCAAGAGGATTTCACATTTTGCCATTTTTAGTTACTAGAAGATTGATAAATTATTGAGAAACAGTATGTATAATTTGTGTGATGATCTGATTGATGGATTGCATGCTGAGGCTTCGAATTTATAGTGAGAGTACGTGTGAGATGGAACCCCCCCATGCATTGTTAGAATAGTTCCTTGTGCCTGAAAAAGTAAACGATTGGTTGCACACAGGAGAAACAGTCTAAGCTCATCTGATGTACTCTTGATTGTGACAAAATGTTTTAAAATATTGATCCAACTCCTGATCTTGTTGATACAGAAAAAAGTATATCACTTATTATCTAGTAGCTAGACCATAAGAGAAGATGTAAAGATAAAAGCTTATCCAAGTGGGAACAACTTATTGGTTTTCTTAATTTGAGTTGATTAGTTATGAACAATCTAAGCTAATTTACTTGCTAAATGCACACCCTCATATAATGACTGCAAGTTTCTCTCGTCACCTAAAAAGATAAAACTTGTCCTTTTATAGTAAACTTACAAGGGAAAATCATATATGTAGGTGTTGGGCTCATTATATTTAATTTGATTATGATATAAAGTAATTGATAAGATAAGCTAAGGCATAAACAGAGAAGGAAGTTTAGCCAAATAAGTAGCGCCAAAGTGCAATCAAGTTTGTAGTTTATTAAAATTTGAATCCGCGTTGAATGAGATTACTAATCAGTATGAATGAGATGAGACAAATTAAAGTTCTTTTTTTTTTTTTTTTTTTTTTTGGAATCAGATAAATTAAAGTTAGTACGTAGTACTAAGTATGTAAATATTAAATTTTCTTCTCATTTATATAACAAAACAACTCAGTTATTTTTAATATTAATTTGATCATTCGGAATCCTAGGCAGTAGGCAGTACTACATAAGTACATATGCCATGCAAACAAAAAATATCTTTACTATTTCTTTTTTGGTATAACCAAACTCAATTTGAATTATTGTCACTGGGGTAAGGATACCAAGTTTAACGGAGGCTTGAACCCACCCTCCCATGTAGGGATTTAACCGGGTGCCACTAGACCACAAGGTTTTTGGCAATATTCTTATATTTGATCCTATGACAGGGAGGGGATCGGGCACGCTGAATCTTGTACTGAGGACTAAAAGAAATACAACTCTTCTCTGTTTACTCACGCACAAACTACTTTCTATATATATTTGTTCCAGCAACTTTTATACCACCAAGTTCATCATGCAATTTCTCTTTTATTTTTTGTAATATTGTTTGTAATACAGTAATACAGTATGCCTAAGCAAGAAGCTCAATTGCCCGCATAGACATTTAGTTGATTCTTGGGTAGTAGATCGTAAGCAAGGACACATGATTAATTAGGTCCTACCTAATGTGTCAGTGATACACCATGATTTATTCTATTATTCTGTCGAGTTGGCGTGTAAATGCCCCTGAGGCAAGGGAATTTCGTCTTTTGCGAACAACATATATATCAAAATCATTCAGATAGAGTAATTAAAATGAATGTTTTATATATATACAAATAATAATAATCTTGATGGTCATTTACCAAGTCAATTCCAAATTACTAATAAAAAATGCATACAATACATCCAAATTAAATGTAAAGTTTATTTGTGTGGAGCTCAAATGCTAATTGATGTCGTTTAGCAAGTATGTGAGGAATTTTGCAGGTAAAGTGGTGCATTATCGATTATGTTTTTCCTTTAATATTCAAAGCTAACCCCACCATAAAGAATCAGTCAATAGGATGACAAAGTAAAAATAAAAATTCTTATTATAATATTCATATTATAGCGGCAGCATAATTGTTGTTATGTTATGTATGTATATATACACAAACATATATGGATACTAATGAAGGAATGAAAATAAATTAAAGATGAATTAGATAAGTTTAGGCGGCCATGCAACTTCAATACTCTTCGGAAAGAGTCCATGCAAAATGTCTCTAGGTGGGGTATGAAAGAATTAAAAGTTATAAGGAAGGTGATAATGATTTTTGGCTACATTCCATAGCGCTGCAAACGAAACCACAAATCGAATGAGTCTAATATCATGTTAGAATTTAAAATTGTCAATGCAAATTGGTTAAATTATACTAAAAGACTCTGTTCTAATGTATTACTCCGTATGTGTTTTGTCCCCATAAGGCTCAAATTCATAACCTCCTATTTGGGTGAGTCATTTCGTGTCACTAAACTACAAGATCATTGACAATTAATCTAACCTGGCCTATAAACTTATAAACAATAAACCATATGTGTTTTTCTAATTTTTTTTTTTAATGTGCTACTCTAAACACTATTATAATGAAAACTACAATATATTACCCGGCCAAACAAAACTAGAACTACGTACCATCATGCAACGACGAAGAATACTTTTCCCAAAACCACATCAATAAATTAACTAGCTGGTCCCCCTGCCCGTCCCCGTAACAAATTAAATATAAAATGGCTAACTAAACAACTTATTGTTGCCAAAGACCTTGTGGTCGAGTGGCATCCGGTGTCTCAATTAACACTCCACGCACATCCACTTCGAGCCTCAGTGGAGGCAACTGTTGACTCGTTGTGTTTCAGTAGGTTGAGAAAGTAGTTATGAACAGATACTATATTGTACAACAACTTATTGCTCTCCAGATTCCATTCTATCCAGCGTCAGCCGTCACCACTTACAAAATTCATTTCGAATAACATCTGAATGTATGTCTATTCTTAAGTAGGGGTGTAAACGAATCGAATCGAGTCAAATACTTCAGTATTCGATTCGAATTCGATTATTTTGATGAGTATTCGAATTCGAATTCGTTTAGTGTTTGAATCCTAAATTCCGATTCGTATTCGATTTGACCAATTTATTCGAATATATTCGATTCGACTCGAATATTCGAATTCGAAATGATTATCTTAATTTTTTTTCTAAATTTTTCAATAAATTAAGATAAAATATAACAAAAATTTCGATTATTGGGAAGACTGAAGGGTGAAGCACTAAAGTGGTTGCTCTCACTTTTATTTTAGCTTAGGGTTTATGCCTTTACTAATTTAGTTTCTTTATATATATATATATATATATATATATATATATATATATATATATATATATTCTTGAATATTCGAATACTATTCGAATCGAATCTATCCTGATTTGTATTTGGATTTGAATAACATTCGAATCAAAATGTGTATTCGAATTCGGATTCGTATTCGAAATATTCGAATTCGAATATAACTATTCGAATTCGAATCACGAATCGAATCAAAATTATTTGATTTGTTTACACCCCTATTCTTAAGTACCAACACAATTCAAAAACCAAATATATATAATCTTTGTTTAAAACGCATTTGAATTGTCTTATATCATCAATAATTTATTTGAACTTAGAATGTGTTTGGTTCATGGGTTTACACACCAAAAATATAAATCAAAATCATATTTTAGTATTTGGTTGACAATTTTTTAGAACACAATTATGGAATTTGATTACTCCTTCAATTAAAAATTACATTCTCTAATTAAAAACGGGTATAATTTCGTCTTATTTGTAATATGATTTTTAAGTTTGGATTAATGCTTTTACATTTTTTTTGTTCGTATTAGTGTTTTGGATGTCATATATTATGATCAACTGTCTTATTTTTTGGGGTTTTTTTTGTATTTTTAAAACCTTTATTCCCATTATATATAGGGTCATACATAACCAAACATCAATATTGGTAATCATTTCAATTCTAGCCTACTATCAAACATGCAAAATACTTTCACCAAAACTCATTACCATTACCAAGTATTTAATTTGATTCTCATTCCGATTCCAATTCCCGTCCCATGTGTGAACCAAACACACCCTTATTAAATTGTGGATTATGGAATGACAAAAACCGAGTCGGGTCAAGATCAAATGTAATACTTATACTAGAAAATGTAATGCTAATAAGGAATTAAATGTTTATTACTTATATAGGAGAGTGTAATACTTTTGAAGAAAAATGTAATACTGTTACATTTTGATTTAAAAGTATTACATTTTCTCTTATAAGTAACAAACATTTTATTAGTAATTAATATTACATTTTCATATTGACCCGATCTGACTCGACTCACAGATAATTAAGGATCCATGAGACGGTCTCACACAATATAAGATAACCCTAGCCAAGTCAGTCGGATAATTCAATTTGGTAACCATAATGTTTTAAAATTGACTCTCTATTGGAGTTGTCTATCCTTCTCCGTTTAGACCAATTAATTATAGACAACGTATGATGATTTATCCTTTACTGGCTAGGTTCAGAAAGTCGACTAATTTCCCCGTAAATCAAAGAAATATATAATATCCACAAATTTAAGTTGTTTCTTTTAGTTAATTAGTAACCTATAGCCGCCAAGGACCTTGTGGTCCAGTGGCATCAAACCCTTCCCTTTATAAAAAAAAAATAAAATAATAATAATAATAATAATAATAATAATAATAATAATAATAAGTATATTACTGAATTCACGATCAGTAATTTTTTTTTTTTTTTTTTGAGAAGTAATCCGAAGAGCCTCATTATGGAAAGACATAGAAATTTAATTTCGACAATGCAAGGATATTAATTAATTGAAATTACAAACTAAATGCAGATCAGAAACAATTTTATTCTAATGCAAAAAATAAGAAAAATAAAAGCACAAAAATCACACTGAAACTAATATCAAGTTTTCAACCACAGTACTCAAGAAGACCACCAACACCACACAGACAAGCTAAGCAAAAACATTAATTTATCCAAAACATTGAAATTTTAGAATTTGGACTGGATGTTCGAAACTGTATTCTTGTCCACTTGGAAAGCCTTGGCAAGGACATCCGCATTAATATCCGGATTCGACCCGAAGACGGCGTTGGCAATGGTGATCACACCGGGGTTCTGACTGCTCAATCCGGCAAAAGCCACCGCCTTTATGGACCCAACATTGCGCTGAAAATGGACAAGCCCCACCGGAAACACGAAAACGTCGCCGGTCTTGAGAACCTTAGAGATAAGACGGTTATCAGGGTTAGAGGTGACGAACCCAACTTCAAGAGCTCCTTGGAGAACCACAATGACTTCTGTGGCTCTGGGGTGAGTGTGGGGAGGGTTAATGCCCATAGGCTCGTAGTCAATGCGCACCAGTGAAACGCCGAGAGTGTTGAGCCCCGGGATTTGAGCCACGTTGACGGCGGTGACTTTGGAGCCATTAGGGTTTGATGTGTTGCCAGGTAAATGCAGGCCGCTGAAGAAAAAGTCAGTGGCTTGAACCATCTTGGGATCCTTGCATGCAAAGCCATTAACCTTGGCCGAGCTGCTAGGATCTGCAACGCAGAAGTCTTGCAATGGGCTAGGCTCGAATGCCATGGCGAGGCCGCAGAAAGTGAGAGCTACTAAGCTCAGAAGAACGGTGAGATTTGCCATTTATATACCTATTGAACAATGGAAGCTAAGGGAGCTAATTAAGCCAAGGTAGGGATTGGAATGATGAAGAGGATGTGGTTGAACTACCCTTTATATAGAGAGAGTTTATGCATCATTGAATTCTATAAATGTGGAGAATGTTTGGGATAGGATTTGTTTGAAATAGTATGTTTGTGAAGCCGTCCATAGAATGATGTAGGCGGGAGGTGTGGTTATTGGATGTGACAAGGTGAAGAGGTAGGTTCGCCGGCTGATATTATGTTAATTTTGCAGTTTTGTCCAAAGATTCTCCAAAGGATATGGAGGAAGGCGACCGACAATTGTTGGTTGACAGATTCGTGAATAACGGATTCTATCTAGCTAGAATATATTGGCGTTTGGTTGGGCCCACCTCCGCTTCTTTCATATAGGGGAAATAGTTATTTTGCTAGGTTGGCGGATGACTATTTTCGTTATACATGATTTTTATCAATGCGTTTAAGATATGATTTATATAATATTTTTGAGCGTTTTTGTGTTATAGTTGAGCATTTTTTTTCTTGCAAAATAAAATCTATACAATCTAATCTGGGTGCTGAGTATAAAAAAATCATAAATAGTCTCGTGTTTACATTCATGAGTAGAATGGCTGTGTTGAACGGAGACATAGGCACATTATTGTTGAGATTGGGCTAACTCTTATGGCCCATGCCTCTGTTCCGTATATACATTCAGCTAGTGGCTAAACCCACGACTGTTAGGTTACTTCTTTCCTTGGCTTTATCTTATGCCTGGGTCATTTGTCAGATAGATCGATGTTCATAATGCTTTTCTGAATGGTAACTTGGTTGAGAGTGTTTATATGCGTCAACCCCCAGGATATACTGATAAGTAGTTCCCTAATCATGTTTGCTTGCTTAAACGTTCTCTATATGACCTAAAGTGGGCTCCTAGGGCTTGGTTTCATCGTTTTCATAGTTTCCTATTATCAGTTGGTTTCAAGGCGTCAAAGATCGTACTGATGTTTCTTTGTTTTATTACTCTCAAGGTTCTGCTTATGTTTATCTCCTAGTGTATGTAGATGATATTCTTGTTATGGGTGATGATTAACGTTTGGTGAATACACTATTATCCAAGTTGTCTGTAATTTTCTAGATTAGGAACCTTGGTGAACTTGGTTTTTTCTTAGCATTGAAACTGTAAAGCAATCTGATTGGTTGTTGCTTTCCTAGCGACGTTATGACTAATTTACTAAAGTGTGCTGGTATGACAGATTGTAAACCACTCACCACCCCTATTCTTGTTTCGAGATAAGCTCCTAATTCCACATATTTATATGATGATCCTACTCAATATATACAGGAGCTTAGCTAGAGCGTTGCAGTATCTGACTGTTACTCGTCCTGACATGTCCTTTGCTGTCAATCAGCTTTACCAGCTCATGCACGCTCTTACGCCGTCACATTGGGCTCAACTGTACTGAAGCGTGTACTGAGGTATGTTAAAGGCATTATTATTTATGGTTTGCGTATACGTAAGTATGTCACAAATTAAATGATCTTCATGCTTTCTCGGATTCTGACTGGGATGGATGTCATGAAGATCATAAGTCTAGTAGTGGTTTTGATGTATTTCTTTGGTTTGTAAGAAACAAAAGACTATGGCTCAATCTTCTACTGAGGCTGAATACAAGACCCTAGCAAATGTGTGTGGTGAGGTAATTTGGATGCTCTCTTTGCTGTGTAAAATTGGTGTTGCTAATATTCATGTGCCTAAGTTGTGGTGTGATAATCTTGGTGCTACTTATATGTGTGCAAATCCTATATTCCATGCTTGCACCAATAGAGACCGAGGAATGAGAGGATGTAACAACATCATTTGAGACAGTCCATTCTGAGGAGAAATTAACAGATCCGTAGCCATAAGGACAAAGGGAAACGAAAGAAAAGGTAGAGGAAAGATGAACCATGACTAACTGATACCAGAACTGTAAATTGTATTGACAGAACTTAATGACAAGAGTATAGGTATATGGATATATATACAGGGGAATCATATGAAGACTAGGATAAGTAGTTTGACTCAAATACATAGAGTCCTAATATTTATGATCATTCAAATGATGAAAGATTTAGGTGAAAATTAAAATTGTTAATCTAACTTTATCCATCTTAAAATTATTACCTTCATCTTGTTAAGCAAAACATACATTTCCTTTTAATTAAATTGATGTTGATCGAAGAAGCTACTAAGCAAAGCTGTGACCATTTCCTCATGTATCCAATATTAAAATGAAAGTCGCGTGTGTTATCCAAATTGCAAAATTAAGATAGCAGCCGGCAAAGATGCCTCTTCTCCTTGTCCGATCCGCTAACTTCCTCCGAGTATGCACATCTCGGACTCTGTCAACCCAGGCCAATTCAATTCCCGTGTAGATGCTTAGGCGGCTTCATCAAGTCGTAGCCATAATATAATATAATATAATATATATCCTCCAAATTTACACAATTAATTTAATCATGTATGCATGAACTCGATCTGCCTATATAAAGATTACCTCAAACACATCCATTTCATCATCTATCCTTCACTTCCTAGCTATCCTAGCTTCCCAGTTCAGCTCAAAATTAAATCAAATTAAATGGCAAATCTCACCGTAGTCTTTCTGAGCTTAGTAGCTCTCACTTTCTGCGGTCTCGCCATGGCATTCGAGCCTAGCCCACTGCAAGACTTCTGCGTTGCAGATCCTAGTAGCTCCGCCAAGGTTAACGGCTTCGCATGCAAGGATCCCAAGACGGTTCAAGCCACTGACTTTTTCTTCAGCGGCCTACATTTACCCGGCAACACATCAAATCCCAATGGCTCCAAAGTCACCGCCGTCAACGTGGCTCAAATCCCGGGGCTCAACACTCTCGGCGTTTCACTGGTCCGCATTGACTACGAGCCTTGGGGCATCAACCCTCCCCACACCCACCCCAGAGCCACAGAAATCCTCGTGGTTCTCCAAGGAGCTCTTGAAGTTGGGTTCGTCACCTCCAACCCCGATAACCGTCTTATCTCTAAGGTTCTGAAGAGCGGCGACGTTTTCGTGTTCCCGGTGGGGCTTGTCCATTTTCAGCGCAATGTTGGGTACACAAAGGCGGTGGCTTTTGCCGGATTGAGCAGTCAGAACCCCGGTGTGATCACCATCGCCAACGCCGTATTCGGGTCGGACCCGGCGATTAATGGTGATGTCCTTGCAAAGGCTTTCCAAGTGGACAAGAATACAGTTTCACAAATCCAGTCCAAATTCTAAAATAAAATACCCCAAATAATCAAAATGGTTTAATTATTTGTGTTGTGTGTCAGCATCTCGAGTCTGTTTGAAATTAATTTTATTGTGATTATTTTACTTTCATTTTTATTATTTTTGTATTAGAATTAATTTGTTTCTGCATTTCGTTTGTGTTCTTAATCAATATCCTCTTGGAAATTAAATTTCTAAGGTCTCTAGATCACTTAATGAGGTACTACTTCTGCTTATTATAGATCGTGAATTCAGTTCATTTATAATTGGTTAATACATTTTCTTCAATGCGTCAACTAATACTCTACTCTAGCCCAATGGCCCATTCAGCTCAAGTTCAAGAAAATTTTAACCCATCAATTACTGATTAACTAGGTGCATAAAATCACTACTATTATTATTATTATTATTATTATTATTATTATTATTATTATTATTATTTTGGTACATACCCCAATATGAAGGCACTAAACTATAGAATGATGGGGTTGGATGGGTCCAGCCATATCCGCCATAAAGTCATTATTTTAGTCTAATGTTTATGTATATTAAGTTTTGTTTTTATGAACATTATGAACCTAGCTATTATAAGTTGAATGAAAATGCATATGGCGTATATTTAGTTTAGTGTTTATGGGCATTAAGGACTTAAGGTTTAACATTATGAACATAGTACAAAATGTTGTTATTAAATATTAAATACTCATTGACACTTACAATAAAACGATGTCATTTTGGAACAGGATCTACCATGCAACCATTGTCCATTATATAATTTGTCAATTTGCATGAAATAAGAAATGTTATTATACATAATGGTCATGTTTGATAAATGGTTGTTAGCTAATTGGGTTAGATGCTATGATTAGTAGATTGTAAAAAGGTGTTTGGTAAATTAATTGTTAGTTAATGGTTGTTTGATATAATTTCTTTTATTAAAAAGTTAATTGAAAAAGTTGCTTTGAGTAGCCTTTTGAATTTTAACATTTTGGAGTTACAAAAAGCTAACTAACCAAATACTTATATTGATTTTTTAACAAGTCAAACAACTAATAGTGGTCAAATAAGCTAAGACCCTGTTTCGTGAAATAGTTAGCCTATCAGCCAATTTTGACTTATTTGACCACTATTAGCTATTTGATTTGGTTAAAAATTAATATAAGTGTTTGATTAATCAACTTTTTGTAACTCCAAAATGCTAAACTTCAAAAAGTACAGTGCTCAAAGCAACCTTTTCAATTAACATTTTTAGAAAAGAAATTATATCAAATAGCTAACAGATAATAGCTAATTTACCAAACACTTTTTTACAATCAACTAATGTTATAAACTAGTTATACCCTCTAACCCAATCAGCTAGCCGTCATTACCAAACATGACCTAAAATTAACTAATAGGCTAACTATTTTACCAAATAGGGCGAATGTGTTACTACCACCCTAGCTAGGATGCTTGTCTAGTTAGAGAATATATGCAAGCTAAGGACACTTTACATAATTGTAAAGAGGTCATCATATCAATTTTCACTATTTGTTGGGCATCTATTATTGAAAGAGAATTTTATACTTAAACATTCTAGCTAATTGAAAGGGGGCAGTTCTCTATGTTTGTTCCCTACTCCTAGCATAAAATGATAGAATATAACATCACTGTAATTATATTACAAAAGTTGTAGAACAGATCAGACATTTGGGTACAGACTACAGAGACAGCATAACTTTGATCGATCACATTTTGAAGTTCCAAAGACACGTACTGAGCAAAGTAAAACACATCCGAGGACAGACATTATTGTGAGCATACTATATACTATATATAAACATAAACATAAATGTGCAATCCAACTATCAGCTTTAATTTTTTTAGTTGAGATGGAACAGCACATGCATACTTCAATTATTATATTATCCGTTTAGACTTTTAGTTGTGACTTAATGACGACCAGAAGACTATATTAATTAAAACTTGGACTGATTGTTGAACTTTGCTTGGATTTCAAAAACCAAATTGGAATCAATCTGGAAAGCCGGGCCAAGGATCCCATCCCCAATCGGCAAATACGATCCGAAAACCGCATCGGCGACCGTCGCTGTCCTGGGGTTCTCACTGTTGAACGCAGAAATCCCGACGGCGCGTTGGTATTTCACGTTGCGCACGAAATGAATCACTCCCGCCGGGAACACAAACACGTCGCCCTTCCGAAGGCTCCGGACGAAGAGACGGTGCTCAGGGTCGGACGTCACGAACCCAACCACGAAAATCCCTTCCACTACACTGAACATCTCCGTGGCAGTGGGGTGAACGTGGGGAGGAACGCCGCCCTGTGGCCCGAAATCAATGCGGGCCATTGAGAGGCCCAGAGTGTTTAGCCCTGGTATCTGAGCCACGGTCACGGCGGTCACGTTAAACTTGAGGCGGTTTAATGATGCGTCGCCGGGTAAATGCAAGCCGGAAAACAGAAAGTCCTCTTCCTGAACAAGGCTTGGATCCTTGCATGGCGGGGCGCCACTAGGATCCCTCACACAGAAATCTTGCCCGGCGACTAGACAGCTGAGAGCCAGAGCGGCTACGATCAAGAAGAGAGAATTAAGTTTCGCCATTTTAATTTGTTTCAGAAGAACAGAAAAACCAAAACAGTGAAGAATGAAGTTGCTTTCCTGAGCCCAATAGCTTCAGGTTTATATAGTAGGTCGCCCATGAACCCTTAGCCGGCGGTCATATCAACGCTACAGAATGTTCATGTTTATATATTATATATGTTACATTCTGATACCAAATTGAACCATGTGTGTTTCATCTCAATTAAAAGTCTAAGCTGATAGTTGGATTGCACATTTATATATTATATGCTCAAACAGTCCACCTCTAGCTACAAATATTCCTGAAATTCAAGAACTTTCAGATCAGACAAGCAAATCTATTAGATAAAAAAGTAAACAATCTAATCACTGCCATATATGTTGTTGTATGCATGAACTGAAGTGCTAATTCTGTGTAAGAAAAAGCCAAGGCAAAGTACATGTGTTATTTGGGTTGAAGGAGTCGCCGTTAACAATGTACAATCAAGACAAAGGTAACAACGACAATTTAGACAAATATGGTATTACAGAACCCAACAAATTTAATGATCAGATGATGAACTACTTTAGCTGTCTCTTTATGGGCTGCTATCCCAAAGCTTCTTGAAGTTTACTACTTAGAGCTAATGTGATGTAGTAGGAGCGTGATTGAGACCCAAGGGTTAATCCAAATATGCAAAACAAAGTTGGAGAAGCTTTTTACCTTATTGTTAACGAACGGATAGCTTTAGTTTGTGCATCTTTCTAGTAGACACATGCATTCATTTCTAGCTCAATTTGAGGTATGAAGTTCTAGTCAACAACATTACGTCAATTGAATTTCTTATTTAATAGTGATGTAGTACATACGGGCCTTACTACAAATACATAGTAAGTTCTAGGTCAGATCAGGTCTCGGTCCTTTGATGATTTGCTTGTTGATTTAAGTTTAGGGAGCTCAAAATACATGACAGTAGGTCAGAGGTTCCCAAACTTAGCGTCTAGAAGTCTGAGACCAAAAGAGGCCTGTACACGTGCCCTAATGCCTTTGAGGGCAAGGAATCTTGTTGCCGGATCCAGGTCGGTAGGTCAGTACCTACCAGAAGAGGTTGAATACGCAGGGCTAGGTTAGTACCTACCAGAAGAGGTTGAGTACGCAGGGCTAGGCGAGATGGTAGGGTGAAAGGGAGGAGGGGATGTCGATATTGGTCGAAAGGGAGGAGGGGAGGCCGATATTGGTCGGGTCGCATGGTAGGGAGGAGGGGAGGTTGGTATTGGTCGGGTCGCGTGGTAGGAGGGGAGGCCGGTATTGGTTGGGTCGCACTCGTTCCGTATAAAGGGTTCGCTACCGACCATCGTATAGGCAAAAATAAAAGGATGTGTTAGGTTAGGGTCACTTAAGAAGCAAAAATGGAATGAAGAGAAGAATATAATATAAAAGAATGTGTTTTTCAATCAAAACCTAAATTTTCCCCCATATATAGATTGCAACTTCCCTACTATAAACAAACAACAATCCTCAAGTTGAGGGGTCAAAATGGCATTGATCCAAAATCACAAATAAGTATCATTAGAAATTCACAACTCTTCTACAATGGTGATACCAATTTAAAATAATACTAATAATAATAAGAATGAATCTTTGGCATGAACAAACATGGTCCCAAGTCCACCTTATCAAATCTTGAAAATCTCAAAAAGGAAAGAGAAAAACAAAAATAAATAAATAAAACCCAGCATAAGCAAAATACCAGAGTAACAAGTAAAAAGAAAACCAAAAATAAAAATAGAAGTAAAAATAAAACAAAACAAAGCAAAACAACCAAGAAACAGAGTTATTGGCAATCAACTGACAAAATGTTTTTATAACAATTCTCTAGAGATGTTCCCAGCATGCTGCACTTAGAAGCATTTTCTGTGGACAATCGAAGGGCCAGACTCGTCGTACTCTGCCTTTGCTATCCACATCTGCATTGGGGAAGAAACATTTATAATTAGGTGATTGCGTTATATAGTTCCACCGGGAAATGGTGCTAATTTCTAGATAATCATATTTCTCAAACACAGTTTATAAGCTAAGGAAGTTCAAAGATGTAATTCTGCATCGGGGCATACCTGCTGGAATGTGCTGAGGGAGGCTAAAATTGACCCTCCTATCCAAACACTGTACTTCCTCTCGGGCGGGGCAACCACCTTGATCTTCATACTACTTGGAGCCAATGCCGTGATCTCCTTGCTCATCCTATCAGCAATGCCTGTAAACATTGTGGTACCACCACTGAGGACAATATTCCCGTACAGGTCCTTCCTAATATCCACGTCGCACTTCATGATAGAATTGTATGTAGTCTCGTGAATGCCAGCAGCTTCCATCCCGATTATGGATGGCTGGAAGAGAACCTCTGGGCAGCGGAATCGCTCAGCACCAATAGTGATCACCTGTCCATCAGGCAGCTCGTAGCTCTTTTCCACAGATGAGCTCGTCTTTGATGCTTCAAGCTCTTGCTCGTAGTCGAGAGCAATGTACGATAGTTTTTCCTTCATATCCCTCACAATTTCCCGCTCCGCAGAAGTGGTGAAAGAATAACCTCTCTCAGTCAGAATCTTCATGAGATGGTCTGTGAGATCACGTCCTGCCAAATCAAGACGCAGGATTGCATGTGGCAGGGCATAACCTTCATAGATTGGAACCGTGTGACTGACACCATCCCCAGAATCCAAAACAATACCTACAAACCACCAATTATGCAACAACATTTAGAACTCCAGCATGGAAGTTTGATGTACTAGTCCATATCCCTAAATCTAATGGAAGCATCTTCAGCTAATGAGCATAAGACAAAGAAGAATTATTTTGGTAAAGACAGTATCGTTCTACCTATGCACCGTTTATCACTATACGGATGTTAGATAGTCATATTATCATTAAGAAATACATGCATAAAGTATAACCAAACAGTAATGATAATGCTTACCAGTAGTACGACCACTGGCGTAGAGGGAAAGGACGGCCTGAATAGCAACATACATGGCAGGGGCATTGAATGTTTCGAACATGATTTGTGTCATCTTCTCACGATTAGCCTTGGGATTAAGAGGAGCTTCTGTAAGGAGTATTGGGTGCTCCTCTGGAGCCACACGAAGTTCATTGTAGAAAGTATGATGCCATATTTTCTCCATGTCATCCCAGTTGTTGACAATTCCATGTTCAATGGGGTACTTCAGAGTCAAAATACCTCTCTTCGATTGAGCCTCATCTCCAACATAAGCATCCTTCTGGCCCATGCCAACCATCACTCCGGTGTGACGGGGGCGTCCAACAATGCTGGGAAACACAGCTCTTGGAGCATCATCTCCGGCGAATCCAGCCTGAAAATTTCAGCATAAACTTACATCAGTGTGTCCAAGCAATCAATTAAAGGTCCACACTAATATCTTTACAACACATCATATGCTAAAATTTACATACCTTGACCATTCCAGTTCCATTGTCACACACGAGGGGCTGGATATCCTCACCTTCTGCCATCTTTTTTTATTGGTTCTGAAAAATCAGTTGTGTGTTAATCAAGCACATAAGATATCAGAAGTACCGGCATGCCCTTAAGATGAATAAGGGAGCTCCACACATTATTCAATAGTAACCAACTATAGCAATTGAAGATTCTCAAATGTAAAATGTGCCAATTTTGCCTAAGATTGTGTGGAATGAGGTGATCTAACAAACCTTTCCAGATAGTTGATACAAAATGGTGCTATAAATGAAGGAAAAGAGCCTCTTTGTATGCAAATTATATATTCATTTCCACTGTCATTGCCTATGAACTCCCAATTTTAATTACAATCCAGACAGATATATATGATAAACCAAGCAATCAAAAATGCGCTCCAATCATCAACTCGAGGCACAAATAGCAAAACTAATGCATATATTTACATCTAACTCCCCCGTACTTAAATTCCCAGATCTGAGCATTTCCACAAGCCAAATTCATGTAGGCATTACAGGACAAACAAAACTTGGATCTTTTCTGAAGAAATGAATTGCCCCAGTTCCATATCCAACAGACAACTACCAAAATAAGAAACTGAAGCAAGTTTTCCAAGATTACGCCCCAATCAGAATCCAAATAAGAGCAGATTTGTAAGTTACAACAAATGAATTCGAAAGTTAGGATCTATGAATGACCACGTCAAAGAATCAGATTTAGATTATGACATTTCGGTCGCTCCTAATGCGCATTTTCAGATCCATAGATCCAGCTTCATTGAAAGCATTATTAAGCCATTCTATGCACGATAGAAATAGAAATTTTCACAAAAATTCGCTGAATCAAAGAATCTATCTAAAAACAGTCAAAAGCATCCAACCTTTTCAGCAAATTATCAAAGGTTTCAGCTATGATAATAAAAAAATTACAAAATTGGAAAGAAAACACCAGATTTGAGAGCAAAGATCATACCTTTTAGGTTTTTGAAGATATGGGTATTGGGTGTGTCGTGATGTTCCTCTCTCCTGTCCTTCACACTCTTAAAACAGAGTCTAACGCACTCCCTCAGGCTTAAAAGCCGGAATACGAAAACTCAGTCTCAGCCTCAAATGAAATTCAGATGAAATGAGCCTCAAATTCCATTTGCATAAATCAGGACCGTTGGCTTTATGATTACATCTCTGATGAGTGGGACCCGTTGACACATAATATTCATCGCTGATTTAGCTGGCTGGCTTTTGCAGTCTTTTACAATTTGACAAATATACCCACCCCTATTGGATTATCTTAGTCTTGAATATCCTTTTTCTTTTTACTCTTCGGTATCTTGCATCCATCCATCCCAAATTCCCAATCTTTATTCCCAAAAGTTTGAGTGTTAAATCCCAAAAACCTCACGTCCCGACCAAACAGAGCATCTGAGAGAATATAAATTATAGTAATTTAAGTGAACACAAATGTTAAACATTTACTTATTACGCACAAAGAGTCTCTTCACTTTGAGAGGTTGCTTCCACATTATTTATGGTGAGACTTAATCACTAGTCTTTTTTTCCAAATTTTACCTATATGACGAACTGAAGTGTCCATGTGAGCCCATCCATCCCAATCTTCATCACACCTTGTGCAATACTGCAATATATGTTCTTGTTAGTATTAGTTTAATAATATTCGATAAGTTAATTAATGATTTAGGGTTGGTGCACAAGTTAGAGTATCTTGAAAATTTATAAACTAGTGTAAGTAAATTTTCATATAGTTCATGCAATTTTTTTGATACATTGAATTTCATAACTGATACTAGATTAATTCTAAACTCTCTAAATTCCTGCCTGTTGAATAAGATAAATCACGAATTGTCCAAATAGTTTCTTTATGCATGTGTCTAATATCAAGTTTTGCCTCAAAATCTCTCTAATATATTCAAGCAAATAATAGTTGGGATATCTTACTTTTAATGATAACTTCACCTTATTAACACTAATAACAAATTACTCTTGATTTCAACAAAGCATTAGCCTCAATGGATCAAATTGCCCAAACTTTAGTTGTGAATTAAAGTTGGTTGTAGCTCCAACCCTAAATATAAAATCACATATCCAGTTATCCACTATCACAAACAATTCCTCACAATCCTCTTAACAACCAAAGTTAATTTTAATGGTAGTCATTCAACTTATTCCAATCTTATGAGAACCTCTTATGCCACATACTTCTTTTTCAAATATATATATATAGGGTCATAATTAGGTGTGGCCGCCCCTTAATGTGCGGTCAGTGCGGCCGCACCACTATGCATACAAATATACACTGCACCACTCAATGTTAGAAAATGCACTATACAAATATGCATCATTAGATACGCATCACCAAAAAACACACCACTAGGTATGCAAATATAGACCACACAGTGTTAGCAAATGCACCATTGAGAGCAGGGGAGTTATGGTACATTATTTTGGGTGTGTGATGTGTTTTTTTGGTGTTTTATGTATTTTCATTGTAGTGCGTTTTCTATCATTGAGTGATATGAATCGTACCGACCACATTTGAACAAATTTATATATATGATAATTTGCATTAAATATATATATTTATATTTTTAAAATATAAAATAATGGTCAAATTAATCATTAATTTACAAACAAAAATGTGATTGTGACATCCAGTTTTTTAAAAGCACAATTAATTTCATGAACAATCCAAATTCATGAAATTAACAAATAATAATTTGTACTCAAAATAAAGTATTTGCATAAATGCTAAACTTTTACAAATTAAAATTCCTTTTTTATTTTGACAATTTTAAATTATAAAAAAAAATTAAAAAGTTGATCCTTTTCCTTCGTCTCAAGGCTAGAGATGAAGAAAAGTTATTTGTTGTCGCCTGTCGGGCTTGGAAACAAAAGAAGGTTACCTTCAATTTCTTTTATTATTTTAATTTAAAATTGTTAAAATAAAAAAATTAAAAATTTTACGCCCTGTGAGCATAAATATAATATGTGCAGTCCAACTCTTAGCTTAGGCTTTTAGTTGAGATGGAGCACATGCTTTAATTTGGTATCAAAGCTATGCAAAAGATCATGAGTTCGAATCTCCACTTCCACGTGTTGCGGCTTGGAATCGAGTTTTTAGTTGAGATGGAGCACATGCTTTAATTCGGCCACATCAACACTTTATATAGTACTAGTAGTTTTTTTTTTTTTTTTTTTTTTTGGGGGTCTAATTTCATTAATTTTTCTTGTTCAAGGCCGGAGTCAACTGTATTTTTTTTAAAAAAAAAAATGACCTAATTGAATTTTATGTGTAGTTTAATAACTAATTTGATCATTATTTCAAAAATAAAAAACATTATACATAAAGATTGGTAATTATAAATGTAATTTTCATTTTATTTAGTAAGAATTAGTTAATTTAAACCCTAAAAAATAACACACTTGGGTGAGACCGTCTCACGAACGGGTCGGGTCAAAGCACCATGCAAATGTCATACTTATATGCTCAAATATAACACTAATCAATAATACAATTTTTGTTACTTATAAGAGAAAATGTAATACATTTTTCATAATAAGTAATGTTGACAAGTGCCCCTTACTTATAAGGGCAAATATAATACTTTTGAGGACAAATGTAATACTTTTAAATCCAAATGTAAAAGTATTGTATTTTCCCTTAAAAGTATTACATTTACCCTTATAAGTAACAAAAATTTTATTCCTGATTAGTATTACATTTGAGCATATAAGTATGACATTTGTGCATATAAGTGTTACATTTGCATCTTGACCCGACTCGTCTCATGGTGAGACGATTTCACACAAGTTTTTGCCTAAGATAAAAGGTTTAGTACATTATTATATATATAAGAAAAAGAATAAATTTTACTTTGACATTTAAAAAAAAATTGTTAATCAAAATTTACCATTTTAATAAATTGTAGAAAAGTGTTGGAATTATAACATTTAACAATTTTAACATAACTATTGCTTTAATGGCATGTTTGGTTCGTGAAATAGGCTTGGAATGGAATAGCATTCCTAATAATGAGTATATTTCTTTGTTTGGTAAAAACTTCTATTCCCAGGAACAATTGGGAATAACCTAGGGAATAACCTATATTGGGAAATAAAGATTCCTAGCCTCCCTTAAGTATTAGGCTATTCCTGAGTTCTCAAGAATAGCCTAAAGTTGCTATTTTCGACTTGTAAAAAAGAACAATTTCTCTCCATAATCGTCACTTGTAGGAATTGAACCCGGGTTCTCCCAAAATTCCTCCCCACAAAAAGAGCTCATTTACCACTTGAGTTACCCCACTAGGTTAATTTCTCATTCTATTGTTAATTTCAAAAGAAAAGCAATGCTTCTCTTATATAGATGAGCTCATCTTCCTAAGTTACCGATGTGGGATCAAAAACTCCATTTATGTTTAAAACAAAAAAAAAATTATTTTATATATAATTTTGTTTTGTATTATTATTATTCCTTTTTTATTATTATGATTATTAATATAAACCCTATGTAATTAGTATATGAATATTAGTATTATTATTATTACTACATATTTTATAAGGATATTTATGTCTTTTAAAATATATTTCATTTCTATTCCTTAAACCAACCAAACACTGTAATATAATTGCTAAAGTCTATTTCTCCCACGAACAAAACAATAGAATACAATTCATATTCTATTCCTTTGCCTATTCCATTTGTGTTAAAAAAAAAAAAAAAAAAACAGAATTTGAGGCGTCTTATTACATTAGTTTCGTGGAATAGAAGCCACCCTAACAAGACTTGCAACATATTGGACACCCACTCCGACATTATTGTTTCATCATACATTATTACAAACACACATCAGATTCCCTTCATTCCTACACCTAAACATGAGTATAGCAGTGTGAGCTAGAGAGGGGCATAATTGGGCAAACACTATTGGGTAGAGGGGCAAATTTGTCATGCAGAATGGGACCCCACAAAACATGGATAATGCACTCATTTTTCTTCTCTTTTCAATCTTAACAGGCTGTGGGCTGTGGGTCGGTGTTACGGTGGGGACGCTGACAGCGTAGAATTCCACTTTCAATGGTATGCAGATCCAGCGGTTGTCGTTGCTCCACGTGGCTGAATGTCCGTCCACGGTCCACCCTCGCCCGCCGGTTTTCCAATCATAGGGTTTAAACAGCTGAACCGGTCGAATGTCCGGTGTGTCGTGTAGTGGCGGCAAAACTATTAACTCAAATCGTTTTTTTTTATTATTATTTTTTTTTTCTAATTTTGATTTTAGTAATTTAATAATAGATGACGACGATGATGATCGGGTCTGGAGTATGAAGAAGAAGAAGAAGAGCAGTGGTAGAATGTTTGGGTCGTCCCCTTCGTCTCATCCATGGCAGTGGTAGAAGGTTACAAGAGGCTATTTCTCTATCTCTGCCACTAAGACACCCTCCAACAAGAGTTTCAGGCTCTTGTCCAGCTGCTACAATAGAACTTAGAATAGATGATTGGATGCCCTCTCTTCTAAGAGATGGTCCATATTTATAGTCTATTACTATATGTAAAATAAGGTAGGAGCTTTAATTTAATAATATATTTTCCTTGTACCCTTTTTCTCCAGTGATTAATGTAACTCAGTTGTTTTGTTCACCCAATAATTCCTTGGATATAAAAGTTTGGCAGAGGTATTATCTTCCCCGGCTACTTTGAACTTCCTATGGGGTAGATCTTGCTTGTTTTGTTCTGGGATTTATTACTAAAAGTGTTATAAATTCTGATGACCTTCATCTTTCAGAGCTTGCATCCCGAGCTTAATGGATATGATTCATCTTCAAGGCATGACTGAGGATAACAGATGCCATCTAAAGAGTTAGTCTACCTTTCTATGTGGTTATTTAGTTTCCAGAACTATCATATCTTTTAAGCTACCATACAGAACTTGTGCATTGCATTAAAATGGTACCTTTCTGCCTTGTCGTCTGTCCAAGGGACTTCTTCTGTTACTCACTGTATTGCTGAGAGTATAAACAGACCATATAGGTACCATAAAATGCCTATTTCATGTAAAACTTCCATTGATTATTGACATACTAATGATCTACCAAAAGGCGATAGCTCAAATAGGAAGGGTTTGAGTGGCTTAAGCATAAAATACCTCCAATGCAAATATGCTGGTCTATCTGAGTTAATCTCTTGACTATATCCTAAGTAACCATGCACTATGATATGAACTTCAATGCCTTTAAGATGGTTGTCTGACGGGCGAGGATATCAGCGTTGGGGCAAAAAGTAAACACTAAGACCTGCCTCACTGAGACGCATCTCGCGATTTACTTCTCACAATCCTTAGGAAGGGATGAGGGGCCCTCAGCAGGTTTATGGTTTAAATCTAAGATGGGCGTATGATGCAATTTTACTAGATTTTGTAAACTACTTTGGTTAGATTATAGGGGATTTTGCCAAATGGTGTCGATCCATGTATGCCATTTGGTTTGTAGTCTTGTAGATTGTACTCGATATTATTAATACTTGTGATACTGATGCCAATTGGCACTTCATAAACAAATTGTTTACCAATCTTTTAGCTGCAATGATGCATGTAATGGAGCCGCAAGGCTTTTTGCAAACCTTAGGCTTTTCCCAATAGAGTTTTTAGGTGAGTTTTTGAAATAGTAAAAACCTGTGTTGAGTTCTCACCCAAAAAAAAAAAAAAACCTGTGTTGAGTTTTAAACAAATGTGGGGTGAATTTTTACTGAATTTTTTTCCTACAAATTTGAGTTTTTGGCCATGAGAGTGGAGCCCAGTTGTGGGAAAAAACCGTCTCACGTATGTGAGGCGCAAGTCTTGCGCCCGCTTGGGCGCTTAAATTATTATTTTTTTCAATTTGTTTAGATTTGTAATTTGTTTTATTATTTCCTTTTCTTTTTTCTTCCACTCATTTTCTCTTTCCTAATCATACTTACAAAATCCCCTAAAAGACTACCACTATTGAGGAAGGCCTTAGGAAACTTGTGGTTCTGTTCTGTGCTCTCAGGCAAATTATACCGTGGACTACAATTACAATTACAATTACATTACAAATGAAATTGTAGTGTATTAAAAATAAAATTATATTAAAATATAATAAATATACTAAAAATAAACTTGCAATATATTAAAAATAAATTTATTTATGAGTAGCAGTTATTAACGGCTATGTTTGGCAAACCTAGCTGATAAGGTAGCTGAAAAGCTATAAGCTAGTAGTTGAAATCTGAAAATCTGTTCAGCTAGTTGTTATGCTTAAAAGTGTTTTGGCCGGTAAAATAGCTTTTTGATAAACTGATAAATGTAAAAAGATTAAAAAGGAAATTACAGTTCGTCTCAAATTATACTGCCTCACATTTGTTTTTATATTATCAAATGAAAATGTAGTTTATATCAAAATGAATCTGTAGTTGTGTTGAAATGAAACTGTAGTATATATAAAATGAAACTAAATAACAATTTCACATATTTGAGTATATATTGTCTAATGAAATTGTAGTTATATCGAAATGATATTGTAGTTGTGTTGAAAGGAAAATTCCAGTGTGTTATAAAAGAAACTGTAGTTGTGTTGAAAGGAAACTAAATAACAGTTTCATACGTTTGAGTGTATAATGTCGAATGAAATTGTGTTGAAACGCAACTGCAGTGTATATAAAATGAAACTGAATATGTTATACACATAGAGTTAACGGAGCGAAACGAAACCGTCTCTGCCGTTTCTTTTTATTAATCAAAACGACGTCGTTTTGATGCATGGACTATCATGTGTAAAATTTGCATAAAACTAATAACAATCAAGATTGGGCTCAACCCAACACTCACAATGGCATTCTTTCATTTGTTTGAGTATATATTTAGGCCCACATGTTTGGATTGGGCAAATTATGTTATGGACCAGGATTAACCTTGCAAGGTGAACTTATGTCCAAAATATTTGTTGGAGTATTTTGTGAATATAAAGTTAAAAAATTTGTGAATATAGAGTTCAAAAATTATGAATATAGATTCAAAAATTGTGTTATACCGTTGAATATAGTGTTCTGTAATTATGAATATAGGGTTATTTAATTGTGAATATAGAGTTATGAAATTGTGAATATAGAGTTCAAAAATTGTGAATATAAAGTTATGCAATTGTGGATATTGAGTTTTGTAATTTTATATATTGAGATTTAAAATTGTGAAAATAGAATTCTAAAATTGTGAATATGGACCTGGGTTCACCTTGCAAGTTAAAACTGGGCCCATGGAATAACAACCCTTTGGATTGTTTCGATTTTATGATGTATTATTGTATTTTGTACAAAAGGTATCAATACGGATTGTTAATCGATATCTTAGAATTTAGTATAGTTATTTATAGATTATAGACTTAAAAAACATAAGAACTGTTGGCAATTCTTAGTCCATAAATTTATTTTTATTTTTGATTTTTTTTGGTGGGGTTGGGCGAAGAAAGAGAGAAGAAATAAAGAAGTTTTTTTTTTTTTTTTTTTTTTTTTTTTTTTTTTTTTTTTGAGTTCTACTGACTCTGCTACAATGTAATATCTGTTCATAACTACTTTTTCAACATATTGATGCAATAAGAGACACAAAGACTCAACAGTTACCTCCACTAAGGCTCGAACCTACTCCTATTATTCATGTGAGAGTGTAAACCGGGACATCGGGTGCTACTAGACCACAAGATCTTTGGCATAAAGAAGATATATAAGGTATTAAAAAAATAAAAAGAAGAAGAAGATATATAAGACCTTTCGTGTAGAAATAGCATTAATGAGAAAGTAAGAAATTGCAAGTTGTTAAAGATTATTTAGCCCTTAACCTAATCATTATCCTAGTTGCAATTAAAATATACCGAAACTCCGAAAGGGAAGACTTTGGCTTTCTCAAGTCAACATTAAATGTAATATTTCGTGACCTCGTGGTTTAGTGGCACCCGATTTACACTTTCACATGGAGGAGAGTGAGTTCGAGCTTAGTGTAATCAATTGTTGACTCTTTGTGCAAAATATATATTATGCAAAGGACTTCTCAGGTGAAAAATGGGCACAAATTTTAGTCAAAACTGTGTACTTGACTTAGGCACAAAAATATACACTCGAAGGTCAAAATTCTGCACTCAGAGGTACAAAGATGTGCAATTAAAGCAATTATAGTGCCAAAAAGTGAGTTATTCAACTTAAGTGTTATTGAAACAATTATCAATACATAAATTGTTTGTAAATCTCACAAATTTCATTAGAAATTTAGTTATATATTGTTAAAATGAGTGAGTTATTAACTTAAGTGTTATTGAAGCAATTATCCTTCTTAAGGTGCTTGATTTGTATGCTTAAAGTGCATCAGTTGTGTGAAACTTAAGGTGCGCTATTTTAAAACCTTAAGTACGTGGTTTGTGTTCTTAAGGTGCGTCGGCCTAAAGTTTTAGGTGCATGTGGTTTGTGTTTTAAAGTACTTTGTTTGTGTGTTTAGGTGCATAGTTTGTGTACTTAAGGTGCACCATTTTAATGCTTAAGGTGCTTTACCCCACAATCGCACGGAAAGCTATCTCCGCACCAGAACCCGTCCATATAATATATATATATATATATATATATATAGGCACACCATTCACAAGTCACAACAATGACAACAATTATTATTATATTGTATCAATTCTCACGATAATCCCAATCTAACCAATATATATGTTTCTTCTCTGCCCCATCAATATAATTTTGGAAAGTGGGACGAAGTTACTTTTCCCCGGCCATCATAATTAGGGAAAAAGAAAGGTAAGCTACTTAATTAATTAGTGTGTGACAATCAAAATGGTGGTTTTGAAATTCAACCATCCTGCAAAATTTTATGTATAATTTTCAAATGTTAGAAATTAAAGCATTTACTTGTTAACAATAGTGCTGACGGTCTGAATGATTTTCTAATGCGTGACGGCGTGACGCGCAAGGCATTGCTTCAAGTAGAAGGCGCTAAGTTCTGAGGACCCTCCGGATCCTTTCCACTCACAAAAAAAAATAAAAACAATACTTGCAAAAAACGTAATAATAATAATTAATCAATCAATATGTACATTATGATTAAAATATTAAATTAACAAATTTAGCTCTTGGTCCATGAAAAAAATTTGGTGACTGCCTCATGGCAAATTATTACATGGACCATGGTCCATACAGTACTGTGTGAATCACAAATTAAAAAATTATATTTTTAATATACTAAAAGTAAATTATTTGTGTACTGAATTTACATTGTTTGATAATATACAAAATAATGTACTTTCAGTACTCAAATAATGCACTTTATTTACATAAATAATGTACTTTTTATTTATGATCCATACAGCTGTATAGGTCATAACCCACACAATAATGATTGCCACCTCACTTGGTAAATTATATTTTGGATCATGGTACACATTGTAAAATGAACCATTGATATATTTTTAATAAATTTTTAGTAATATATTAAAAATGAGTCATAGGGATGTCAACAGGGTGGGGTGGGACGGGGGACATACCTCCCATCCCCGCCCCCGAATTTCTTCCCCATTCCCCGTCCTCGTCCCCATCCCCGCTGGGGAAGGAAAAAAATCCCCCCATCCCCATCCCACGGGGATTATTCGGGGACGGGAAATGCACACCCCGTTTATAAGTTATAAAAAAATAAAAATTAAATATTAAAAAACATTTAAATAAATAACGCATATATATTCATCTCCAACTTAAAGTAGTATTCAATATTTTACAATTAAACATATGTATCTCAATATGCATTTCATAAGCATGGCATACAATGACAAGAATGTTTTTAAAATTATATATATTATAAAAAAAGTAATACATATGTGCTTGTTGTGTGACTATACATACATACATATATCGAGGACGGGACGGGGCGGGGAGAGTACTCTCCATCCCCGCCCCCGTCCCCGGTGGGGAATTCAAAAATGCCCCCATCCCCATCCTCGATCCCCTATTTTTGTCCCAATTCCCGTCCCCGTAGGGACGGGGAACCGGGTTCCCCGTCGCGTACGGGTACAATTGACATTCCTAAATGAGTCTTCAACGTTAAAAATAAACATTTAGTATAGTAAAAATAAACATGTATGTGAATTGCTCACTTTACAATGTGAATTATGGTCCACGGTATAATAATTGCATTCACTCTCATGCCGCTATGAGAAAAAAGAAAATATGAACGAATTTTTTTGTCACCAATTCGATCTTTCTCCTCTTTTTTTTTTTCTTTTTTTTTTTTTACTCAACTATTTGATATGATCAAAGTATCATTATTGCTTTTTCCATTTTTAGAAAGACGCATTAGAGTAGACAGCACCAAAGAAAACTCTATAACGTGTGATCATCAATAAGTGATACAATTATTATTCTCACTCATTTAAGTGATCTCATCACAAAATAATTAATTGCATAAGATGATGTTGGATAATGCAAATCTTTAGTGTAAGATCGATACATAACTAAAATCCTAGTAGGTGTTTATTTACAAACAATAATTTAAAAATCATTGGAGAAAATGAAAGTTTGGAATGAGACATTTAGACAAATCAAAGATTTCAAACGCACTTAAGTTACTCCAAATGGAAGTTTCCCCATAAGCAATTAAGCTCCATTCTCTCATCCTCATCACAATCACATCCATACTATATACACCAAAAGCTTTTAAACTTTAGTTAATAACTTCATTATATTATATATATTTGTAGAAATTAAAGAAGATTCTCACCAAAAAAAATGTAGAAAGAAGATAAAAATAAAAATAAAAATAACAAATAACAAATAATTTGCTTAAGACAGAATATTAATTAATTAATTCAATTAAACCCTAAATACCATTCTGGAAAAACAACTAACTACTGAATCATAATATTTAATCAACGGTCATGATTGCTGACCGGGAACATCGTCCCAGGTTTGGAATCAGGTGGCGATGTTGTCGGCCGGATTGTAGACCGGAACATCCAAAGGGAGTATTGGGAACGGAATATGGTTAAGCTCTTCCATGAAGCCCTCAAACTCCGGCAAACCGCCCAAGAAACCGCCGCCGGAGTTGGCGCCGCTCCAAATCTCGTCTTCTCCTTTGATCTTTTCTCTCAAGCCAGCCGTGAGTTGGAACCCAGCTCGGAGCTCCATTTTCTTGGCCGCCGCCGCCGGAATTACGCCGCCTCTCGACTCCGCGACTACCTTCCTCGCTCTTTTCTTGACGCCGCTTTGCTTCTCCGGTGGCTTTCCGGTGAGCCTTTGCACCAGCTCCCGGAAGTTCTCCACGTCCGTCTTGATGATCTCCGGGGCGAAAATGTGAATTATCCGGATCTTGGGGGGCTTCAGTTTGGATTTTGTGTGGGAATCTTTGTTTAAACCTAGTGATGAAGGCGGTGTGTTTGGAACACAACTAGGTTGTTTCTTCATCATCATCATCATCCCTTCCACGTTGAACGAACTCAATTCTTTTGGCAAAGGATCTGTGTGTCTTTTCAGTGGGTTGGTGATTTCGTTTGTATCAGAATAGAGAGATATATGGGTGGTGTGTATATATAGATGAAGAAGCAAACGTTTATAAAATTGCAGGACAAGAAGAAAACTCCAAATTACTCTGTGGACCACACTTAAGATATTTGTTTACACAAGTGCACGGTTATTCACGCTAATAAAGAAAGCTGGTTAGTGGATGAAAAATGTTAAAAACAAAAGAAAAAAAAAAATTCTTATATGAGAATGTCTCACACAAGATTCACCAGTAATTAATAAATATATGTGATTAAAATATTAATAACAAATGATTAATAAGTAATTAATCTATTGTTATGATAATTCAATTCATTATTTTACTTCTTCTGTGAAGTCTGGGTGAGTATGAAATTAAGAATGGAAGATAGTTGCCAACTTGCTATATATTATATTGAATCGAAATTTAATTAAAAGATGATATATAATTATTTAATGACTCTAAGGAAGTGCATTATTAGTATTATAGGCTGTCGTAAGTTGTTTCTTTCCATCAACATATCTTCTGGTTCCTACTTCCGTATAGGAAACATGCGAACCACAACTCAAAGGTCTATCTATACATTCACAACAAATGGCTGCCACACCTTGGCTTATATATGAAACATTATTTTTTTTAAAAAAAAAACCCTCTAATTAATTTAACTCTTATTCTAGTATAAGTTATGCATATTTAAAAAAAAAAAATTGATCTTCCGTTTTGATGGATATATTGAACTTGAAATTCAAGCCCTAAAGTAAAGGCAAAATGCATGGACCTGGAGGCAAACTGAACCTGTTATAATCCGTTAGGGCTCAAATTCATGACTTCCTATTTGGAAGAGTAACTTCGTGCCACTAAGTCATTGGTTTTAATTGTTTATATATCTACACCCATTCTTGTTTAGAAACCACATGCACCATCTCTCAAACTCCTTTTTCTCCTCACCCTCACGCCGGCAATCGTTTTTTTTTTTTTTTTTGGTTTTAATTATTTAATTAATTTCCATATATCACCCTTCCTTCCCATTATTTTGTTAATTGAGTTGCAAAGTTTTAGAATGGAATTGAAAGATAAAACTTTATTAAGTGAAATTATATTTTCTGGCATAGCACCATACCTTAAGGTACAAACAGTAAAATGTCCTATTTTCTTTTTACCCAAAGCTGGAAATTAAAAGCTGTTACTTATGGATTGCTTGTGCACTTGACAGTACGTATGTACGCACTGGTTAAAGAACTTTGATTTGGGAGTACAGTGATTCAATTATTGTACAACCAACACGCAAAAGCTACCAAAACTGACTTTTGGAGAGGGGGAGGGGAATAAATAAATAAATATTTATTTATGAAATTATTGAGAAAATGGTATTGAAAAAAAATTGAGGAAATGATAATAATTAATGGGTGTTCTCTTTTTTGAAATTACAAATATAATAAAATTAAAAATATGGTTTCTATTAAAATTTATGTCAAAATACAAAATATTTAACAAAGAGATTATATAATCTAAAATTTACTTAAAATTTGATTTTTTTTCTTTGCATATGATGAAAAATTATCCACCAAATTATCAAATTTGCTTGTTTGTTGTAATATGATTTGTTTATTTGCATGATTTGTAGTGTCAAATGACTACAAATTGAAAGGCCCTATACAGAGCCTACTTTGCACCTGGTCAAGGCTGACCATATTTCAGATGATCCTAGCATGAACAATGGACACATTGATCCCGTACTTGTCATACTCCCATTATTTAATCAGGTTTTATAATTCAGACCATCCGGGTTATTAAAATCCATCAGAATTCACTTTTTTTTAGATTACTCTATCAATTTACTCTCACATTTTTTTAAAAACAAATTATTTTACGATTGTGTTGGCCCACTGTCCGACTATCCCATAACCATAAAACCAACCTATCATCACTTTAGGCTTTACCCATGTGTCCTTACTAGTTTTTCAATGATTAATTACTAAAACAACTCCTATCAATACACTTCTGTAGAAAGAGTGAAAGAATGCATTTTTATTTATTTCATTTTTTTTTTAATAAAATCATCATGACATGGGATACTAATAATTTTACTTTTTAAAATGCATTATTTATTTTTTTCAGTTAAAATATTAATATAAGTATTGGTAAATGGTGTAGATTTGAACCCTTCGGAGGCAGGCCTTGGGGAGTGCAAGCTAAGCTAGATGATCATGAACTCAAACAAATAAACAAAAAAATAAATTGTCATGGATGTATTTAATTGTTTGCCATTTGTCAATATTTTGGTTTTAGGCTGTGAAAGAAATTCCATTTGCCGCTTGCACTATATTCTATATATGATGCCTCCATATATGATACTTATTACTGATGGAGCTATCAGATCAGAATCGCAACAATCATAATCTCCAATTATCCACCCCAGCTAAACCCTTTAATATGTTTTTTTAACTAATAACTGCTCTGAAAAGGTCAAACTCCGGCCTGTCCATTGTATTCTTCCCTTCAATAATCTTCTGGGAATATTGTGTCTTTTAAAAAAAAAAAAAATTATTATACTTAAACATAATTTAACATAATGTCCAAGTCAACCATGACTAAGCATGACATGTCCATTGTTCCCTTCAATAATCTTTGGGAATGACATGTAATTTGGCCAAAGCATGCAAGAAAGAGTTGCGAAAGAACGAGTGCGCGCGTCTAAGTCAGATCAATTATGTCTTTTAGGAACAGAATAAAGCGAGAGATTATTTGAAAATATTCTCTTCAACAACTTAGGGGCTTGCAAGTGTTTGAGCAACCATGATTTCATATTGCTATTATTAGGACTCTATGTGTCTGAGTCACATTAGGACTATCTATCCTATTATACCTAAGACTCTTCTTGTATATATATTCCATATCTCCTATCATTGTAATAGAGAATTCCAATCAATACAATATTCAGTTCTCATCTGGTATCAGCTAGCCTAGGTTTCTTTCCCTATGGCTGACGGATCTGTTAACTCCTCTGAACGGACCGTTTCCGATGCTGCTCTCTCTTCTTCGCTGTCTTCGGCTGTTGCTACGTTTTCTGCTGCTCATCACTTTGTGAGCATCAAGTTGACGAATAAAAATTTTTTATTTTGGAGAACTCAAGTTATCCCGTTTCTTCGTGGTCACGAACTGATGGGGTTTGTTGATGGTACTACCCCTTGTCCTAATGCGTTTCTTCCCGCACAGTCGGTTCCCGCTGTTGACGGATCATCTGCTGCCCAATCGGCTCCGCCCGCTCAACCAAATCCTCTATATGCTCCTTGGGTGCGTCAAGATCAGGCTGTGCTCAGCATGTTGATTTCCTCGCTGTCGCCGGAGGTTATGTATCTTGCTGTTGGTTGCTGTACGTCGCGAGCTTTGTGGTTGGCTCTCGAACAAGCGCTCGCGTCTTCCAGTCATGCTCGTGTGATGCATCTGCTTGGGCAACTGCAGAATTTGCGCCAAGGTGACCTCTCTGTTACAGACTATATTGCACGGGCGCAGCTGGTGGTGGAAGACTTGGCTCTCGCCGGTCGAGCCGTATCGCTGGTCGAACAGAACATGTACGTTTTTCGAGGTTTGAGACCGGAGTATCATTCGCTTACAGCTTCGTTGAACGTCCGAGGTCAGCCCGTCACCCTCCTGGAGCTCGCTGACCATCTCGGCTCTCACGAGTTCATCACCGGCGATGGAAGCTTTGGCGGATCTCAGCCTCTTCCGTCGGCCTTTGCAGTTCAGCGTGGTGGTGGTCGTCAACAGCGCTCCTGGCGTGGTGGACAGCGGCGTGATGGCGGAGTCCCGTCGCGGGGCGGTGATGGCGCTGGTAACTTCTCCGGTGCTGTTCACCGCGGTGGAGGCCAACGAGGGAGAGGCGGCAGGTCCCGTGGCAGAGGTTCTGGTAATTGGAATAATAATCCTACTTGGCAGCCTAATAATAATACTTATTGGCATTCAAATAATAATTGGCAGGGGAATAATAATAACTGGCAGCAACCTCGTTGCCAATTATGTGGGAATTTCGGTCACACCGCCCCTTCTTGCTACTCTTTTATTAATTCCCGACCGCAAGCCAATATGACGTACTCGGAGGGTACTCCAAATTTTGGTTCTGACTCACATCTTTGGATCCCTGATACTGGGGCAACTAATCATGTCACTCCAGACATTGCTGCATTATCTACTTCTGAGGAGTACACTGGTGACGACACTTTGCGTGTTGGTGATGGTATGGGTTTACTTATTAGTCGTACTGGTCATGCTTCTATTCATACTCCTGCTAGGGTGTTTACGATGTCTGAAATCTTACATGTTCCTGGTCTTTCTTCCTCTCTTCTATCTGTTCAGCGTTTTACTGAAGATAATAATGTCTTTTTTGAGTTTCACCCGTCTTTTTTTGTTGTGAAGGATATAACAACCAAGGCAATCCTTCTGCGCGGCAATAGTTCAGCAGGCCTATACACGTTGCCTGTTCCAAGAGTCAGTCCCCAGGCTTTTGTCTCTTCTCGTGCTTCTTCTTCGGTGTGGCATGATCGTTTGGGTCATCCTCATCAACGAGTCTTAAATCGTATTCTTCCTTTTTGTTCTGTTAGTAGTTCTAATCGTCATACTAGTTGTAATTCTACTTTATGCTCTGCGTGTCAGTTGGGCAAATATGCTAGATTCCCATTGCCACGTGTAGACTCTGTTAGTTCGAATGTTCTTGATTTAATTTATACTGATATTTGGGGACCAGCTCCTGTTTTGTCTTCTTCTGGGTATCGTTATTTCGTGCTTTTTGTTGATGATCATTCTCGTTACACATGGTATTATCCTATGAAATTGAAGTCTGATCTGTATGCCATTTTTGATAAATTTCGTGCCTTGGTTGAACGCTCCTTTAATCGCAAAATCAAGTCTATTCAGTCTGATTTAGGTGCTGAATACAAAAAGTTGGATACTCTTCTTGTTCAATTAGGGATTAATCATAGGCAGCCATGTGCTTATACTCATGAGCAGAATGGTCGTGTTGAACGGAAGCACAGACATATTGTTGAAACAGGTCTTACTCTTATGGCTCGTGCGTCTGTTCCGTCTCGTTTTTGGGATTTTGCTTTTGAAACTGCTGTTTACTTGATTAATAAAATGCCATCAAGTGTGTTGCAGAATTCTAGTCCTCACATGGTGTTACATAAATCTTCTCCCTCATATTCTTTTCTTCGTGTGTTTGGCTGTCTTTGTTACCCTCACTTGCGTCCTTATAATCGTCACAAAATGTCATATAGGTCATCTCCCTGTGTCTTCTTAGGTTATCCTGAGTCTTTTAGGGGGTACAGATGCATGGACCTACAGACTAATAAGATTTATGTTTGCAGACATGTGCACTTTGATGAGAATGTGTTTCCTTTTGTTGGTAAGGTTCCTTTGCAGTCATCTCCTCCTGTGCAGCGACCATGGGCTGAATCGGTTATACAAGTGTTGCCATCACTACCTGATGCTTGTGAGCAGATTGCTCATCCTGTTGCCCCTACTACTGCTCCTACTCGTCAAAGAGGGCGTCCGCGTGGCAAATCTACTCGACCGACTGTTCGATCCCATGCGATGGCTACAAGGAGTCGGTCTGTAGCTCCACTCTTGGCTCTGTCTGCTCAGGCTTCTCCTCCTGAACCAACATGCTATACTCAGGCTGTTAAATTCTCTGAATGGCGAGATGCAATGGATCAGGAGTTCAATGCACTTTTACACAATCAAACTTGGGTTCTGGTTCCTCCTTGCTCAGGTATGAATGTGATTGGGTGTAAGTGGGTTTTTCGTACAAAACGGAAAGCCGATGGTTCAATTGAGAGACATAAGGCACGGCTTGTGGCTAAGGGTTTCAATCAGGTCCCTGGTCAGGACTTTTTTGACACGTTTAGTCCAGTTGTTAAACCCACTACAGTTCGGTTACTATTGAGTTTAGCTATTTCTTCTGGCTGGGTGATCAGGCAACTTGACATACACAATGCTTTTCTGAATGGTCATTTGGTTGAAACTGTCTATATGCGACAACCTCCTGGGTATATTGACTCTCAGTTTCCTGATCACGTTTGTATGCTAAAGCGTTCCCTATATGGTTTAAAGCAAGCTCCACGAGCTTGGTTTAATCGGTTGCATATGTTTTTAATTTCGGTTGGGTTTACAGCTTCAAAGACTGATGTTTCATTATTCTTTTATTCTCGTGGCTCTGCATGTCTGTATCTTTTAGTATATGTTGATGATATATTGGTGATGGGGAATGATCAGTCACTACTGGCTGATATACTCTCCAAACTGTCTACTACTTTCAAGATTAGAGATCTAGGTGAGCCTGGATTTTTCCTTGGAATTGAGTTAGTCAAAACTGCCAATGGTGTCATTCTTTCTCAGAAGCGATATATGACAGACATCTTGAAGAGGGCTGGTATGACTGACTGTAAGCCTCTTGCAACTCCCATTTCTGCATCAAAACCTCTGTTGCCCAGTACAGATTCCTATGAAGATCTAACGAAATACAGAAGTTTGGCTGGCGCTCTCCAATATCTCACAATTACTCGACCAGATCTATCCTATGCAGTCAACCAACTGTGTCAGCATATGCATGCTCCAACTCTGACCCATTGGGAGCAACTAAAACGAGTGCTCAGGTATGTCAAGGGAACTCTTTCTTTCGGCTTACGTGTGACTCAATCCAAGTCCAGGGAACTTCATGCTTTCTCTGATTCTGATTGGGCTGGATGTCCTGAGTCTCGTAAATCTACTAGTGGGTATGCAGTGTTTCTTGGCACCAATCTTGTCTCTTGGGTGTGCAAGAAACAAAAGACTGTTGCAAGATCTTCCACAGAGGCAGAGTATAAGGCCTTAGCAGATGTCTGTGCTGAGGTGATATGGATAATGTCCTTACTGCGAGAAATCAACATTGATGGCATTCCTACTCCTAGACTATGGTGTGACAACCTCGGTGCTACATACATGTGTGCAAACCCGATTTTTCATGCAAGGACCAAGCACGTGGAGATTGACTATCACTTTGTTCGAGACAGAGTTGCCAATGGTGATATTCAAGTGAACTTTATTTCAACAAAGGATCAACTCGCTGACATCTTTACGAAAGCTCTACCTAGTCCTAGATTTTCCTTTCTTAGAGACAAGCTCCAGGTTTCCAGTTTACCTACGCTTGAGGGGGAGTATTAGGACTCTATGTGTCTGAGTCACATTAGGACTATCTATCCTATTATACCTAAGACTCTTCTTGTATATATATTCCATATCTCCTATCATTGTAATAGAGAATTCCAATCAATACAATATTCAGTTCTCATCGCTATTAACTATAGAAGGATATATAATTCAACTAATTAAACCTTAACTAATCCTAGCTTAACTAAGATTGTGTGTTGCGTATGCAGTTTCTATCCGCTTTTATCCATCATATATGTGCAAATCTATATATATGAGTTGTTTATATATTTTTAAAAAAATTAGTTTAATGAGTTTTGAACTCTCTCTCTCTACACACACAAGCACACACCATTGTAGCGAAATAGTCTTACGAAAAAAGATCATTTCTGGAAAAACAATACAAGCACAAGCAAAGAAAGGTTTCGGGTGTTAGTACGAGTCGAGCGAGACACTCTCTCCTTAAAACCTTATTTGCTACCTCCCATTGGTGCTAGTAGTATTGTAGCTTAGGTTTTTCAGGATTTAACGTACTACGACTTAATGTTTGAGCACTCAAACAAATGAGCCCGTCGAACTAGAACATGGGATGAACACATGAAGGTTTTGGAGGAAGTTGAGCAGAGTTTTGAGAGCTGAAAACGTAGGATATGTTGTATATCAAAATCTATTGCTCAACCATGCTAATATAGGAGAAAGGAGGATAAATAGCATTTATCATGGCATTAAAATTGACAATAAAATCAGTTTGTGTAACCTTCATATATAACAAACAATCATTACTCTGGAAATTAATTCTCAAAATTTAAAATTAGAATTAATTCCGTAGCATCGAGTCAAGCCGTTTTCAAGCTTATTATGCGATTTTATTAGCATCCGTGTGTAAAAAAGAGTCTCTATGCTATACAATTTAATGTGGCTTTAAAAGGCTTTTGTACATATAGTGGTACAAATCCCCTTGTTTTTTCAATGTGCGACAGAAGCTACTTTAATTTTAAGAGCCTTTTCACTTTTATTTCCCAACTCAAATAGGTTTCCTTTGAGAATCAATTTCTTATTCACCCATTATTCGTTTTGAGCATACAATATATCAATATCTTTGTCTTACTACGAGGAACCTGAATCTACTTTGACCCAACTCAAATTGAAAATAGACACAACATATATTTGTACCACAAAATAACCAATTACAATGTCATTCTTATACCATTTTTCCAGCGCATAGAGTAATATAATTTACTAGGTGTAGTATTGGTGAGTGTGTTTGTCTGGATTGGATGATTTTGTTTGGCGCTAGCTACAATAATGTTAAGCACGTACTTTATGTTTGTCAGTGTTGGTTTGATGTGGGGATGGGAAGAAGGAGGGCTTTATGTTAGGACAGATGTGCCGAATACTATTGACCATCATTTTCACTTTACAAACTTTCAAAATGATGTTGACTCTCACAGACGACTAGCTATATATATATTACGTTGTTACTGTAGTATTTGTCATAATGCTATGCTTTACGAAATTAAAAAAAACAAAATCTCTAAGTACAGATCAACTGATGAACTAATTATTTAAAAAAAAAAAAAAAAGTTTGATGTGCTTGTCTACTGATATAGAGTGGTGAACAAATTTATAAATTGAAACAAAAGGAAATACAGGATAAATACATACATTAATTATATATATAGTAAGCTTCAATAATTCTCTCATAGTGAATTCAATGGAACTAATTAATCTCCTTTCAAACTAAGTCATCCCAGACTATTGAAGTAACGTATGTAATAATGTGTATGTGATTGAGCGAGATTAGGTAAAAAATTAAAGGTAGTTGATATGAAAATACAAACAAATCTCATTCACTCATTGCAAAATGGTGGATAACAAGTGAGATTTGTATTTCATTAAAAATGTGGTGTCATTTTTGTAAGTATATATGCAAAGTTTTTCACATATTACTTTTGGATAAAATGCAACATGTTGAAGAAACTTACATTGTTTTACACTAAATATAATACACATGAATATAGATCAGGAAATCTAAACATAAACATGCATTGCTTTAAGATAAATATTTTATGTATGTAAATTGTTCAAGCACGCATTATTTACATCAAAATGTCACAGCATATTTTAAATCATGAATCCCACTCCATTTTTTTTAACGAAATGGATTCATTCTTACACTTTTTACAGAAACAACTATTCGAATATTCATTTATCACATAAATGTATATGGATTAACTATTGGAATAAAAAAATTTCAACAAGGGGTTGCTAGGTCTTCAAGTTTGATTAAAAATCTCAAATTGTAAACTATATATCCCACTCTAACTTCATCCCATTTCTATTCATCTCAAGTTCTCAACTAACTTCACCTAAAATAAAGAAAAGCAATACAGTAAAGTGGGAGTTACTCATCCAAAGTTACAAATTGATCTCCAATGTGAACGGGTTATTGACTTTCATAGTTTGAATCAGTTAACTATGGACAACTTAAATTGGTTCTATGCCGACTAGGATCACAATGTAGAGTTTAACCAATGTGCATTCTCGAATAGTAGTTGCGGGTCTTTCTCATCATACAAAGAAAAGCAATGGTCCATATGATGAACCAATCATCATCAACAGCCTTGCATGCATGTGCAGAAGAGTTTTAATTTGTAAATATGATTCCATGATTTTTACCACATAAAGCGTGCAGTGTGGTATGGAAATGGTGTTACACATCACAAGATATTCGATTATGTCATTATAATACTAATTGCATGACAAACTTTTATGGTTTTCTTAGGCGTCACACATATCCCCCCAAAATCGTATGAAATGAAACCGTCGCCATCCATCGTGGAGGCCCAATTCAAGCGGATCTCAGATGACGTAATGCCTTCCGATTCACACGGGTTTTGTGTGTCGCCCCACTCTCCAGATCTTCACTCTACCACGTCGTGCTTCCGCATGCCATTCGCAGCATCTCAGGATCTCTCTACAATTCTACCATTCTTAAAATAAATTGAAATATGTGTCGAATAAATCATTCCACTTTTATGCTAGAAACACTCAAACACTAATATGCTAGCTCACACGTTAGTTACATCGACCTATTATGAGGTTAACTAGTTGTATTATTGGACGCTGTCCCCATATGATTTTGTCTCAGTTCTAATGTAGTAATCCATTACGGTTGTTTCTTTAAAAAAAATATATTCTACAATTAAGTTATCAAACTCTAAAAAGTTTTAAATAAGCTATTGAACTTTAAAAAATTATGCAATTAAATCTTTTTTACCCCTTATAATAATATATTAACAACAAATTATACCTAATTGAATGCCACCAAATTTTTGAATACCAACGCATTTATTTAGTTCTAATTCGGATGCCTATTATTATTATTGTTGTTGTTGTTGTTGTTGTTGTTGTTATTATTATTGTTGTTATTGTTATTGTTATTGTTATTGTTGTTATTATTGTTACGATTATTGTTGTTATTATTATTATTAATATAGTAATAGAACTTTTGCTCAATTTGAAACATAAAAGAACGATGATATGACGATAGTATTTTAAATTTCATATATATATCCACATGGCTATCATGCTAGCTTCACCTTGATTGTAACAGAGTCAGTAGTACTCAAAAAAAAAAATGAGAGAGAGAGAGGAGGAGGAGGAGGAGGAGATGAGTAAATTAAAGTAAATGGATTGTTCTCATTTGACCTGTAACCAACAAGTTATCGGTAAAATAACACCATTGACTAAATTTTTGGCATTGACTGAAAAACATCACCATAGAACACATGGTAGCCTTCTCCAGCGAAGGCGACCTTTACAAGTCACCTTTGCTAGAGAAGGCACCATAACTGGTTGCCTTTGCAGGAGTAGGCAACAAGAAAGGTCACCTTCACCGAGAGGAGGCGGCCAGATCTGGTCGCCGTCGCCTCCTCCCAGTTTTGGACGCCTTCTCTAGCGAAGGCAGTCGGAAAGATCGCCTTCCATCGGAGATGTCGACTGGCAGCAATCGAGACATCGCCGGTCGTCGGATTTTCATTTCTGAACTAAAATGCCATGTAATAACAAGTCATTACCGATTCTTGGACTTCATTGCTTCAATTTGAAATGTTTGAGGGTTTGATTACACTTTTTAAATGTTTAGGTGGCTAATCTACTTTTGGTGTAAAATTTAGGGGCGTATTTAACTTTTTTTTTTTTAAATTAAAAAAAAAAAAAAAGAAGAAGAAAAAGTTGGTACTGGCTCTGTCACGCACTCACGCCACACTTGTATTTTGGTCTTTTGTATTCCTCACCAATCAAAGATGTATGCTTAGCAAGCCCGATAGGCTCTTGGCCTGATTTTTATTCTTTGTAATGTTTAATTATTTGTAACCCAATTACGACATTTGACGTGCCTTGAGTCTTCTGAATATCAGTTCTTATATCGTGGACCGCGGTCTCAAAACGACGTCGTTTTAGTAAGTGAGAGACGGGGGACACTACAGTTCATTCCAAAAGATACTGCCTTACATTTGTTTTGATATTATCGAATGAAACTGTAGTTATATCAAAAAGTAACTGTAGTTGTGTTGAAAAGAAAGTGCAGTGTATATGAAAAGATACTGAATAACAGTTTCACATTTGTGTTTTTATATTATCGAATGAAACTGTAGTTATATCAAAAAGTAACTGCAGTTGTGTTGAAAGGTAACTGCAGTTGTGTTGAAAAGAAAGTGCAGTATATATGAAAAGAAAGTGCAGTATATATGAAAAGAAAGTGAGTGACGCGAATTCATCCGTCTGTTTTCATTAATCAAAACGACGTCGTTTTGGGACCGCGGTCCACGATATAATTTGCGTCTGAATATTGTACCGTTATCTTTCTTGCATTATCTAGTTTATGATAAATCTGATCCATTAACAATTATCAATATTATAAAATTCTTATTTGTGATCAGTCAATCCCAAAGTTAGTGTATTTAAAATTTTTACTCTATTTAAACAGACATAGTCGTTAAAGTATCAAAATATTGAGTGAAAAATAAAGGAGACTTTAAAAAAAACTTTATCTTCACCAACAAATTGATTTAAGTGTCATAATCAATCTTGTTAATAAAACACATATTGAAAGAAATCCGATAGCGAGTATGATATAAAAATGGCAATATCTATTATGAGAACATCTTATAAATTTTCATTCCTGATTTGGGTTGAAATTTTCAACCCTTATTATCACATTTTAAGTTTAAAATATTATATTTGTCATCAAAAGTATCGCACATTTCTTCATAATAAGTACTACACTTTCTCTCATAAGTAACGATTAATTAATTTATCATTGATTTGGTATAACAATTTTTTTGTAAGTAACTACTCAAATCAACAACGTAAGACGATTTCTCTCACAAATCAAACCCAAATATTTGTAAGAACAAACATGAAACACTATCTTGTAAGCTTTATGGGAATTTAATTTTATAGCGTGGAATGACATTAATGCCTTTTATACCAGATTTTGCCACCCGATGTAATCAAACATATGATTATGATTTTACTGGATACAAAATGCACAAGTACCAATTGACACCGAAAAACTGTATACTCTACAAACTATGGATGATCAATATCTTATCATCTATTCTAATTATTTATAGATTATAGACTTGGAAACATTTTTAAAAAAGTGTTGACAATTCATAATCCATAATTTTTTTTTGCCAAACATGAGAAAACAAGATTATTATACTTTTGCTTGGATATAAGAATTCATTAAGATAAGTCAAATGAATTAGTAAATTTGAAAGTAACATAGTTTTTTATTTTTATTTTTATTTTTTTGTGTGTGTGGGGGGTGGGGGCAGGCCGGGAAGGGGGGAGGAAAGAGAGAAGAAACAAATAATGAAGATATATATGACCTTTCGTGTAGAAATAACATTGATAAAGAAGTAAAAAATTGCAAGTTGGTAACATTATTTAGCCCCTCAAGTCCTAAACAAATCATTAACGTAATTGGCTAATTATATTGAAATTAAAATACACAGAAAGGGTGGACTCTGGCTTTCTCAAGTCAACATAAAATGCAATCCTTCATTTACTCATCTAATCACTTTGTTTTAATTTTTTTTTTTTTAATTTACAGAAACTTGTATTCTTTGTGTGAAATCTACCCCTTGTAACTTTAGCCGACAAAATGTCACAATGAAGTAAACCAATCTAGGTTACATATAGACATATACTTAACCGGTTAGGCTCACATTATCCTTGTAGCTAGTCCTTTGACATTTAGGGTCATACAGTGAAAATACCCATATTGCACACCCTCAATCAGGTAGTGTCATGTTACTTAAAAAAAAAAAAAAAAAAAAAAAAAAAAAAAAAAAAAAAAAAAAAAAAGCTCAAGAATATTTTATGTAAGTAAATTTCAAAGCGTAACACCATAAAATTGGCTAGTTATATATGTACAAGACATGAAATGAGATCATTAGTCTCTCCAACATTTTGTAAACTTAATGTACAAATAATAACATTTGAAATGTGCATGTGATTTATCTTAATCATAACTTTGAATTGATAATGAAACTACACATTTATTATTTTATATTTATTAAAAGCAAGTTCTTATGATAGTCTAGGGCTCTGTTTGGTAGAGATTGCTTATTTTAAGCTACAAACGAGCTATAAGCTTTGTTCGGTAAACCATGAAAAACTTAAAATAATACAGAGTAGCTTATTTTAAAACGCGTGACATCATCTACCATTCATTAATCAAAATCTTAATATCGTAAGTTATCCTTTTGTGTCTTTTTATACTTAACAACTAATTCAACAACTAATTTTACTAAAGACTTTATTTTCAATTAGTTGGCTTCTTAGCTATTAGCTTTTTAATTAACTAGACGTGTCAAATAGAGACTATACATTACATATTGTAGTTTTGTACTATTGCACTTTAAGTTTAATATATTTACCAAAATGTTACCATTTTCTTTTCCTTTTCTCAGTAAGTAGGATCAAATGACTCATTTAATTTTTTTAATAAATATTATAATCGAATTTATTAATTATGGATGAATTAGTTAGATAAAATTATAAAGAAGTTAATGAGATAGAGTTATATCAAATTAAATAGTTGAAAATCTGTTAGAAATTTGTTTAAAGTTTTGATCCTTTATAAATCTGACTTATCACGACAATATTATTTTAAAATGGTGATATAATCATATATAGTATATGATTATTTAAATCTGATTTATCTCGACAATATTATTTTAAAATGGTGATATAATCATATATAGTATATGATTATTTAAATCTGACTTATCACGACAATATTATTTTAAAATGGTGATATAATCATATATAGTATATGATTATTTAAATCTGACTTATCAGGACAATATTATTTTAAAATGGTGATATAATCATATATAGTATATGATTATTTAAATCTGACTTGTTTTCAAAAAAAAAAAATTTGACTTATCTCGAAAATAGTATAATTTGGAGTTTTCTTGTTGTCCTGCAATTTTAAAAACCTTTGCTTCTTCATCTATATAGATCAGACCCACACACCCATATATGATATATCTCCCTCCTCTCATACAAACAAAACCACCAACCCCTATCTATCAACACTCGAAAGAACACAGATTCCTTTGACAGAAGAATTCTGAACAACGTAGGAGGGAGGATAAGATGATGATGATGAAGAAACAAGCTGCTTGTGTTCAAAACACAACTCCTTCATCACTAGGTTTAAACAAAGATTCCCAAAGAATATCCAAACTGAAGCCTCCCAAGATCCGGATAATTCACATTTTCGCCCCGGAGATCATCAAGACGGACGTGGAGAACTTCCGGGAGATGGTGCAAAGGCTCACCGGAAAGCCGCCGGAGAAGCAAAGCGGCAAGATAAGAGCGAGGAAGGTCGCGGAGTCGATAATTCCGGCCAAGAAAATAGAGGTAAGAGCTGGGCTCCAACCCGCAAGTTTGAGAGAAAAGATTGAAGATGAGATTTGGAGCGGTGGGAACTCCGGCGGCGGTTTCTTGGGTGGTTTGCCGGAGTTTGACGGTTTCATGGAAGAGCTTAACAGTATTCCGTTCCCAATACTCCCTTTGGATGTTCCGGTCTACAATCCGGCCGACAACATCGCCACCTGATTCTAAACTTTGGGTCGGTGGATTAAGATCATCATGGCCGTTCATTAATTATTATGATTCTGTAGTAGTTAGTTACGTTGTTTTTTTCAAAAACGTATTTAGGGATTAATTTATTTAATTAATATTCTGTCCTAAGCTAATTATTTTTTATTTTATTATTATTATTATTATTATTATCATCTTCTTGCTAAAGTTTAAAAGCTTTTAATTTGGTATATATAGTATGGTGTCATTGTGATGATATGATGAGAGAATGCAGCTTAATTGCCTATGGAGAAAGTTCCATTTGGAGGAACTTAAAGTGTGTTATTTGAGATCTTTGCTTTTGTCTAATTGTCTTATTCCAAAATTTCATTTTATCCCATTGATTTTTTAATTGTAGTTGTAAATAAATATAGGATTATAGTTATATATGGATACATATTATATGGAAAAAAAATGTTTATTTTGAACCAAAAAAAAATATTCATTACACTAAAAAATTTAATATCCAACATGATCTTAGATAATTATTTAATTTGAGGTGAAAGTGTCACTTACTATGATGTCTGTGGTGATACTTTAGTCATAACATCACTTTTTTTTGCGTAACAGCATGGGATCAGAGTAAGTTGCACCAAAATGTTTCTTAGAACAATGGCCAAATATTTTAATTTATGGTAAGATATTAATTGATAAAGTAGTATTATTACTTTTCTTGCAAGTTTTGTTTACTACATTTGTGAAATACATATAAAACTTAGCACGAGGGTTGAATTTCAAAACCACCATTTTGATTATTGTTACACACTAAGTTGCAACTTGCAACACCTTTCTTTTTCCGATCCCTAATTATGGTTATGATTGGACAAATGTAACTTCGTCCCACTTTCCAAATTATATGGATGGGTTGGAAGAAAAATGTGTTGGTTAGATTGGTATTGCACTGAAAAATTATAAATAATACTGATAATAATTATTGTTGTTGTTATTTTTACCTCTTAATATTTATCTCCTGACGTGACAATAAAAAAAGTTATTGGCCACGAATTGTCTTGAGCAGGCCCTAACGGTAGGAGACTCAAACTAATCCATGTTGCACTGGGACGGCCCTATTACGGGGCAAAGTGCTGGTCAGATTGATTTTTTCGACCTTTCGACCTCCCTTAAGGGACAAGAGTGCACGATCACTCACTTCAAACCAAGCTGGTTATAATATAACACACTTTCAATATGTTATAATTAGCATGCAAAGTAAACGCACTTTTGACCGTTCACAATTCTTATCAGAAAGCATGAGTCACACTAGAATCAACCATGTGTATATATATCAAGAAATCCGTTTTAAATAGCTGTAGTTACAGATTAATCATAGTTAATTAATTAATATATTGTTACAATAATTCAATTCATTAGTTTTTTCTTTTCAGAGGTCTGGATGGGTAGTTAATAGGTAATTAAGAATGAAAGATAGTTTTCAACTTGCTTACATATTAAATAGGAAATTAAAGGATGATTTATAATTATTTAATGACTTTAAGAAAGGCACTCTTAGTACGTCTTATAAGCTGTCGTCGTTTCTCTCTTTCTATATATCTTTCGGTTCCTTAATAGGAAACATGCAAGGGCACAATTCAAAGGTCGTCTATACATTCACAACAAATAATGGTTGGCATAATGAAACATTTTTATTTTAAAAATAAAAAATAAAAAATTCTTCATTAGATCGTCACACAACATTGATCAAACCAAATATTTATTTAACTCTCATTTTTCTTTAATTTATATGTTAGGCGGCGACTATAAGGGACGAGGCCAACATCCTGCTATCAGTCAAACGTAACGTTGACTACTATGACATATTTATAAGTGTTTGATCTGACAATTATTGGTATCAGAACATGTCACCAATTGAGGCTGACAAGAGATTGTTGGGCGGCGACTTAGAGGGTCAAGTCCAATGCTGACTCTTACGTAGTGTTATATTGTGAGTAGAGTTGGGAAGCTCTTCCCTTCCACTTGAGCAAATTTTAAAAGATTATAATATGAATTATTCACGATCTAGACATGTTTTGGTTATGCATTATTAGAATATTTTTCTTGGATATTTTTCACCTTTCAATTAAAAATGAGAAAAATATTAAAATTGAAAGGTAAAACTTTATTATGCAAGCCAAATTACTGCCATGACGCTGTACCTTAAGGTACATTAATTTTCTCTTTTTTTTTTTTTGATAAAAATTTTCATATTTTCTTATTAAATCTCTTTCTAAAAACTGGAAATGGAAAGCTGTTACTCATTAGAGTTTAGGAATTTAAGGTTTAGGGTTTAAGGTTTAGGGTTTGGGATTTATGGTTTAGGGTTCTAGGGTTTAGGGTTAAGGGTTGCAAGTTTTAGGGCTTGGGGTTTAAGGTTGCAAGGTTTAAGGTTTAGGGTTTATGGTTTAGGATTTAAGGGATAGAGTTTAGGGTTTTGAGGTTTAAGGGATAAGGGGGTTAAGAGTTTAGGGTTTTTGGGTTTAGAGTTTTAGGTTTGGGTATAAAGGTTTAGTGTTTAGGGTTACAAGGTTAAGGGTTTTGGATTTAGGGTTGCAAGGTTTAATGTTTAGGGTTAGGGTTTTAGGCTCAAAGGGTTTAGTATTTAGTGTCACGAATTCGTTCTCACTAACGACATTACATGCAACCTTAGCTATCCTTTCCCTCGCAATAGCGAAGTTAGCCTCGCTCAACCCTCGAAAAGCTAAGTAAACGATGTGATGGCTATTAAAGTAAGTACCCCCAAAACATGCCTCTCGCTTACCTCCAAGTTCCCCAACGATTTGTTCCAAAGCAGCAGCCTCTCTTACCTTGCTTTGTTCACACCTCTTCTTGCCTTGTGTTGGAACGAGCGCTCTCCCTTGTTCTTCTATTGTGTCAAACACACGAATATCCTCCACGTTGGTCATCACAACGAACTAGCAACCCGATCATGTACTCGGCTCTAATACCAACTGTCATGAACTCGTTCTCAGTAACGACATCACGTACGGCCTTAGCTATTTTTTTTCTCGCAATAGCTAGTCAGCCTCGCTCGACCCTCAGAAAGAAAGCTAAGTAACCAATGTGATGGCTAAGAAAGTAAGTACGACAAGAATCTCGCAAAGAAAGTACTTGAAAGCTAGTACGAACTTGGATTGCTTGATACTTGGATGGTTAAGGGTTGCAAGGTTTAAGGTTTTAGGGTTTTGAGTCTAAGGGTTGAGGGTTTAAGGTTTATGGTTGTAAGGGTAAGGTTTAAGGTTTAAGGTTTTAGGGTTTAGGGTTGCCAGGTTTAGGGGATTTTAGGGTTTAGAATTTTGGGTTTTAGGGTTTAGAGTTGCAAGGTTTAGGGATTACGATTTAGGGTTAAGGGTTGCAAGGTTTGGGTTTAGGGTTTTAGGGTTTAAGTTTAAGGACCAAAGGTTTAAAGCTTAAGGTTTTAGGGTTTAGGGTTTAACGATTTAAGGTTTAGAGCTTAGGATTTGACGTTTTGGTTTAGAGTTAGGGTTTTAGGGTTAGGTTTAGCGTTTTAGGGTTACAAGGTTTAAGGTTTAGGGTTTAGGGTTTAAGGTGTTTAAGGTTGCAAGGTGGTTTAAGGTCTAGGGTTTAGGGTTGCAAGGTTTAGGGTTTAATGGTTGGGGTTTATGGTTTTAGGGCGTTCAGGGTTTAGGGTGAAGGGTTACAAGGTTTAGGGTTTAGGGTGTTAAGGTATGGTTTGTGGTTGCAAGGTTTAAGGCTTAAAGGTTTAGGATTAATGTTTAGAGTTTAGGATTGCAAGTTTTAGGGTTTACGATTAAGGGTTGCAAGGTTTAGGGTTTTAGGGCTTGGGGTTTAGGGTTGCAAGGTTTAGGATTTAAGGGATAAAGTTTAGGGTTTTGATGTTTAAGGGTTAAGAGTTTAGGGTTTCTAGGTTTAGAGTTTTAGGTTTGGGTATAAAGGTTTAGTGTTTAGGGTTACAAGGTTAAGGGTTTTGGATTTAGGGTTGCAAGGTTTAATGTTTAGGGTTCAAGGTTTAAAGGTTAGGGTTTTAGGGTCGAAGGGTTTAAGGTTTAGAGTTTAGTGTCACGAATTCGTTCTCACTAACGATGTTACATGCGACCTTAGCTATTCTTTTCCTTGCAATAGCGAAGTCAGCCTCGCTTAACCCTCGAAAAGCTAAGTAAGCGATGTGATGGCTATTAAAGTAGTACCCCAAAACGTGCTCCTCGAGTGTGCCAAAGTTAAACTCGAAAAGGTCGAGTTTGACTCCAAGTTCCCCAGCAATATGTTCCAAAGCAGCAACCTCTCTTACCGTGCTTTGTTCAAGCCTTTTCTTGTCTTATGTTGGAACGAGATCCCTCCCTCGTTCCTCCATTGTGTCAAACACACGAATATCCTCCACATTGGCCATCACAGCGAACTAGCAACCCGATCATGTACTCGACTCTTATACTAACTGTCACAAACTTGTTCTCAGTAACGACATCACGTGCGTCCTTAGCTATTTTTTTCTCACAATAACTAGTCAGCCTTGCTCGAACCTCAAAAAGAAAGCTAAGTAAACAATGTGATGGCTAAGAAAGTAAGTACGACAAGAATCTCGCAAGAAAGTACTTGAAAGCTAGTAACGAACTTGGATTGCTTGAATACTTGAATGGTTAAGGGTTGCAAGCTTTAAGGTTTTAGGGTTTCAAGTTTAAGGGTTTAGGGTTTAGGGTTTATGGTTGTAAGGATTAAGGTTTAAGGTTTTAGGATTTAAGGTTGTTTAGGGTTGCAAGGTTTATAGGGGTTTTAGGGTTTAGAATTTTGGGTTTTAGGGTTTAGAGTTGTAAAGTTTAGGGATTACGATTTAGGGTTAAGGGTTGCAAGGTTTGAGTTTGGGGTTTAGGGTTTTAGGGTTTAGGGTTCACAATTTAGGGTTTTAAGTCTAGGGTTTAGGGTTTAAGGATTTAAGGTTTAGAGTTTTGGGTTTGAGGTTTAGGATTATAGTTAGGGTTACAAGGTTTATCGTTTAGGGTTTAGGGTAAGGTTTATGGTGTTTAAGGTCGCAATGTTTAGGCTTTGTGGTTTAAGGTTTAGGGTTTAGGGTTTAGGGTTCAATGGTGGGGTTTTTGGTTTCAGGGTGTTCAGGGTTTAGGGTGAAGGGTTACAAGGTTTAGGGCTTAAGGTGTTAAAGGTTGCAAGATTTAGGGTTTAGGGTTTGTGGTTTAAGGTTTATGGTTTGTGGTTGCAAGTTTTAGGGTTTAGGGTTTTAAGGTTTAGGATTTAGGGTTCAGGGTTTATGATTGCAAGTTTTCGAGTTTAGGGTTAAGGGTTGCAAGGTTTAGGGTTTAAGGGATTAGAGTTAAGATTTAGGGCTTAGTGTTGCAGGGTTTTAGGGTTTAGGGTTGCATGGTTTGGGGTTTGGGGTTTGGAGCTTTAAGGTTGAGGGTTTAGGGTTGTGGGGGGTTAAAGGTTTAAAGTTTAAGGCTTAAGGCTAACAGTTACAAGGTTTAGGTTTTAGGGTTCTATGGTTTAGGAATTAGGCTAAGGTTAACGATTTAGAATTTAGGGTTTTATAGTTTAGGGTTTAGGGTTTAAGGTTCAGGGTCTAAGAGTTTAGGGTTTAAAGGTTAGGGTTTAGGATTGCAAGGTTTATGGTTTAGGGTTTAGGGTATATATATGGTAGTAAGGGTTAAGGTTTAGGGTTTATAGTTGTGGGGTTTAGAGTTTTAATATTAGAGTTGCATTTAGGGTTCAAGGGTTTAGAGTTAGTTTTAGCGTTACGTACAAGGTTTAGCATTTAGGGATTAGGGTTAATGGTTGCCAGGTTTAGGATTTAAGGTTACAAAGTTTAGGGTTTAATGTTTAGGATTTTAGGGGTTTAAGGTATTTAGGGTATAGGGTTTAAGGGTTTAGAGTTTAAGGTTTAAGGTTAAGGGTTGCAAAGTTTAGGGTTTTAAGTTTTTAGGGTTTAGGGCTTTAAGGGTTAGAGTAGAGTTTTAAGGTTCAGGGTTTAAGAGTTAAGGATAGGGTTTTTATAGATTCGCATTTAAGGATGTAAGGTTACAAGGTTTAGAGTTTAGATTTAGGATTTAGGGTTTTGAATTTGTTAGGGTCTAAGAGTTTAGGTTTTAGGGTTTAGAGTTGCGTGCTTCAGGGCTTAGGCTTTTAAGGTTTAGGGTTTAGAGTTGCGTGCTTCAGGTTTTAGGGTTTAGAGTTTAGGATTTTTTGGGGCAAGGGTTGCAAGGTTTATAAGTTTAGGGTTGTGTGCTTAGGGTTTTAGGGTTGCAAGGTTTAGAGTTTAGGGGTTTATGATTTTATGGTTTAGTGGGTTTAGGGTGTAGGTTTAGGGTTGGGGGGTTTAGGGGTTTAGAGTTAGCAGTTTAATGGTGTTTAGGATTTAAGGCTTTAGTGACTTGTTAACAAGGGAGTATTTGAATTTATAAAAATAATATTGTAAATCGTCTAAAAACCTAAAAATAAAACTTTCATAAATGCTAAAAAGGTTTAAAAAAAAAAAAGATAAAAAAATTAATAACTAAGAATAACACATCAAACAAGCTAGAAAGTAAATGATGTCAATAGAACAAAATAAACAGTAAAGAGAGAAATCAGCACAAAAAAAAAAGAAAAAAATTAATAACTAAGAATACCACATCAAACATGCTAGAAAGTAAATGATAAAACAAAATAAACAGTGAAGAAAAAATCAGCACACACACAAAAATTACAAACATACACAATAAAGGAAATAAAATAATCAATAAAAATACCTCTACAAACTTTTAAAATACACAACAAAACTAAAAAATACATAGAAAGAAAGCATAAAAAATTATAACCCACACATGAAAAACATTTAAATGCAACTAATAAACAATTTTATATGAAATGTAATAAAAGACATAATGTGATTTAGTAAAAAAAAAAAAAATTAATCAAGAGAAAAGAAAAGATGATGCAAAATATAAGCAGTAAAAACATGAGCAATAAAAAAAAAATCACAAAAACAAGCATACCAAGGGTTTCCCCTAAACTCAAGTATACCCTCTGCACATCTAGATCCCACTGCACTTTATTGCCAACAACACAAAAACATCTAGCAGATCCCTAAAGTTAATATAGATAATGGCTCAATAGCTTTTGAGGATCAAAACGAACTAATTATGCATATTCTACCTCAAACTCAATACGAATAACAACAAATGTTAACATAGAAGAACTAATTATGCATATTCTACCTCAAACTCAATAGGAATAACACCTCTCACAACAACATTATGTGTTGGCAATGGATATTGTGGCAATTTCAGCGAAATGAATAAGATCAGTAAGTAAATCTAAAATCATAATATATTGAGGGAGATTTTATTACCTCTCCTAGAAGGGCACCTCACATGAAGACACGCATGCTAAAATATAGGGAACTATCTGAAACAGACTTCAAAGAAGTTCTTCTGTTTCTAAAAGTAGAAAGAACGCCAAAAAAAAACATAATGAACAATAAAAAAAAAAAAAAAAATTATCCAAGAGAGAATTTTAAAAACTAAAAAGAATACTTGAGTTTTTACTGATTCCCTGGGGGTTCATTAGTCTCAGACTTGGATGTGTGTCCTTTGCAGTAGCTGGTTGATTACAGGGACCATGATGTTCTGTCTCCTTTACAGATTTTATTTGCACAGAAGTCCCACCATTCCTGGTACGAGAACCATTGCTTGTAATTGATTTGCATGGCTAACGTCTTCAGAACATACACCTTTTTGGGTGTCCTCAGCCCTCTGATAAAATAAGAGATCGATTATTGCAACTGCTCCATTGTGTTGCACAAAGTGAGTCCCAGAAAATTTATCAGGGAAATAAACTATTCTTGTCAATAAGCCTGCTAGCTTTTCAAATTTTATATCCCAAAAGAAGTAATTAAAAAAAAAAAAAAAAAAGCAAGTACAACAAATGAACTACATGCCTGGCTTGCTTCATGTGGAGATGCAGTAGCTGCTTTACTCCCAATAGTCTAACCAAAATCCACAATGAAAAATGGTGTTAGCACATGAAACAAACTCCAAGAAACTGGGGAACAAAAAATTGTGTAGCCAAAAGTCCAATCAAGGAAAAGTAATTTTATTCCATCTTTGCTTGAAAGTTTGATGATTTAGGGAGGCCAAAAAACAAACCCAATGAAGAGATAATAACTTCTTTTAAGTTGTAATACTCAAAAATTCCATGTAGAGGGACTATAATAACCAAACAAGAAATTAACTTACCTTTTACAAAGTATGATCACTACTATTGCTCAACAACTATAGTAGTTCTGATCTTTCCAGTATTGAGGTAACAACTTTACTGTATTCATGCAAAGAGAGATCCAAAGATTTTACAGCTTGTGTCAAGGAAGGCTTTTTTTAGTTTCAATGCACTGTCTGCAACCACTTAATTTCTCCCCCAACCTTTTACCAATTGGCATAATATCCTGGAATATAGTAAACAATCAGAAATAGTCAAGGACTACCCAAAAAAGAATTTAGGAAACAAAGACTAGACCTTGCTGTCCTTTTTCACACTAGCCAATAGCTGGGTAAGCAACTCCACAGATACATCTTCACTTTCTTCTATTATAAGACTCATTATTGTTGCCATGGATGAGAAGACATTATCTGGGTGAGAATCTCTGTAGGTTGAATATAGAGAAAAGAGCAGTTAGAAAACTTCACTTCCATCAGTATGAAAAACCTCTTAGTACCATCATAACTCTTATCTTAAATACAGTCAAAGATGCAAAAATGAATCAATAAATTATCAACACTTACAGTAATTTTCTTAAAATTTATAAAATGAAATAAGAAGTAACTAACCAACTCTTGCACCCCCATTATGCATATAAACAAATTTCAGCTCTCCTTAGTGCATTGTTAGAGTTTTATGAGACCAGTTTATACAAAATTACAAACCATAAACAAATATAGGAAACTGTTCTATGATGGCATTGACAGGCACGTTTCAACAAATACTAGATACTATTTTTTTGCATAAAGGATATGTTCAAGTAACCATAGGCTTATTGAGAATATAAGTATCCACATGATTAAAAATGCCACCAAGTTTGTTTTCAAAAAAAAAAAAATGCCACCAAAAAAATAACAAGAAAGGTTCACTAGATCAAATATTTGGCAAGTAAAAAAAAAAAAAAAAGCACACACACACACACAAAGGCATCATGAGCCAGAAGATGATACCTAATGGTCTTAAAGAAAAGAAGTGCTGAAACATCTCAATGACAAGTCCATCGCATTCCAGATCCAACATGATAACACATGACCTAACCTTTGCAACAGTTTCAAGAACCCTATTATTGAATGATTTGCTCGAATCATCATATACTGTGATGAAGGGAGAAGTAAAAATAGAAAATACTGTGATGTTTGGTACCTTCATCTTTTCATCATCATATGGAATATGGAGCATCTGTGCACTAATCCTGGTAATCTCACTAAAGCAAAAAGCAACTGAAACCTTCACATCAACATCAGGATGCCTAATAAATTTATCCACAACCAGTGCATCACGCATGGACTTGGCTGGTGCTTGCTTCACTTTTAACAGGAAAGACTCAACTTGCTTAAAAACAGAACAAAATGAAATGAAAAAAAAAATAGAAGAAAAGTTGAACTAGGAAATAATCAGAAGATTCCATTTACAGAAAGAAATCACAATGGTGAATAAAATTACTGGGTGACATGTCTTTTGTAATAATTACATTAACATCTTGGTAGTTAATGTAACAACTAAAGGAAATATGTTGACAATTTACCAGAGGATGATCCAATAATAGAAGGTATCATGCCCTTCATCATATACAACAGTGTTTATCTGCATTCATTAAAGAACAAGAAAAGAAAAAAAGACTAATAAAAAATCATTTCAAAAAGTAAAAAGAACTTGAAATCTCTAAAAATGCAATTCTTTATTATTTTTTTTTTAAACTACAAGCATACACCATAAATAGGGAAAATACTCCTTAGAAAGTAAAAGAATTGTATATTCCAATTAAAAGTATATATAATAGTTACTTAAAATATATAAAAGTACTAAATTGTAAAATAAACTTTGAAAATACACCATGAAAACTAAAAATACATAGAAAGTACGTTTGAAAAAAAAAAAAAAAAAAAAAAAAGAGCCATAGAAAGAATTGGAAATTAATGCAAGGAAAAATAAAAGCACAAAAATAAAGAGGCAATAAAAACCAAAAAATAAATGCAGGAAAACTATAAATTAAAAAATAGATAAATAAAATTTGCAAGAAAAAAAAAACATTGAAAATCATTTTAAAACATAAGAATAAAAGACTCAAAATATGCCGTAAAAAAACTATTTTAAAAAGAACTAAAAATTGCAGCAAGAACAATCACAGACACACACACAATGAAAATCATTTTAAAACGTAAATACAAAAATTAAAATGCGAAAAACGCAAATGTGTATAGAAAACGGGAAAATACTTGTCAGAAGATCAATTACCTGTTCATAAACCCCAGTTAATTCCTTATCACTCCACTTTTTAACCTCCAATTCAACCTAATCAGATCAATTACATAGACCATAACACCAGTTACAATCATTCAATCAACAAGATTGAAGAATAAGATAAAAGTTCTAAGGAATTAAGGGTTAACGCGGAGAGTTTACCATCCCAGATGCTACGCCTTCTTCACCTGCCCGAACACCGCGAGGATTCCAGGGCCGGCTTCTTCACGGAATTCTTCTCGTTCTTGAAATTCGTTCCGTTTCCGGCGGTGGAGATTGGAAAAAACAACGAAGAACACCCCCAAGTGTGTAGAAGAGAGAGAGTCGTGTGACTAATTAACTTTATTGCGTAATAAGAAGCTATATACTGTAGAGAGAGAGCGTCGGCTATATACTGTAACGGTAATAAGAAGCTAAACATTATTTTTTTTTTCTTTTTTGTTTTTAAAATTTGAATCATCTAACGGTAATCTCCCTTCGCTATTTGGATGTTCACTTATTTCTCTTTTTTTTTTTTGAATTGATATTACTCGTTTTAATTTATTTTTAAACATGACGAAATTAAATAAATTACTTATTAATAATATTCCATTTTTCTGTGTATACTTGATTTCAAAATAAAATTAAAAAAATATTATCATATAGTAGCTCATTTAATTGACTTTATTGTTTTTTATTCCTTTTTTCAATTCAAATTTAATAATATTATCTTTTATAGTGCTATTTGAATTTTACAAAATTTTATGTTTTTATTTGTTTATTTCGTGCAAACAAATTATAATAAAATGAAAAATGTTATTTACCTCTCTTAAATTTTCTCTAATATTTTCTCCATTATTTAACTTATATTTATTGGGCATCATGAATTGACTCACACTTTTTTTAATTAAAAACTAAACAATCCAATTAAATGATGACATATCATGATAGTACATAGCGTTACTCTAATAAAATATGTACTCTAATAAAATATTTTTTCAAAAAAAAAAATATGTATAATTGAATGAATATAAATATAGTATACTAAATATTTAATTGGTCGATCAAAAAAATATCTTGAGTTTAAAGATAATTATTAATCTTAATCCCATGTAATAATTTATATTATAAATAGTATAAATTATTGTTATTATTATTATTATTTGATATAATACAAGTGAAGAATTAATCATTATTTTTAATATATTTGCTGGTAGATGATTTAATATTTAATAACGATATACTCCGTAATATACTATTGATTAAGACTTTTGGTCCATTGGCATTATACATATAACATATGTAACAAATTTGGTCATAAACTTCATTAATATACTATTGATTAAGACTGTGTATTCTAGACAACCATTTTGTGTATTTATGTTAGTAACATTCGAATGTTATAAGGATGAGTTCTGTGTATTTTGTGTCAATATTCTGTTTTTTGTTGTTGTTCAAATTACAGTTATATTTTAATTAAAAAAAAAACATGTAATACGCCGTACGCGCGGCTTGTTTCGGACCAGGGTCCACGGTATAACGATCCAAAATTGTGAACATAGGGTACTAAAATTGTAAAATAAACCTGGGTCCATGGCATAACAACCGAATTAAATTGGCCTAATCCAATTCCATTAAATATTTCATCAACATGGGCCGAGCAGTCCAACACCTAACTACCCTTAATTAAATAATTAGACCAATTAAATATTTATTAGGCTTACATAATCAATCCAATTAAAGAAATATTAGTCTAGCTCAATTAAAGTAATTAACTTGACAACCAATTCTCCACCAAAACCCAATAACAAGGCCCAATCGGTACATATGCCATTATGCCAATCTATTTACCTTATCAAATTTCAGTGTTTACAATCAGTCCAATTTCCTTTTCAATTTTTTATTTGATCGGATAATTCAGATTGGTCAGGTATTGATCAAGCCTCCAATCCCGTGTAGCATTATCCATTTATAGATATGCAATATCTCACACTTAATTTTTTACTATTTGAAAAACTAGGGTCTTAATCATCTTATTTATTGTTCATCAATTATATTTACTCTGTACTTCATTATTGAGTATTGAACCACCTCACTTTTATTTAAGTATTGATAGATTATTTTGGAAGTGAACTTTTTATCATATCTATCGTGAAGGTAACCAATGCACAGACTTCCTTGCCAACATGGGTCAAAGCTCATCTTGGGATACGACTGTTCTGAATCACCCTCTCGAGTGTATGAGAGAGCTCCTTCTGCGTGACGTCTCTGGTATCGATTCTTGCAAGCGTCATTAATCATTCATTGGGGTCCCCGAGGCCCCTCCTCCTCACCAAAAAAATAAATAAATAAATAAAATATTACATGAGAATTTACATACAAACTCAAACCAAGAACCTGTTCTCAAAAAAAAAAAAAAAAAAAAAAAAAAAACCTCAAACCAAGAACATTTATTTATGGAAAAAGCAATTACTACATGCTAGGGATTTCTGATTCTAGTTCAATACTTAGATTGCCAGCTTGAACACCTATCTAAATTCATATTGCTATGATTTAGCACTGATCTAGAAACTTAATAAAGTTCAAATACATGCCAACCAAAACATTCTAAATTACCAATACATGAGAAGCAAAACCTCCAGCAGAACTTCTCAATCTGCAATATGCATTTTCCCCCAGGGTTAAATTCAAAGCTTATTTTTATACCAGAAAACACCCTTGTTCTTGTCACCTTCATCTGGCTCCACATACATACACTCCTTCACTTCTCTGAACATTGCATTGAACACTGGTGTGCCATCAAATTGATAGTACTCACCCAATATTGGTTTGATAGCCTTTGTGGCCTCCATTGCATGATAGTGTGGCATGGTTGAAAACAGATGATGAGCCACATGAGTATCTGTGATGTTATGGAATACCTTGTTCAGAATTCCATAATCTCTATCCACGGTGGAGAGGGCGCCCCTTAACCAATCCCACTCCGAGGAATCGTAATGAGGCAATGATGGGTGAGTGTGCTGCAGAAACGTGATCAGTACGAGGAACCCGTTTACAATAAGTAACGGGACGCCATAAACACAAAGAACCCAAGACAGCCCTTTAGCTGCCACCAGACGGTACAGCCCATAGGTTACAGCGAAGATACCAGCATCAGATAGGAAGATCTGAGCACGCTCACGATCTGAATATATAGGGCTATAAGGGTCGTAGTGACAGGCAAAGCGGGGATATGGCCGCCCAGAAACATTGAACATCAGGTATAGAGGCCAGCCTAGAGTGAGCTGGACAAGGAGCGTGAATGCTCTGCCAGGGGGGTTGCTAAGATATTTGGCATGCCATTTCATGCCGGATTTCTTCTTAGGTACAAAGACTTCATCGCGTTCAAGGGAACCAGTGTTTGAATGGTGACGACGATGACTATATTTCCAAGAGAAGTATGGAACAAGGAGAGCAGAGTGTAGGATAAGTCCAACAGTGTCATCAAGCCATTGGTAGTCACTGAATGCATGATGGCCACATTCATGAGCAATGACCCAAACTCCTGTGAGTACACAGCCTTGGCAGATCCAGTAAAGTGGCCAGGCCAGGTAAGAGAGAGGGTGTGGGAGGAGATGGAAATAGCTCGTTGCAACATAGTAGAGGAGAGAAGCAATTATGAGGTCATAAACAACATAGGAGAATGAGCGAAGAACGGATCGTTGAAAACAATGGGGTGGGATGGCTTTCTTAATCTCACCAACTGTGAAAGCTGGTTTGGCATATGGAACACGCTTAACAACATCAGATTTGGACTTCTTGCCCTCTGGGTGTACAGCCGTCCTGCCTCCAGCACCCATTGTTTACTGAACTACAATAAGATCAGATATGGTTGTCATATAAAAATGCAGATTTCTGGATGCTTCGTAAACTAAATGGACAGTGAAAAGGATACAATAAAAGATTGAATATACTAGATGGAAGGAGGAAAAAGCCTAGAAGATTTCAAGACTAAAAACGAGACATATTACTGCGTGAAAGTTAAAAGCATCAGAATTAACCATAAACACAAGTTCCATAGAGCTGTTTGATAGTGACTTCTTTCGTTTGGTAGGGCGACGAAAGGCTACTTCAATCTAGGAAACAGCCAGAAACTCGAGAGGGTCGCCTTTGGAAGCGTTCACCGGTAACAAAAGCCTCACGACATAATCAAAAGGAAGGAGTGAGGCTGACTAAATCCAATCCATAAACCCGGAAATGAAACAAAGATGCATATATTTATTTAATCTCAAATCCTAACTAGTAACTATGGTCTATGGACTTTTCCTTACTGGCTAAGAGTCATTATTACTAGTAACTTAGTAACTATGGTCTATGGACTTTTCCTTACTGGCTAAGAGTCATTATTACTATTAACTATGGTCTATGGTTTTCCTTACTGGCTAAGAGTCATTATTATGTCCTCTCTATATACAGAGGAGTATACCTTCATATGACATCCAACTTGGGTTGAATACATGAAAACAATTGGGTAGGCTCACAAATATAAAATCAACAACTTGGAACATAGAAGAATTTATTGGATGGCCATCAAGAAAAGGAAGAACTTGCACTTTTTAAAAAGATAAATTAAGCAAGATATTTTATCATCAAAAAGATATTTCTTTGACTTAGGCGAATTAAATCTCAATGGGATAACATTACACATTAAGCAAACCAAATCTACGCTTTCTTTCAAAGTTGTGGCTTATTGGTTTCACATTCTTGCAGGTCACAAAGTGTTTAAGTATTTGCATCAAGTAATAAACCATAAAATCACCTTGGCAATCAGAATTCTGTGAAACCCCAGATACCAACTGTGCTTCATAAGGATTTTCACTTGAAGAAATTTGAAATTTTTAGATCTAGTATTGTCATTTCAAATAATGGCTGGGAAAAAATTATGGGTGCCTTAACTGTATCAATTTCTCCTCAAGTCAAGCAAAAGTCTTCCACTTGAACTAATTGTGGAAGGCAAGGAAAGTGAACCAGGAGACAAAAGTCAAAAAGTTTCTCAATTATATTAAGAATCAAGCATAAAAAAAATACTTAGATCTAACATTTGGCAAGACAATCAAATTCAGATCCAAGTACTTAAATTAAGGAGAAGCTGACAAATAAGGATGATAAGACCAAAGCATCCCACTTTAACAAATAATAAAAGTAACAAGTGGGCCATTAAATAAACATAAAATAAAATTACCAAATAAATTGATTATAAAATATTTTTAAAAAATAGCATATTCTTTTATCTTTCTTTTCTCCATGACATGGAGATCTGATCAAACATCCCACTAAAGGAGCCTTGTACGAAGGTTCACATGTTCACATTAGATTGGATCAGTGATAGTGCCAAACAGCTGCATAATTCCTCCATACTCCTAATATCTAATGACCAAACTTGTAAGTCATGTGGCAGCCAATTTGTCCACGTGCACAAAAAACAAGTAAACAACCAAAAAAAAAAATATATCTAAGCTGTACAATAAATAATGACCTAAACCTATAATCTTGGCAACTAGAAAAGGCAACAGCTAAGAATCTCAAAGGCCAAAATATTTAGCATCCCCTATAGACATCCTCATATCCATATTCACATAAATAAATTCAATCAGATCAATGCCCAGTCTTTTACATTTGGCAGCTAGAGATTTTTTTTAAAAAGGTAGTGCATTTAATTATTGGATGAATTACACTACAAAAGTATTATTAAATCACATGAAATTAAATCTGCAAGTTGTCCAACATCAAGAATCCAATATTTGCCCTAGGGGAGAACTGGAAATAAAATCCCTTCATCTAAATTTTTGGCAAAATCCAATCTAAATTAGAAGAAAAGATAGTATTAACATTTCAATAGAATTTTCCTTCAAGAAAAATCAAAATTAATATTAGAAAAGTCAAACCATTTTACAAATGATTTAATAGAAATAAAAGTTGTCTACTTTACTAAAATAACCTTACAGATAGTTTTATATTCATACATTACTAATAAACTTCTAAAATATGTAGACAAGAAGAGAGTAATAAAAGGATCACAAGGTGCTAAACCAATCTAAGTTGTTCATAGTTGACCGGGTAAAACAAAGAAAGCCAATAGTCAGCTCCAAGCTCCCTCAGTCCTACCGGACTCAAACTTAGAACCTTCGGCTTACCAAGTCAATTGTTCGATCAAATCGGCTAGGGTTGTCCATGTGGAAAATAACTGATTTGCTATAATGATTGTTAATATTTTGGTTAAATAAGAAGTTTATACTTACTTCAAACAAAAAAGTTTATACTAAAAGTGGTAACTTCAGAGATGGAAACATGTTTTTTTAAAGAACAAAAAACTTTATACTAAACGTGGTAACTTCAGAGATGGAAACATGTTTTTTTTTTTTAAGATTACCTCCATTCATTCAATAATATTATGAGATTATTATTTGTGTGATCCATCAATCCCAGAATTAATATATTTGAATTTTCGTACAATTGTACTCCGTATTAAATACAAGTATCATTAATAAAAGGATGGATCATTAAACAGAAAAGAAAGACCTCTTCTCCTAAATGAAATGTCGAATTCAACAGAAAGTAATGATGACAATCAGTAATAAAAGCTCAAAGAATCAGTAGATCTGCATACAAAACATGCATCCTAAAGCACGAGAATGAACAAAGACAATCTCAGAAATCAAATCCAAATCTATGCAAAAACAATCAGCAAGAGGAAAGCACAAGGAAGAATAGATCTAAAAGGCATAGGCCGCCTATACAGTAAAAGGCTGCTAAATGCAAATGTTGAAGTTCAAACTACAGAGACCGCATATATGTAGTGTGTGTATATATACACACAAATATATTGAATGAGGAAAATTACCTGAACGGCCTTCCGTTCCTCTTTCTCAACCTCCAAGAGCTCTTCTGTCTCTCTCTCTCTCTCCCCCCTATATGTGAATGTGTAGAAGGAAGGGCGTTGAATCTCCGGCGGCCTTGTATCTGCGTATGAGGAGAAGAGAGGCCGCTATTTAAGCTTTGGTCTTCCCTCCGAAATGGAACCACCCTCGTCTTACGTACACCGTGGACCACACCAACCACTCTCACCTTTTTTATTACTATAAATTTTTTTTTATAAAGAGTCCCTAAATGAAGTATATATTATTTTATATAAGAATAATATATTTTATTCAAGAATAAGATTTAAATTGGTCACTGAATGTAACCTAAAAGTGTAATTAGACAACTGAATAAAAAAAGTGTAATTAGGCCAATGAACACTCCAAATATATGCAATTTCAACTAATAGTAGGTTACCATCCATTTTATCAGGTTACTTGCTTAATTGGACGGTGAGTTGTCATTTTAAAATTATTTTTAATAATAAACTTTAAAAATATAATTTAAAATTTTTTTTTAAAAAAAAGTGAGTGGTCACCAACTACATTGAACAACTGTTGTATCATCGTTCCATCACCGGATTTATCTCTCCTTCCTACCCCGCATAGTAGCAGTGGTCCCTGGCTACTAACAGCGTTTGGCCGGTGACTCTGGTTCACTAGGCGAAGAAGCAACGACATCGATGGCGAGGGGGAGCAAGTGGCGATCAAGATCTGTGGCGGTTGGAACTCCCCGGCGACATTGTGTTCCAAACTTCAAGATTTTTTTTCCGGTTGTTTTGTTGAAGAAGTTGACTTTCGATAAATAATAATAATAATAATAATAATAATAATAATAATAATAATAATAATAATCTATACTATATATAAAAGTATTATCCTCCTCCCAAATTTTCCCGCCCAAACTTAGGGGCATTTTAGTCAAAATATTGATTTTATTAATTAATTAATTTATTGATTATTTATTAATTTATTTATTAATAAATAGTAAAGGTAAATTGGAAAAATATTTTGGGTAAATTATTGATTATATTAGTTAACCATATATATTTTTATAAAATTAGCAATCAATTATTATTACATTTCATAAAATTAGCAATCAATTATTATTACATATTATTATATATATATATATATGCCACAATGGTTTTTGTTGTTTTTGTAGCATATGTATTTTTTCTTATTTTAAATAGTATACACTGTGAACTCTCCTCTCCTCCACAGATGAGAGGCGACGGCGGCGGATCTGCGATGGTGTCGAGTTCTTCCTCCTCCAGCGAGTTCTCCTCCTTCGATTATCTCTCTCTCCCCGCCGGTCGAAGAAGATGATGATGAAATGGCAGGTAACGCTTTCTTCTTTTTCTTATTATTATTATTATTATTATTATTATTATTATTATTATTATTATTATTATTATTATTATTATTATTATTATTATTACTATTACTACTACTACTATTATTATTATTACTATTATTATTATTATTATTATTATTATTAGAAGACAGGAAAGAAGAAAGAAAAGAAATGGAAGAAAGAAGAATGGAATGCAAGGAAGAAAGAAGAAGAAGAAAGAAAAGGAAAAGAAAAAGAAAAGGAAATGGGTGTTGATAAAGATGATGGTGATATTTTGTTTTATTATTATTATTATTATTTTTTGTTTTATTATTATTATTATCTCGCAATAAGAAATTTTTCATAGAGAGCCTCTGGGATGGAAGACGTCAAGGAAAACAAACAAGAAAAATGCTACTGGAGGAAGTTATGTAGAGCACACGGCCACAAATTAAAACATTCCACCTCCTTAACTAAGTCTTCGAATTCTGTAAACCTATTAAATTTGTGAAATTCACTTCTAATTAATTCTGTCGTGTTATTATAATAAACTTTGAAGATCACAACTTTTTTTTTTCAAAGAAACAGAGTTCATGCATCATAGATAAAATTGAGAGAAAAGGGATTGTTGGATCTCAGAAAACTTATTAAGTATGTTGATGATGGAATAAAACATTTCCAGTGAACCAAGAATGAAAACTTCGTAAGTTTATTCCATAAATATTACGGTTTGCACAATTGTATTACGATAGAAATATTATTCACATATTATAACAAATCCATTCCGTGCAACGCACGGGTGAAAATAAAAGCATTTTGGAATTTGCATGAAGTTTTTTTGCTTACCTATTATGTTAAGAGTATAATAATAATAATAATAATAATAATAATAATAATAATAATAATAATAATAATAATAATAATAATAATAATATAATACTTCGTAATAATAATCTAAAACTCTGAATATAATTTCTCTAATATTATTAATTAATAATATAATAATAATAATATTTCAAAACTCTTAACATAACTTCCTACTTAAATTTTCATATTAAATCTGTTTATAACGGTAATTACAATATAGAATTTGGAAAATAAAAATTCTAGCTAATCAATTTCCTAATACAATTTTCCTATTATATTTTAATTAATTGAAGCTTTCCTAATATATCTTACCAAAAAGGCTTTCTCCCTTTTTTATAATACAGATACATATGTTAATCCGTTTATTAGGGTAATGTATATCCGTTAATCAATTTTTATATATTTTTAGTTCAAATAATATCAATTACTCGCATTTCTTTGATTACTTTTGAATAAAATCTTAAAATTATGACAATTAAGGAATTAGTAATTTCTGTAATATAAATTTTATCTTATTAGTTAGGCAAATTGATAATACACATATTACGTCCATAATGGAAGGATATTAAAAAATTATGATAATTATTCCAATTCATAGATTATTACGTCCATACAATTATAAATTACTACACATACAAAATATACTAATGGTTACTTTTGAATGAAATCTTAATAATTATACTAATTAAGAAATTAATTCGCACATTATACTTTTATTAAACTGTTTTTATACTTATCATAATATAGGTTTTATCTAATCAATTAAGGAAATTAATGATACACATCTTACGGACATAATTAAATGAAATTAATCATACACATATTACAAGCATAATTAAAGGAAATTAAACATATGCATATTACGTCCATAATTAAATGAAATTAAACATACATATTATTTTATTAAGAATAATATATATATACTCCTTAATTAGTACTCATATATACTCCTTAATTACCATAACTATTCAAATTACATGGATGTCATAATCTATCTATACTATATATAAAAGTATTACCCTCCTCCCAAATCAGAACACTATTATTTTCTCCTAAACTAACAAATGAATATTATAAACATTCAGGAAGTACTATCAAGAAACTCACAAAATCCGGAGTAATAGGAAACAAAAGAAAACATATAATAAGAAACAAATATGACAATGTTACTGATGTCCTTATTTTTTTTTAAAGGGTTTTTCTTACCATGCACAAATCTAAGGGTCAAATAGGCTACCGAACTGCACACGAAAATACAATTAGGCTACTGAACCTTAAAAAAAACTACAATTGAGTATCTAAACTAACTCATTTCATGCAATTTCTCCAATTTACAGGTTTCTAAAAGGTCACCTCAAATTGAAATTTTTTTTTTAAACTTTAAAATAATCTATACTATATATAAAAGTAAAATCCTCATATTTCATTTTCCCGTCCAAACTTTTGTAGTCAATTAATTAAATATTTTATTGGTCAAATAATTAATAAAGCTTATTTGGTAAGGAAATCTAAAATGGAAATTAACTAATATCTATTAATTGGTAATATTGTTTCTATATTCACTTATCAATACTATTAATAAAAGAAAAATCCCCCCTTCAACTTTTCCCGCACAAACTAATATTATTAATTAATTGGTAAAAAATAATAAAGCTTAATTAGTAACAAAATTTTATTTACCAAATTCTGAGAATAATTAAACCATTATAATTGTGCGACTAATGGAAACAACTTTTGCGTAATTTTATAAGAAAAAATAATTTATTAATTATTATTTACACTAATAATAATAATCATTTGAATACTTATCTATATTTCTGTATCTATACTACTATTAATAAAAATAAAATCATCCTTTATGAAATTCCCGCCCAAACAATAGTAAAAATCAAATGGAAAAGAAAATTGATTTTACTAATTGATTGAAAATATTAAAAAAAAAATTCTAATGGAAAAGGAAACAGAAAATTGGTAAATTGTAAAAGGAAAATGATATTACTAATTGACTGAAAATTATTTAAAAACTTTTTAAAAAAATAATTACACTTTCCTTTTGAAAACTTTAAATTATTTAAACTGAAAAAAAATTAATTAAACATTGACTGTTAGATTTTTTATAATAATTACAATTAATTCATTCAAATATGAAAGAGGAAGAAAAAACTAAATACGATATGGTGAAAATGAATATACTTAAGGTATAAAAGTATAATTACACATATATTAGTGTAATTGACTAATAATAATTGCATAATAATTATTATGGTAATTAAGCTAAACATTGGTTGTTGAATTTATTTTTATAATAATTATAATTAAATTATTTCTCATTTTTCCCATATTTATTTCAGTAGTAATATAAGTACATAAGTCATATTACATATCGATATTTTTAAGATAACTGTAGACAAACAAGTCATATATTATTCAATTAATTGAGTAATACTTTTGCACTAATCTTATAATCAAATAAATGTACACGTTTAATATTAAAAATTTTTATAATTTCATCTTTATTTTTAGTATCTAAATATATAATAAAGAATTTATTCATACGGATAATTGGACAATTATTTGCTCTAATTCAAGCAAGGAAAACATCAGAAAATATAATCGATCCAACCAATTTCATCAATTGCGCTATATAATATTCGTTGTTCTAATTTACATAATTGTATATCGATCCAAATATTCTTAAAATATTATAACAAATCCATTCCGTGCAACGCACGGGCGAAAATACTAGTAATAATAATAATAATAATGGACACTTGACTAATGGAAATTTTAGCTGAAATAAATTTAGGGGTTGGGCATGGGTAAATATGGACACTTGACTGAATCATGTCCAATTGATGCACTAGCCCAAGAATGGAAAATTGATGATAAAACTTTATCGTCCCGCATAATAAATTGTATTGATAGAAAATTAATTTTATCTATGTAACATGGTATAACTGTGAAAGATGTTTGGGAATTGGTGGAAGTGGTTTATGCATGTGGTGAAGATGAATCCTGACGGCTCTATTGCTAGACTCAAAGCACGCTATTGGTGGCTAAGGGGTATGCACGAACATATATATGGTATAGATTATACCAAGACATTTTCCTCGGTGGCTAAGTTGACTTCTGTAGGCATATTTATATCTTTGGTTGTTCTTAATCACTGGCCTTTATACTAGTTAGATGTTAAAAAAAATGCATTTAGTGACAAATCTTTTGACCATTATGATATAGGTAGCGATGCAACCGAAATTTATACTTTTAAATCATTCCTCAGAATTGAGTTTCATACTAAGGATCTATGAGTCCTGAAATACATTTTGGGTATTGAAGTTACTCGCTTTAAGAAAGGCATATTTCTTTCGCATAGGAAATATGTGTTTGAACCTTCTTGAATATACTGGATTACGTGGGTTAAAGTCGTGTGTTACGCCCATAGAACCGGGTGTCAAGCTTGTAGCATGTGAGGAGGAGGTGTTGGAGATTTAGAACGGTATAAGAGGTAAGTGAGAAAGCTGAACTACCTGGCCTCACGATTACTCGTCCAAATATTGTGTTTTTAGTAAGTGTGGTAAGTCAGTTCATGAGCTCACCAACACGAAATCATTGGGAAACACTCGTTCATACTGTGAAGTATCTTAAATGTGCACTTGGGAAAGGAGTTCTTTATGTTGATCTTGGACACACAGATGTTGAGGCGTTCTTCAATGCAGATTGGGCAAGGTTGCCTGGTGACAGAAGGTCTATGACGGGATATTATTGTGTGTTTATAGGAGGCAATTTAGTCTCATGAAAGAGTAAGAAGCAGAGCAGTGTAGCACGGTCAAGTGCGGAGTCTGAGTATAGAGCTATGACTCATGTGACCAGTGAAATAGTTTGGGTGCATAATATTCTAAAAGAGATGGGTGTGGATGTGAAGTTACCTATTAGGTTGTTGTGTGGCAATCGTGTTATTATACATATTACAAACACTCCGATTTTCCACGAGCAGATGAAACATACAGAGTATTAAAGTTGATTGTCATTTTATAAGAGAGAAAGTGCAACAATGACTAATATTTGTTGTGCATATTCGAGTGGTGATCAACTAGCTAACGTATTCACAAAAAGAACAGAGTGGGAGTCAAACTTCATATATGATAGATACCCAACAAAAGCACCCAATTGGTACAACATAGCAATCAGTCGCGCATGATATTCGGACTCGGTCGTCAGCACTCGAATTGTGACTAGTCGACTCTCTAATCATCCTTCCATAACCTTTAATTTCCCTATGTAACATCTACCCCCCAATCCCCCATGCTACTATAAGAAGGGTCTGGGAAACAAGAAAGGGGGGGGGGGGGGGGCTCTAACGTGAGAAAAGGGAGACAGTAGAGAAAACATGTACAAATTGCCTACAAAATATATAATTATATAGTAAAGTTCGGTTTGGCACCGCCCAAAAAGGCCCGTGGTTTTTACCATTTTGATTTCCACATTAAAATTATTGTTTTTACTCTTGTTCCTATTTATTTTTTTATATTTTATATTCGTTCGATCGTTGGCCCACCGAGTGACTACCCCGGCCGGGATCACGAAACCATCAATATATATGTAACAAACTGCACATGTTTAATATCTATACTCCAGTTTGAACTTGAAGGGGAGTACATGTTAGAAAAAGTGGGTGGTTGAGAGAATTACTCACAACCCTTAGGTTTAAATATTTGACTTTGTGGTTGTGACCTACACCTTACTTGTAATGTATAAATAGCTGATAATTCTTGTACATGTTACACCAGATATACAAAGTACGAGCCGAGTTCATTGCCTGACAAGTCTTAACTCGAACTTTGGAGGGCTCTTTTGTGTTTGGGTTTGATATATGTACTTATATTTAGTTGCCTTGCTCCTAGGACCTTGTCCTTATAATTTTAGATTTTGTATATTCGTTGATGCTCAATAATGTCTTTTTTAAAATATCCACCAATAAGCTAGTTATCATGCATATGCTAATTTTTTATTTTTTATTTTTTATTCCAAATGATCATTTAATTTTGTTATATATGTGCGCGCGCATGAAAGAAAGAAAGAAAAAAAAATATAAACGTTTACTTCAAGTTTAATGAGGTGACCGGCCGAATAGGATTACCAACCTCGCTAAACCTCCATCACTCCAAGTTTTATTTGAAACATTTTATTTCTTATAATATTAGAATGGTATGTAGACAGCAACTAGCAAGTTTGAAAAAATGAATAGAATCCCCATGCATTTTGCTTGAACGTGAAATCTTCTTGTTTGTACGTAACTCTCTATGTCCTTATCTTAAATTATTATTATTAATATTATTAGAAAAAAAAAAGTTGAAATTAGCCACCAAACTACATGTAAAAATGTAATTATTGAGTTATTCAATTCAAAAAAAAAAATTATAATTAAGTCATCAAGTCAAAATAACACAATTCGACCAAATCTGACATGTTCCTCAAGTCATCGCTGACGTGGCAATCATCCTATAAAAATATTTTTTTAAAATTTATTTTAATAATTTTAAATAAAATATATTTTTTTAAAAAAAGGAGGAAAAATCGACTTCCTCTCTGTCTTCGTTTCCGACCAGTGACAAATAAAACGCTTCCATGCTAGAGATCAACAAAGCGTTTTTCTTCATTTCTAGCCGGGTGACGAAGAGCTTTCTTTGTCTCTGCTGGCCGGAGATGAAAACGCGGAGGGTGGGTGTGTGGGTTTTCCTTTATTTAGAAATTTTAATTTTATTTAAATTATTAAAATAAATTTTAATATAATAACCGTCACGATCAACGATGTCCTAAGAAACATGTCACATTTGGTTGAATGGTATACTTTTAGACACTTCAATGACCTTCACTTTTTTAGTTAGATGATCTACTCACACTTTTGTGCGTAGTTCGGTGACTAATTTAAATTTTTTCATATTATTATTTAGTAGTATTAGTTTGCGTTATTGTACTCCCCAAATTAAAATATGAATCACGCAACTTGATTTTGGGCAGCCATTTTCAAAACTTTGACTCCGTATTAATTACTCCAGCTTTTACGTGTACTTTTTTTGTAAATATCCATTTCTTTAATTTTGAAAGGACTAATAAATTTGGTTGAAAACATATATCAAAAGATCTGTAGGAAATAAATGTGTACATGTACGTACTATGTACTAAGGACTTTGTGGTCCAGTGGCATAAAATCATTCCTTTTATACAGGAGGTGGTGGGTTCGAGCTTCAGTAGAGTCAATGCTGACTCTTGTGCTTCAATTGGTTGAGAAAGTAGTTATGAACAGAAACTGCATTAGGGGCTAGGGAAAGTCGGATTCGAGATTGATAATCTCCTCGTCCCAATATTGCGTGGTTATCATTTTCACACACACATATTACGAAAAATGCAGAATATTTGTAGTCACACAAGTATGCATTTCTAATCATTTTAGTCTCAGTTTTTTAACTACTGCAAAATAAACTTGATTTTAACCTATAATGTTTTTGTAATGGTTAAAGGACAAGAATTAAACTAAAATAGATTGAAGTTATATAGTTGAGAAATTAAATACATTTTTCTTGAACTAAAGTTATATAATTGCTCTTAATTAAAATTATGTGGTTCATTTTGTTAGTTTTGGTGCTTATAATAACAACAACGCTCGTGCTGCGCGAGGGTGAAGCTCCAGATCACCAGATTCATGCTGCTTATGTCCAAAATCAAATAATTTAATGTGATAATACTATATTGTTACGTGCAACTGCAATGGCACATGTCTGTCCATATGTTTTTTTTTTCTCATATTTAATATATGTCTACAAATTAAAGTGTATTCTTGTTGGCATGTATGCAATAAAAGTACATGCACTGATTATCTAAAATGAGATTCTAGTAGGTTTATTAATATAATTGAAAAAAAAAATCATTAGCTTCTAAGTTATGCGAGATGTGACGATTTTAGTTTCTTTAGACTATTTATGCCACCAATATGTTACTTGATAAAGTGGCGAATTTAGTCTTTCAGGAACTAAACTCACCACGTACTTTGTGCTTAACTTAAATTAAGGGTTAAAGATGGTCACGCATATAACTCATCAGGGGCTAAATTTGTACATTTGGTTTTAACTTTAATTTACATTAAAAATATTTAATTAGGTTACTAAATTGCACGCGTATAATAAATGTAACTAGATCACTAAAATTTAAAAATCTTACAATTCACTCGTCAAACAAGTTCAACTTTAATTTACATTAAAAATATTTAATTAAGTTACTAAATTTCACGCGTATAATAAATGTAACTAGATCACTAATATTGGCAAACAATAGATGAGAGAGCAGAATTTTGTGTTTAAAACAATCTATATGATGAGGAGGGAGGTATAATTAACCCCTTGTGCTTAAGAACCATGCCAAAGCTGTTTGGGTAGGAGATTTGTTGATTGACACCATCACCCTTTATTTTATTTTATTTTTAAAAAAAAATAAAAAAATAAAAAATCTATGTTACATGTTTAAATTTTATTGAGTAATAAAAATGAAATGATTAAAAATTATGGTCCCCCGGCCTCTTTTATTTGAATTAATCAAAATTCAAAACATAAAATGTTGATCACAGTAAAAATTAAAAAATGAGAGTTCATAAAATATAGTTCTTATTTTTTATATTACTTTTTTTTTTTTTTGCCCTGGCTCACTCTTTTAAAGGAGAAGAGGTGTTTGGCCTCCCTAGTATTTTTTGCTACCGGCCAGGACGGCAGGAAGAAGATTGAAGTGATTGTGGGCCGGGGGAATGCTTGTTTTTAGTTTTTAGGTGGGCAAAGGCGATGTGATCGAATTGGGCTAGAGACTTAGAGGTGATTGTGATAGATAGTGGAGGACTGGAGGTTGGTCGGCATGGCGGGGGGTATGGACGGTGTTTGAGTTTTTGGGTTAGGCGTGTCTTTATGATTGGGTAGCAGATCCCAAGTTTTTTTTTTTTTTTTTTGTTACGAGGGTAACTCGTAGTTATTATTTGATGATGCTTGAATAAATTCTTCCTTCTGATTTTATTTGGTAAATGATTACATGAAGGTAAATTAACTTAGATTGTCTATAATTTATTGATTTAAAAAAAATTAATACGGACAAACTTAGTCCATAAATTTAGGTTAAATTTAAGGTCCGTGATTTTTCTTCTTGAGATGCGTGGTTTCGGTGCATGATTTTTGTGCTTAAGGTGCGTGGTTTTGAGCTTAAGGTGCGTTAGTTGTTGAAACTTGAGTGCGTTGGTCTTGAACTTTAGGTGAATGATTTTCCTTCTTAAGGTACGTAATTTGTGTGCTTAATGTGCATAAATTGTTGAAACTTAAGGCACGTCGGCCTAAGGCTTTAGGTACGTGATTTTCCTTTTTAAGGTGTATGATTTGTGCTTAAGATGCGTTAGTTATGAAACTTATGCATGATTTTCCTTCTTAAGGTGCTTTGTTTGTGTGTTTAAGGTGCATCATTTTAATGCTTAAGGTTAGGTTCGTCATTTCAACACTTAAAACTTGTTTTTGCACAGACCCTTACCTATATATATAAACATATTTATTTTTATTTTTATTTATTTCTATTTTAATTAATTATTTATCCATTTATTTTGATTTCAATTCCTATTTATTGACTGACTATTCCCACTTAAATCCATTATTATTACCCTTACCAAGTATTTAATTCCTATTTAACCTTCCGATTCTAATGTTTGATTCCTATTTAACCTTCCAATTCTAATGTTTATACCAAAGTTGCGCAATTCTAATGTTTGATTCCTATTTAACCTTCCAATTCTAATGTTTGATTTCTAAGGTGCCGGTTGTATACTCTGAAATTGTAAAACATAAAAATTAGATTTCTCCTGAGCTAAAACATTAACATGAAAAAGCATAACGACTAGAATAACTGAATAACCAAGTAACGGTCCAAAAAAAACCTAGAATCATAATAATGGTCCAAAAAATATCAGGAATACAAAAACACCAATGCCTAAATACCGTTAACACTACTCATTACTCCCAGTGTTTGAATTGTGTAGAGCAATGGCTGAAAATTGAGAATAGTACAGGAAAGAGCACAACAGCAGACTGAGCAGAGGCCTAAGGTACAGATGGTACACTAAGGAAAAGAAGTCTAGAAACCTGATTTGCGCATTTCAGCAGCCCCATGGGCGAAGTGGCACCTTTCTCCAAAAGTGCATGATCCTTTAGTGAAATTGTCACAAAGCTTTGTCTTATAATTGCTTGAATGAGCGGCTGGACCTCCGTGTGCTGCAGGTGCTGCTCTTCCCGGCCCACCTACTGAACCAAGGCTGCTAATCAGCTCTCTTACCATTGCACTAGCTTGAGAGATTTGCTCAAATGTACCCTCCAGCTCAATGTTCTTCAGGGTTTTATCTGTTTCGTGATCTCTAATTGACAGTTTTACACCTGTTTGCCGGCATATCTGCTTGGAGTTCACTCCGCTCTTCCCAATGATAGCTCCGGCGAGGGATGCATCCACACTAATTTTTGCAGTAGCAGAGGAACCAAAGCTGGCAGCAGGTCCTGACACAGGCTGCTGCTCCATCCGGCCACCAAAACGCCCAGGAAGAGGTCCAGGCCCCATGGCGCGAGGATCCTCATGACCTGGCATAATGGGCTTCCCAATTTCCCATTCCCCATGAGCAAAGTGGCACTTATCACCGAATTTGCATCCTTCAGCTGAGTTATATTTGTTGCATAGTTTGGTTTTGACAGCAGCACCAGAAGTACCATTTGAAATGGGTGGTGGTGGCATGTTTCTTGAGTTTGGAGCTGGGGCCAAATTCATTATCTGGGCAACAGCATTATAGCCACCTGGAACATGGTGCAGAAAATGGCAGCTCTCACCAAAAGGACATCCAGCAGTACTGCACACAAAATAAAATATAAATTGTAAATACTACTATACTAAATACAATTTGAAAACCATGTGTGCTTGCCCCAAAATAAAAATGAAGTTTAAATTTTAACAGAATAAAGATCATTGGACACAAATAACTAATTTTCATCATCAGATTAATAATAACCCAAAAAAAAAGAAGATAAACTGCATAAGACAATTGCTTTTCATCAAGATCCCACCATCTCAAATGCACATTACAGGGCATTGACATGCATATGAATATTTTAACAATTCTAGCCTGATTTTTAAAATAACCATTCTGGTCCCTCTTAGCCACACAAATCTTAAGTGAGCACACACTGCATATATCCACATGTACAGGTTACACAGTTAGCTTTCTCTTAAATATCAAATGTTGGAAACTTATTTTTAGTTAGCACAAAAATGGTTATTCAAGTATTTGATTTGACACAGTTAATCATGGGTTAAGGAATACAGTGGGCTAAACTGTAATCTAAAAGCAGTGTTTTAGGATGAACAGGGGCATCTTCTCATGATACATCAAAACAGCAATACACTCAAGCTCAACAAATATACTGCAAGTAATAACCCTACTGAAGAGTAGAACATATGCTTAAGTTAAAAACAACAGCTTTGTATATAAAGTATGATAACTTAATTGATGCAGTCAAGCCTACTCAAGTCAAACGACAATTGGAATAGTTCTTAACAAATATATATTCCAAGTCATACATGTATTTCATCATTTCAGAATTCAGATACCAGACAGTATTTCAGAGCAAAAGTATAATGCATGTCTGTATTTTATTTTTTGATAATACATATGTAACACAAATAGTAATTGATGTAATCAAGCAAAATTGTACAAAGAGCATTCCATAACAAATATTGTCAAATTCATATTTGTATTGATCTTAACCATGGTACAAAGTCAAACATTTGCAACTTGCGGAAAAATTAGAGACCTTTTAATTTTGACAATTTAAGCTAGGGTTTAAAAGTTCATAGCAAATTTTGTCGAATTCAATTTTTGGCCATAATTCAATTAGGGCTTATTGATGAGAACACTTACTCCTATCCTCAGCAACCAAAGAACAAAAGGAAAGAAATCTGCCACAACTGAAATTACCTCATTTAGAGTATGTAAATATCACCAAACCAATTTACCTCTCAAAGGTCCAAACTTATTTTAACAACAAAGTTACAAAACTAAACTAAATTTTGGCCAAAAAAAAATCTTGAAATTTTCAAGGAGCAGGTTTAAATTGAGAAGGTAAGGGAATTAGTTGATGGAAGTAATTCTTGTATTGCCACAGGGAAAGCAGTTAAATGGAACCAGAGTGTCTCTGTACTTAGTCTGCTAAATTTTAATTCCCTTGGGATCCCCAAGAATGATGCTTGAAGGAGTAGCACCACCTTGGAAATGGTTTTCACATAGAAAATTTTGCTTCTGCAGGTGGCATAAGCACCTGATACACTAGGTCTTAGAGAATTCTGATGAATCATGATTCAGTTTATTTCAGTTATTGGACAGTGAAGAATTCTAGAAAACATTGTATGATAAAAATTGGTCTAAAGATAAACCTTTGATTAATGTTTCAACAATAATTGGTGGATGATGGTAGTAATGTGTATAGATAAAAGGCTGAGATGGGCCACATGGCATGGTTTTTTGAAAAAGTCACTCAGAGAGAGTCTAAGAGAGAATGTCCTCTTCCACTTTTATCAATAAGAACTAATTTGGCCAAATTGCCAAAATGGCAACAAACCTTCAATTCTTGGCTAAAATTGACAATTTCACATAATTAAAATGTTTGGTCAAAATCATCACAATGTGCAAGCACATTGCTATTTCCTATCATTAAGCCTTATAGAAACCTGTAAGTGTTTCATTATAGCAAATATACAACAGACAGTTGGGCTGCTTAAATGCCACACTCCTGAGCACAATACAATTGGCACCAGTTTACTTAACAAAAATTGTTAATATATACTTCTTCCTTTGTGAATGCATTCATTAGACACTGCATAAGCATAATTGACTCATATTGCCTGTAAAAAGAAATGTATATTTGACTGGCTAAAACATATAACCTTTTGGGAACATATATGACAACAGTAAGAAAATAGTTAGTAGTGAGTGGATAATATATTCATCATTAAACACTTTAACAGTAAATTAAAATTTTAAAATACTCATTTTAGGTAAGTAAAGATTATAACCTGAAAAACTTCGTGCATGGCTTCGATTTGCTTCCTATACCACTTGAAATTGTGTCCAATTCTGTTGCAGAACATTAATTATTTACTTCCAGTTAGAAATTATGTTCATTTTAAAATTTGTATTACTTGAATATCCAGCAGAAATTACTGATTATTATCAGCAAGAGCTAAATTTGAGCTTAAATTTAAGCATTTAAAGATATACTTTCTGGATGAGGGAATAAGTAAAGAATGATGTCCTCCACCGTGTAAGTTCACAACACCCCTCATCATTAAATACAAATAACTTCATCATGAATAATACCTTAAATCAATATTTTTCACTCTTTTAGTTCATATATTTTAGCTGAAAACAGGGATACTTATTTTCAGTAAGCAACACGGTTTATTTTGGGTAAGTGTCAAATTCCAGAGTTGGGATTATTTTCTTTTGGGGTCCTAGCTTCTCACTCATCTTCTAAGAAGCAAATAAAAAAGTTCAAAACATTGCATGAGGAACAAGCACTACACGATTCATGACATTTATCGCTCTTAAATCTGCAAATCTCAGGCTTTAACCACGTAACAATGAACACTAAAGTACACTTCAGTACACCATCCCTAAATTACCAAAAACTCTTCACATGATTATACAGGAAGTAAAGCAAAACAACGCACCGTTTAACAGACAATAATTAACGCTATTAGACAGTGTAAATCCAAAAACAAAAAGCAAAAAACAAACCTTGCTTGGCCTTTTTAAAATCTCCATTGACGTTGGGAGCAGCTTCGTATCTGGTCCTCTTTTTGGTGTACATGGCTACAGAGAGCACGGATCGAGACCGGAACGAATCCTGAAAGCTCAGCAACAAAATTCAAATATACCGAAGAAAAGGTGGCGAAAATTCCAGAAGAGGTCGAATCTAGAAGCTGGAAGTAAAGGAACAGTAGGAGAAGAAGCAGCTCAAACCGGCCAAAACCCTAACCGAAGCCTAATCTAGGGTTTATGCGAAGCTTGAAGATGAATGGGCTGACGAGTCGATGGCTCGTAAAGAAAGCGAGAGGATGGGGTGATATAGATATATATATATATATTTCAGGAATATTATACAGTTTGTGATTCAGAAAATCGGGTTAAATTTAGTTGAGACTCCGGGTTGGATTCCGCCCACGATATTCTCCCGGTTTTGTCAAAAATCAGTGTCACGTGCCGTGAGTTGAGCTATGACATGAGCATAGATCTGGGAACGTCACGTGCTGCGAATTTGTGTACCGCCCATAAAATAATAAAAAATATATATATGGAGCTTTGGGCTGGGCTTTCAGGCTTAAATTTGTACTACTCTTCTAACGGCCCATATGTTTTTATAATAATTTTAGTGGCAAATTATTTCGTAGGCCAGGATCCATTTTATATTATATGGTCATCTTTTTTCTTTTTTTTTTTAATATGGTCAGCCAAGGACCTTGTAGTTTAGTGGCACTAAGTTGCTCCCTTATATGGGGTGGTTGCCGGTTGGCAAGGGAAGGTTTTGCTTATTAGGTTTACGATGATCGTTAGAATCTTGTTTGCACTAAATATGAATTACACTTTGTTAAATTTTTCTCTTGTTGTCTGATTGAAAAAAAAAAAATCATATTGCAAATAGAATACTAGAAATAAATATGGTTGAATGAAAGTTTCAACAACTCTAATGGTGAGAAAGAAAAAAAAAACAAATCAAGACAATTAATAACATAACAAATATAGAATATATTATACAACAATAACATAAATTTAATAAGTAGTGAAAAGTAGTAAATTAACATACTTTAGAGAAAATTTCTCTTTTACAAGATGCTTATACAATGAATTGCCTAATCCACTCTAGCAAAATATTAAAGACAATTAAAATGAACTTGCATGACAAAATACTTCCTCTCTTTTGCCAAGAACTTGTGGTCTAGTGACACCCGGTTGCATTTCCATGGGATGGATTCGAACCTCAATGGAGGCAATATTGTCTCTTTGTGCTTCAGTAGGTTGAGAAAATAGTTATGAACAATCGAACAGATTTTACATTGTAATAAAGTCAGTAGTGCTTAAAAAAAAAAAAATACTTCCTCTCTTGTTAAAACCCTAGCCAAGTACATATAAGTGTGGATTAGCTCTAAATAAACTAACTATTCAAGAACTACGATTAAAAATCACATGCCAAGGCCAAGAAGATTTCAAGGTGTCTAATAATTGTAAAACACATACCTAATTTAATACTTGTATATAGAACCCAGAGTACCAAGATTTGTAGGGGAAACAAGTCCTTATGCAACCTCTCTTTTCTTCTACAATATAGAAACTAAATCTGGTTCTCTAAAATAAAATACATACAAATTGTTTTGCCAATAAATAGCAGACCTAAAATTAAGACATTAACACACTTTCACTGCATTTAATATATTTGAACTTTTGAGTCACTCCAAATGACTCAAGATGCTCTTCTTTTTTTTTTTTTTTTCTTTTTTCTTTTGTTGTGTGTGTGTGTGTGTTTTAATCTAAATGATTTACACTTTTTACTTACAAATTTTTAATTCATATTTTTATTATCTGATAATTTATACTAAGATTAGTAAATATATAAATACTTGCAATCCTAAAATATTTGAAACAAATTCAAATGCTCGTAATTAATTTCATGCAAAGTGTCAAAGTCGGTGTTAGGTGAGTGTAACTTTATATATAACATGTCAAACATTCACATTATTTAGAGACATATATACGTAAAGACATACACACACACTTTCTCTCTTTAAAAGTGCTAACATAAAATCGCAATAAACCAATAACCCCGAAGCTAGTTTATCGTCTTTTGGAAAGAAAAAAAAAAAGTGCTACGTCTATATTGCACTTGTAGAAACCCGCGAAGATGGCTGAAACCTTTATATATTTATATAAAGAAAAATTATTATACCTCATGTTCATAATAATTTGTTTAACGAAAGTATCTTTTTGTTATTTTTCCTTTATTATAACTTCCATTATTTGTGCATTTATTTCTGAAAATATACTCTATTAGTCTATTTTGTACAGAGTATTTATATTAAATATAAGATGTACAAACTACAAAGTAATAATCCAAAGAATAGTAACAGTCATATTTCTTGTCATTACAAAAGAATAATAATTATTATATATCAGAAACTGTGTGCTGTATCTACGAATTTCCCAGGCAGTGCAATACAAAAGAGACCCCAAAAGAAGAAAAGCAGAAGAACAAATCTTATCAATAAATCAATAATCAATCTCGAATCAGATCACCGGTCCAGCCCAACCCAGCCCAGCCCAGCCCGAAGTCCGACAAAGGTATAGGGAGAGAAGAGACTAGACTATAGAGTCTAGACGACGGAGAAAAAGAGAGAACATAAACAGACGGTACGGATTGCCCGGCACATTTTTAATACTCGGTTATGGCCAAATCGGACGGAACGGCGGACAACACGCCGGAAAAGGAGGCACGTTGGGGCACGTGGGAGGAGCTGCTGTTAGCAGGCGCCGTCAACCGCCATGGCACCAAGAGTTGGGACTCCGTCGCCGACGAGCTCCAGAAACGGAGCTCCGTTCCGACGAGGCTGCTATCGCCTGATAGCTGTAGACTTAAATACCTTGACCTCAAGAGACGTTTCTCTTCTGGTGAAGTTAACGGTGTTGACGATGAGTGTGGCGAACGAACCGAGACCGCCGTACCTTTGCTGGAGGAGTTGCGGAGGCTCCGAGTCGCTGAACTGAGACGCGAAGTTGAGCGCTATGATATCTCTATCGTGTAATTCGCATGTTCCTATATATACATAAGTATAGAAATTTGAAGATCTGAATGATGATAGCTTGGTTTTATGAGCAATTTTTGCTGGAAAATGAGAGATTTCTTTGATTGTGATCTAGGTCTCTGCAATTGAAGGTGAAGACACTCACGGAAGAGAGAGATCGGAGTCTGCGAGAGGATGAGAAATCAGATCCGGCGATGAGTGAGAATCAGGAAATCCGTTGTGAGGAGAAAAATGAAGGCGACGTTGAGATTACCCCGGAATTGGACGCCGGAGAACCAGTGACCGGCGATAAGGACCAACAGTCCATGAATGAATCGAATTCCACTGATCAGAAAGACGCAAATGCACGAACCGGTACAAAAGACGACGGGAAACACCTGGAAGCTATTCTAACCGGAAACGTAGAAGACGAACCGGATAAAGTAAAAGAGGGAAAACCGGGTCGAGAGGATTCATGTAACTGTAGCTCTAACAGCGTGGAAAAGGAACCGGTTCATGAGGTAGTGAAACTGAAAACAGAACCGGTAACCGACTCGACCGAGTTATTGGAATCGGTAGCCGAGTCTAAGGGTAATGAGGAGGGTACGAAAGAGAACTCTGACGTACAGAGCTCGGCGAGTAAATCGAGGAAGACAGGGGATGCTGATAGGTCGAATCGGCGGAGTAGCAGCCGTGATGAGCGTGCAAACACGAACGAATCTCCAGCCGTAAAAGAAATGCCCGTCGAATTTCAACCGTTGATCAATTTTCTCGAAAAGATTGAAAGCAACAAGCACTACTCTTTATTCATGCGTCGGCTTGAGAGCCAGGTAAAGTAAAATTAATTTTGTCCTCGCTTTTTGGGTTGTTCAGTAATTACTAATCACGGTAAAGTTTTATTATTCAGCAATTACGGTAAAGCTACCTAATGTGTATACCGTAATTTAAAAGCTTACGATTTGTCAAAATTACTATACTCAGAATTACTATACTGAGGACCTCATGACCTCATATACCATTAACATTTTTTTAATTAAGGTAAATATTCATAATTTAATTAATGATTATTAAAACAATAAGGAAGAGTTAATGCGATAATGACTTTTAAACTATAATTGGTGCAATAATGTACGGTATCAAGATTATGACCAATGTAGTGACACTTGAAGCCCTGGCCCTTGGATTACGATAAGAGGTTGTTTGGTAGTTGGAAAATTAGCAAAATTTAAAATATGGAAAAGTTACTACTTGTGTGGTCCACTTTTAAAATTTTGGGTCTAGAAAAGTTATTACTTAGTAGAAAGTTTTTCTCTGCATATACATTCCTACAACTATTTTACAGGAAACGGTCTTTAAATGTTTTTGTTTTAGAAATGAATAAAATGTTTTATTATTATTATTATTTTTTTAAAGAAATATAAAAAAAGACTCTCTTATGTATAACCCAGGAGGATGTATTCCTAATTCATACATCATTAATGTGATTATTAATATTTCACTAGCTTTTTAGGTCATAACTTCATTTTCCATTCTCTTTAAATGCTTTTAAAAAATGGTAAAGTATGCAAGCAATGTCTAAAGTGTGACAGCTTACTTTCTTTGTCTATTGTGTTAATGTTGGAGATTTCAAATCTTATGTGTCAGCATGCTGGATAATGATGATTTGGACATTCTTTTTTCGCCACCACAAAAATGTCTCCAATTTTAATTTATTTTAGTTGGTTTTTAGCGGAGGGGAATTCACTCTGAACTTGCTAGTGATAACTACTTCAGCTACTACAGTATTGAACAGTACTAATAAATTGGGAAAAGGGTGTGGGTGTTATATGCATTGTAGATGTAGACTTGTAACATCTTGTTTCTTTAATTAAATATACAATATAGTTGCCTATTTAATAAACTATCCACACTATTTAATAACCTCTCTCTCTCTCTCTCTCTCTCTCTCTATATATATATATATATATATATATATATATATATATATTTCTCTTCAATGCTACATTGATGGGTATATCCAAGTACGCGTAAACTGGAAGTATTAGTTTATGCTGAACATGCCCATTCCATTTTGCATAGGTCTTTGATGTGGTTTTAGACTTTTAGTGATGTACTGGCTGCTATCTGCAATTTAATTGAAACATTTCAAGACAGATTCTACCAATTCCTTTTGGAGTTTGGACTGTACAGGATAGGGAACTCAGAATCATGATTAATGCAGTCCTTAAAATGATTGGACTTCACTTCTAGCTGGGTGCTTATAGTGGATGATCAACACCATATGTTCATTTTCTTGTTCTTGTCTGCTTGGATTAATAGATTAACTATTGTATACTCATATTTGGTGACTTTGTATCTAAATTATGATCCTTTTCTTTCTTTCTTTCTATTCTGGATTTGTTTATGGAAGTTAGCTACAGAATCCGTCTTCCATGCTGCCTGAAATGGTGTTGCTGTTTAAATTTTGCAGGAAACAGAAGATTACAAGCTATTAATCAGACAACATATTGATCTTGAAATGGTTCGAGCATGGCTTGAAGAAGGCAGATATTTAGTTTGCAAACCAAAATTCTTTCGCGATTTACTTCTTCTTGCAAACAATGCCATCATCTTCTTCGGGAAGAACACATCAGAGTTCCTCGCAGCAATGGAGCTTCGACAGCTTGTCTCCAATGAGTTGCCAAGAGCCAAGTTGTATTCCTCATCCGTGAAGCAGAAGTCTATAAAACTTGCATCATTGACGAAGGAACAAAATTCTAAGCCCGCTGAGTCTCTGCTTCTGAAGACAAAACAATCGGGGTCGTTGGTTGTTTGCCGTAAACGCAGTTCTATCACTCCAAAATCATCAGGATCCTCTTCTGGAGTTGATAAAAGGAGGGAACAAATAGCAAGAAGACCTGATGATAAACCAGTTACAAACTCGAAACAGCAGCCTTCCCAAACAGTCACCAATTCTGGGGAAAATAGAATCACAAAGAAGAGAACACGCGATAGATTCAGTTCAGCTTCCACAACCTCAAGGAGAAATGAAAAGAATTCCAGTACCACCATCCCTACCAAAAATTCAGCTGCAGTTGCAGAGAAAGCCCAAGGAAAGCGAGAGCGAGATCCTTCTCCCCAGAATCACCAGTCTAAAAGTGAGAATACTAATGACAAATCTAGCACGGACTTGAAGAAACGAAGCGCAGCAAATTTCTTGAATCGAATGAAACAAGGCTCTTCCTCAAACAGTGGATCACTCCTGGACGCATTAAAGAGCACCCCACTAAGTGCTGATAGCAAAGGAGGAGGAGGAGGATACGAGAAGAAGAGAAACGAAAGTGGAAAGAGCAGTGGAAGAAAAGAGCCCGTGTCTTCAAAACCTACTGAAGCAACACAGCAGACTAAGGAAAAGGGCAGCCTGTCAAAGAAGAGCTCTGGTCGGCCCCCAAAGAGAGGTGCTGCTCCATCTCCTCAGTCGAGTAAACGAAATGTGGACGTAGATCACTCTGAGTCATTGGCTTCAAAACAACCAAAGAAGAGAGCAAGGAGGTGATATTCGGCAAAGGTATTTTGCTATGTTGAGTATTTAGTTGTTTTACTTCCTTATCTTTAGTTAGGCTTAACTTAACCCTTCCCCAAAAAAATGAAGGGTTCAAAAAAGCAGAAATCCAGGAAAAAGGTTCATATATACTGTTGGATAAGTATTTTCTATTAACCAAAGCTATGAAAATTGGCAGCAATATTATGTTTCTCCACTTATGCTGAGTTAGAAGTATTTTGGACACTATCGGAATGGTTAATGGTATTCCAGTTCTGAGCTCAACCTTTAAATTACACAATCATCTCTAGAAAGGGGTGATCATGTTTCAGAAGATTTTTGACAAGTGCTTGTTTGTATCATCAAATGAAAACATAATTCTTTGTTTGTTGTTGAATTGATAAGTGTTGATTAGATTGAGGTTTGATGAGTTAATTGAAAGGGTGAAGCTACTTTTTTTTTTTTTTTTTTTTTTTTTTTTAAATACGGGGTGAAGCTACTTCTAATGCATGCATGTAATGTAAATTAGAGCAGAAGAAATGGGTGTAATATAATTTCATAAAATAATTGTGAATTTGTGAGGCTAGAAAACCAAAATAAAATTGATAGTTGAAGTTCTTAACTAACCAACTCATTAATGTATGATGGAAGGGCAAATGGACAACCACACACCAATCTAAGTGATTGCTATTGTCGCTACGCTAACAAAAATCTCCACAGAGGACAGATGGCACATCATATATTGCAACATAGAAAATGCAATTTCTTTCATGTTACATACGCATTAATCGAGTTACACTTTATCAATATATAACGCATCTTAATTAGATTTTACTGTGAGAGTGATGAGTTTTAAAGTGTTTATTATTCAAAAGTACTGCGGAGTTTTAATGCTAAATAATAGATGAAAATGATAAATAACTAACTATTAAGAATATTTATGTGATAATATATACACATAATTTTAATAAATTAGTGAAAAAAAAATCTAGTTGAAGGTGTTTGGAAGGATTGAAATCTCCCACCATCCAATATGTGCCTTTAACTAAGAGCAGCATCACAAGTTGGGATTTTTCCTCAATATTTTTTCCCAATATAGTATGAGGTAATTTTTTTCTGGTGAGCCCATCAATTTACAAAATTCATATTCTAAGAGATGATAAAGGAGCCTTCATTGCAGCCAAGTGCAACCCTTGTAGTGTCGTTTATTCACCAAAGGAGGCTGAGGCCGTGGCTATTCGAGAAGCCCTATCTTGGCTTAAGCTCCATCAGTTTGATTATGTCTGTGTTGAAACTGATTCTTTATCTGTAGTGCAGAATTTACAATCTGCCTTAGGAGTTTTTCTTATGACTTGATCTTGTTAGATATCAAAGATAGGCTTAGATGGTTTTCCCATGTGTCTATCTCTTTAAACGATCTGTGAATCAGGTTGCCCATACTCTTGCTCGGGTGTCCGTTTCTATGTCAGGTTGTGAGGAATGGTTTTCTCACCTTCCTCCTTTTCTTTGTAATGTGTTTTCGGATGATTTAAGTTAATGAAGTTTAGCTGTTTGTTTAAAAAAAAAATCATTCAATTGCCGATCACTTTTCCAGATACCTTCACTGTGACTCGTGACCGGCGGTCGCCGGTCACTTTTCACCTGAAATTTCATCGGAAGGTGACTAGAATCCTAATGACCTGTGATAGAAGGTCATTAACCGATTTTTGAGCCTTCTTGCATCAAACTGAATTGTTGACAGATGTAATTTAAAAAGTTTAGGGAGCTAATTGACTTTTCAACTAAAGTTTGAGAGTCTATTTCACCATTTTCTCAAATTATAGAGATGTGAAAAAAATAGTATTTATGATAATGAATTACCGTGGCTATACTTAAAAAAATATTTGGAAGATGCAATACCCTAAATTAACAATCAACTCATCATTTTATAAAAGATGAGAGTTGAGACAAAATTTATCCAGTTTAAGGGATTATGTTATGTATGTAGTGTTCTTCAAAAAAAAAAAAAATGTTATGTATGTAGTGCAACGACTCCCCAACTAACTCATTTATCATTATGAGTAGATGTTATAGGTGCCCCATCACAGCGCTACTGATTAATTATAATTTATAATAAAAATCCTTCACCTCTACTCTCTGCTCTCTACTCTCCGGTCTCCACGACAACTATAATCAGTCAGTCACACCAAAAATGTCTGAAACAACTACCACTGAGTTTTCTAAAATCGAGTGCAGTGATGGCGTGACTCTCGACGCCCGGATTTTCCGACCAACCGCCGGCGAGCATAAGGGTGGTGATAGTGTGGTGGTGGTGCTGGTGCATCCTTATTCAGTGTTAGGTGGATGTCAGGGACTTATGAAGGGGATGGCCCGTGGTCTGGCCGATCGAGGACTCACGGCTATCACTTTCGACACCCGCGGCGCCGGCAGATCCACCGGCCGTGCTTCCCTCACCGGATCTGCTGAGGTCAACGACGTCGTTTCCGCCTGCAAATGGGCCACCTCCAACCTATCCGCTAATCGTATTGTCCTTGTGGGCTCCTCTGCAGGTTTTTTTTGTTCCTGTATTATTTTATTCAAAAAATGCTACTATTTGTTATCAGAATTTATACACTCTCCTATTTTATGTGCGGGTTATTTATAATTCAGATAAATTTTGGGAAAAATAGTAAATAGTGGCCATCAAACTTGAGCTGAAAAGGTAGGGAATTACAGAGAAAGAGACCAAGGTCGCCTTTTCCAGCAGAAAGTGACTACTGTCAGAAGCCCAACTTTTATGCTTCATTGCATCAAAATTTATTTTTATGCTTCATTGCATCAAAATTTGTATGCTTCATTGCATCAAAATAAATTGTTGGAGCGTAATTGCATATGTTAAAAAAATTTAAGAGACTAATTGACTTTTCAGCTAAAGTTCTATAGCTTATTTGACCCTTTTCTCTAAGTTTTGATGATGTTAAATTTATACCATTATATAAAATTTATATATTTAAAAACTCGTTAAAATATTATTAAATGTTAAAATTTAAATTTTAAATAAAAATGTGACACAATCCCACTATTTTTATAAGAAATTTGGTAGTAAAAAATCAAAGTTGAGTGTCAAATATAGCAAGATTATTCTTAGGAGGCAAATGAAAGTCATTTGCATGAAAATAAGTCAATTGAAAAGTGAAAGAAATTGATTTGTATTTGTTGCAGGAGCTGCAATTGCTGGTTCTGCAGTTGATAAGGTGGAGGAAGTAGTAGGGTATGTGAGCTTAGGCTACCCATTTGGATTCACTGCTTCAATCCTGTTTGGAGGCCACCAGAAAGCCATACTGCAATCCCCAAAACCAAAGCTCTTTGTGATGGGGACCAAAGATGGGTTCACCAGTGTCCACCAGCTGGAGAAGAAGCTCAGCAATGCAGCAGGGAATAACCAGACCCATCTTATTGAAGGTGTCAGCCATTTTCAAATGGAAGGCCCAGCTTTTGATGCTCAAATGGTTAACTTGATTCTGCACTTCATCTCATCATTCTAATCTTCTATTCAATGTATCAACACCCCCTTCCCACTCTGCCTTTGTTGGACACAATCACTATTGATTTTTAGCTAAATTACATGAAAGAGAATGTTGGTTGCAATACATGAAATTGATATACAAAGAAGATGTACATTGTCTTTAACAATGGAAATACATATTTCCACAAAGGTAGCTGCTGGCTAGCATGCATACTGCCATCAGTATGTTATACAAATGAAAGCTAACAGGGGGGCCTACCAAACACTGATTGATTCCTAAATGCATTTTTAAATATGACTGACCGAGAGAAGGAAACCTAGATAACAACAATCTCCTCGTCCTGCTGATCGGATATCCCTTGAACCCTTGCCATTTCTTGACTGCTGCCACGTCCTCGAGTCTCGGGATCTATGTCCACCCTTAAGTGATTGTATTGTGAATTTCTGTGCAGGATCTGTTGTCCATCTGAGTCATGGAAACAAAAGAAAACATGCATATCTTTGAGAACTAGGCATGGTTGGAAGATCAGAAACAGATTCAAAGTCATCAGTAAATAATTTTTTTTAAGGATCTCCAAGATCTAAAAAACCCAAATTAAAGACAATTTCCATTCTGGTATTAGATATCATACCATTTCCTCGATCACATGCATCTGCTAACTTTGCAATCACATCCATTAATGATTTTTCATGATCCTGCACAACCAATGGCATAGTAACAATCAACCTTCAGATGCTAAAGAATGAGACCAGGGAGGATATTTCTATATAACCAAAAGGGTTTAGCTTTTAACCTTTAGCATCTTCTTGGCCTTTTGAATCTCAATCAGATTAGGAGGACTAGCATCAATCACTTTCTCTACCTGTTAGTACATTAAAGTCCCCAAGTAAGAAAACGTTCCACAGATTTATCAATTACTGCATGAAAAATATATCCACAATATAGAATACCTTTTTTATCAAAGTTTCTGTGTGCAGTATTTCAATTTCATCACTAGCTGCCTTCTTCATGAACCCATTCTGGACTGCCCGAACTTCCTTCCGACATTGGTCCCTTGAGAAACTTCCACCTCTTTGAATGCTAAATGCAGAGCCTTGACCACTACCTCCAACAGGACCACCACCACCTCCACCTCCACCTCCTCGAGTTATACCAGGATCATCACCTATCCATCGGATATCATCAGGTGGAATCTACACGAGCAAGGACTTTAGTTGCATAGCCTTGAATAAATAAAATATAGAAATGACACATAATTACAGTATGGATGAAGCAATATAAAGATTTTGTAATTTGAAAACAGATGACTGCACAAAAACCAATGAAATCCATGCCATTATAATCATCTGAGCACATGATAAAGAATGAACACCTAGATGACATAGTGAAAGGCTTTCATAGAACACATTTTTTCAGTATTACTTTTAAAAGATAAAAATGAACTGAAAATGTTCATGGCATTAGTTGATTCATAATCAAAATTCAAGCAAAGATCAGTACTAGAATTCTCTAAAAAATTTGTATCATGAAATAACAGATTTCTAACATCACATAACAAAGAACTCAAACAATGCCTTCAATTAAGACCATTCAGCCATTCTGACTGACATTTAACAGGTTCAAAAAAGGAAAAGTCTAAGTAAAATACAGAGATTTCTCAATAATTTACATTTTCTCGAAAATACTCGAAAAAAAAACTTTAAAAAGGGAAGAGGGGGGGGGGGGGGTGGGGGTGAGAGAGAGAGATGAAGGAACCAATAAATGGCTAAACCAACTCTAAATTACAGCCAATAAATCCATTATAGCTTCTATTGAAAAAGTGATAGCATGCAACAATCAAAGAAATTGTTAAATCAATTCTGAAATACATACTAATGTGCTATTTTCACTAATATAGCCACTGCAGTAAAGCAAGTATCTCGGACTCCTCCAGAGGGGTATTAGAAGTTACAAGGCATTAGAATACATATGTTAACACCCTAATTGCAACAAGATGATTTTTAGAGAAGTGAGGATTGACAAGTAATAAAAAATTAAAATTGATTTCTAGGTTATAAAAGGTAATTACATAAAATGATTTATTCTGTATATTGAGGATTAAATTTTAACTAAACTGCAAAGTAATACCACACAAGAAGTGTACCCCAAAAATAACACAGTCAAGGAGGAACAAATTAATATTGGTTCTTAGCAAGGACTTCAAATGAGGTGATACGAGTAATACCCCTAGGGTTCAAATAGATAGGATGCATTTAGTAACATGGTGCACATCCTCTACAGGCAAGAATAATGAAAAAAACTTCTACAGGCCTATTTTCCAGGTGATGCTTGGAGCCATGAAGCTAACTTGATCAGCACTTTAGCTGAACTCAATCAAAACATTGTAAAGATGAACTACAAAGATGGATATGCTGGAAGCAGCACATATAGACAGTAAATAAGTACCTCTTTAAGATCAACCCATTCCCATGTTTCATTTGGAGTATTAACATCATAAACCAAAGCATGACGTCCCTGGAAAACAAGGAAAAAAATACAGTAAGGAAAGCAACAAATTTTATGGTGGAAACTGTCAAGTGTTATATAGTTCCTAACCGTATCTTACTATGACTATACCACAAAAGACCAAAGCCAAATTCAAAGATGATGGCAGGAAAAAATATACGAGTCTTTCAAATGATAAGAAGAAAGTGAAATGATAAAACCAAGATGAGTTGTCAGTCATGAAAAAATCTCAGTATATGGAGGCAAAGAAGGTTACAGCTGATAACTACTTACACTGGATACCACATACCCAAGATCCCTAGGACCCCATCCACACAATCCCCCAACAGCCCCACAGGTTTTTTGTTTTTTTTTTTTTTTAAATGCACACCACTCACCAAATATACAAAGACACTTACAGGGAAGTTGGAAATAATATTGAAAAATTATTTTCCTTTTTAAAAAAAATGTGTTGCATATTACAAGCGCAATTTTACCATAGATCCATAGAGCAGACAACAATTAAGACACATACATCAACAGGGTTGTAGTCGCTTATGACAGCCTCATAGAAATTGGTGTCTTCTGGCCATCTAGTCATAACTTTTCTCCCAACCAATGGATCACGGGATCTTATGGTGCTAGAAGAACCATGACCAGCAAGCTGAAATGGCACAAGACAAGATCAACATTACAATACATACAGATAAAAGATATTAATAGGTGAATACACACATGCACAGTGCACTACATGTAAACATTTTTGAAAGAATATTAAGAATATACACACACACACACACACAAACAACATACAGGTTTATGATTTATGCCTCCAGAACCCGATGTTGGTCCCCATTTTGCAGCTGGAGTAGATGGCTGAGTTGATGGAGCAATTGATTGATGGTGTAAAGACTCTGATGATGCACCAAAAGGTAGATGCAGGGGTTGAGAAGTTCTCTGCCTTTTGCGGGATCCTGAAATAGTAGGGCTGGCAAGTTGATCGTGAACAGGTTGGTTACCACCAACCTTTCTCCACTCCCTAATCCTCTGTATGAGGTCATCAGCATTGACTTTTGTAAGTAGATCCCGGTGCTCATCATCTGATACTCTCAGCTCTTTCCTGAGTTCTGTTATTAAACCTTCTTTCTCCTGAAAAATATAATAAGATAAGCATTTTAACTGCTTAACAATGTAGATCATGATGCTTGAAAGTTAAATGCATGAAACCACATACCCATGTTAGGGCATCTGACTGTGCTTTGAAAGCTCGTAGCACTGCACCATATGCTTCCTGTTCAAGATTGTGGATTTGGGCTTCCATATCACTGTGCATCCTTTGGTATATAGCTGAACCTACATTTGACCTTCCATTGCCAACAATGCTTCTTGTGGGGGCTCTATTATATTGTGATTGGGGTAGATCATCATCAGTACCTGCACTTACAACACTAGAGAAGATTCAAAATTTTATGATGCATATAGAACCCAGGGAGAAAAGGAAGAAGAAACTAATGTACCAGCTGGGGACACAATCATGTAGCACTTTCAATACAAGTTTATATGTAGACAGGACCCCCATTAATCAGCTGGGGACACAATCATGTACTCAACTATCATAAAAGAAGAACAGAATCACAGATATGAGGCATCATTCGAGGCATAACTTACACAGAAAACACTAAATTTCATCCACAAACCATACTTGGATTATTCCAAGACACCCAAAAGATAAATTCTTTGCTGACATTACACCTACATTTATTGGATTACCGTGATACAAATTAATATCCTTCCTATAGAAAATCTTAACCCGCCTCCCAGTAATACATAAGAAAAGCAAAGAATTTGTAACGTGCATGAAACATCTTTTTCAAATTGGTAAAGTAAAGGACGAGTTTAACCCACCTCCCTCCAATTCATGAAAAATGGCAGAGAATTTCATTTCAGAGCACACAAATCAACGGGCATAAACGCTTCTATAATAGCATAATCCTATTCCGTGAACAAATTGTAACAGTACATATCTCGAAGCAAGGTAATTACCAAAGTCAAACCCAAGCAGTAAACAAACAAGAATACCTAAAACCCCAAACCCTCCAGAAAAAAACGCATGGAAGACCAAATTTTTTCCGATTATTGAGCCTATTACATGAAATTTCTGTAGAAGGCACGCAATTTATATACGTCTGAAGACAAATATTGGTAGGAGAAAAAAAACTCACCGCTGCTGTCGATTACTTCATAGTCCATAGACCGAATCAGATCTCCTATTCCAAATTCAGTCCGGCTCCAATTCCAATTCCGATATGAGCTGAACAAAGTGGAAGAATTGGAAGAACAGCGCAATCCAAGACGCAGGAAATCGGAATTGCGATTTGCGCGAGGTGAAACCAGCTCTATACGGGGAGGGAAATCGGAGACGGGATTGAGATAGACCGCTATTTATGGACGAGAGTCACGTGACAACTAATTTGGGTTTGGGTTTCGGGCTTACTGTTTAATTGGGCCTCCTAATGAGTTGATCCTTCAGATTTACAAAATACTCTGGACGAAGGGCCCAAAAGAATCCAACTTTTGTTGGGCTTTTAGTTTTTTTTTTTTTTGAGAACATGTTGGGCTTTTAGTTACTATCCCCATATGACGTGTTTCCACTTTTCTTGTATTCCGACAATTGAAACAATTATATCCTAGATCATAGTTTATATTACAATGTAGACAACAGAAATACATGTTCATTTTTACTTTTTCAGTAGATTTATTTTTAATATGTTGCAAGCTTATTTTTAGTGTATTATCTAAAAAATTAAATTTGTAATAATATAATAAAAATAAACATGTATTAATGGTCATAGTATAATTTGCGTTAAAAGAGTGGAATCCAATTCCAATTGAGCTTTTACCATTTATGTTTGGGTATAGTAAGTAAATCAAGTTACTTGATCTAGTATATGTAAAAACATTTTTAACAAATGTATTTTTTTTTTCTAGATTTTATGTATAAATACATATTCTTTGTATCTCTAGACTCTAGTAACAAATTTCTTTCTTACCCTAATGAAGTCCATAAATCATTTTCAAATATAATTATAAGTAAAGATAAAGATAGAATGTGGGTTCGGGTATGAATATTTTATATAAGGGCAAGGCAATATGGATTTGACGTGCTTGTGAGTAGGGGTGAATTTAGGGGGCAATGAGGGCAAACTCTCGCTCCCCCCTCCCCCTCCTCACACCCTTTTATATATATATATATATATATATATATATATATATATATATAGTTATTAAGTGTTTAGGTAGCTTAGTTGGTTGTTTCTTAAAATTTAATATCATGTCATAGAATCAATCTCCACCAGCAACACTTTCATTTATTTTTGTTTTTTCGACCCTTTTCACAATAGGGGAGGGGCTTTATTTTGTATCAAAATTTGATATTTTGTTATAGACATTTTTTTACCCTTCACAATGTCAAAGAGGATAATATATTTGTGATTCATATCATATTTGGTTGTTTTGTCATATATATTTTTGAATTCATTTGTGAGTAATAGTATTGTATGAGTTCTTTGAGAAAATTGAGGTTGTTGAAGAATATTATGCAATTCATTCATTCATCCACCAAGGTTCTAGGGCAAAGGGAAATGGAAAATAAGTTTTTAGGATATTGTTGTGGGTCCTCCTCCACTTTGATTGCACCAATAATGAGGATTACCTTGTAAGCTAGCTTTCTCATACATTTGTAATTTGTGGTCCAATTATACAAATTTAATTTAAACTTATGAAATGGACATACATTATATATCATCGGATTTAAAGTGGGGATAGGGGGGGGGGGGGGGGGGGGGGTTGGTGGCAGATCCGCACAGCGCAGTTAAGGTGGTTGTTGGATGAGGTAACATGCATGCAGCAGGAAAGAAGCCCCAACAAGAAGCTTCAATTCAATTCAACTCAGGCATTGTTAGTACTATACACTTCACTTTAGTGCATGTAAAGGCAAGCATTTGAAGAAATCAGTGACAAGCAGACCAAAAGAACCCAACATATGTCTCTGTTAAAGCTATTTATATATTCTCTATCCTCATCATATCATATCATATATTGTTATGTAAAAACATTTTAAACAAAAAGCACCGAAAAAGAGGGTCGGTCGTCTTGGAATAAAGAAAACTACAGTAACACTAGTACTTGTAAAAGGAATTCCACCCATCCATGCTACCTTTAACCTTAGCTTCACTCCCACCACTGTGCATATATGTCCTCTCTTTCTACTCTCATCTACTTACAAACCCAAAACATCGTACATCGTCACTTTCTATGTAATTATGTATAACAATAGGCGCAATATCGTTTCTACCATTGTATTCATTGTTTTTTGTCATAACTTTTGTAATATTTTAAAATGTGGATACAATGAAAATGTGTCATGTAGAGAAGCATTAAACAAACTATGGTAAATTTTGCTACACCTACCCTAATTTAATTTTATGATGTATTTTCTGGCATGTTGATTGGAAGTTGGTTCAAGTAATTTAGAGAAAAACTTTTTTTTTCCTTAATCTTAATTAATATAAATGGTGTAAAATGAGTATATATTTTTTAACAGGACAGATTTAGAGGGAGGCAATAATGAGGCCGTTACCCCTCCACCCATCTCAGCCCAGCCCCATTATATATATATATATATATATATATATATATATATATATATATATACACACACACCAGCACGTTTGGTTCATGGAATGAATTTTGAGGTAATAGGAATGCTATTCCATAAGGAATGGAATAGGACGGGAATAGAATATGAATTGTATTCTATTGTTTGGTTCGCTGAAGGAATAGACTTTAGGAATGTAATTTCAGTGTTTGGTTGGTTCAAGACTTCAAGGAATAGAAATAGAATGTGTTTAAAAGACATAAATACCCTTATAAAAATGTATTATAATAATAATAATAATTATTATTATTATTATTATTATTGTTATTGTTATTGTTATTGTTATTGTTATTGTTATTGTTATTGTTATTGTTATTATTATTATTATTATTATTATTATTATTATTATTATTATATATGAAAAAAATATATAAATTATATATAAAAATATAAAAATCGTGAATGAACGAAATTCTAAGAACCCTAATCTACCATATGTCCCTATGAATATATACAAAGATATGTGTGTTTATAATAATAATAATAATAATAATTATTATTATTATTATTATTATTATTATTATTATTATTATTACTACTACTACTAATGAACTTATGTATAAACTTTAATGAATATAATGTATTATATAAATGCGTATATATATATATATATATATATATATATATATATATATATATATATAAGGGTATTTTCGGTATTTTAGTATAAAGGCTACTCCCAAATCTTTGGGAAAAGCTAATACCAAGGGGGTCCCTAGGAATGGCTATTCCCCCTGCAAAGGGAATAGGTCATTCCCGAGAATGCTATTCCCAGGAATAGAAAAGACAACCAAACAATGGAATAGGTCTATTCCCAGGAATGATATTCCATTCCCAACCTATTCCATGAACCAAACGCGCTATATATGCTTTAGTAAAAATCATACATAAACATTATCAAAAGTTGAGATAGAATATAGTTAGTAATTAGTAGTTTATTTCTATATAAAAATTAAAAGGTATAGAGGTCAAACGTTACTGGCTACACTATTTGTTGCAACCTCCAATTGTAAATTAATTGAGAAATTTGTAATATGTTACGTGTGATAAAAATTATTTAAAGTGATTAATTAATTGATATGAAATATGTTTTGTAATTTAATTATGATATATATTTATGAACTATCTAATCAACATAATTTGTCAAAGACCTTATGGTCTAGTGGCACCCGGTGTCCCGATTTACATCCCCACATAGATGATGGGAGTGGGTTCGAGCCATATCAGTAATACTACATTATAACAGAGTCTAAGTAGGAATAATCTCGAAGTTTCAAATATATACGACATCGTACATAATATAAAATTTATTTCAATCATTTCATTTTATCATTAAATATTTATATTTTTTGCCCCTACCAAACGATATTTTTTGATCCACTCCTATTTTTGAATGTAAAATAATATTTTTATAAAGCTATTTGATTTGATTCTATTATTATGAAAACTGTTCATAATATGTGAATGCACAGTACATTCATATAGTAGTCGCCGTATTTTTAATAAAATTGGTCTGATCCATTCAATTTGTATAGGTGTAAGGCTGAAATTAATTCTTAATTTTTTCTTGGGGTGTTTTCATGTATCTATGCATATATAGAGAGAGAGGACAAGTTGATCCGGGCTTCTTTATCGTGATCACAGTGTAGGTGAAAGCAAGATTTTGTCTTTAGAATCGCAATCGGTAAAAGGGATCATGTTAATTAATCCCTGTATTAGTCACTGGTCCCGGGGAGTGGTTGGCGACGTCAGGATTGGATTAAGAGTGTTTTGGGATGTACGAAAATAACGTAAGACTTACTATTTTGCTCTTTTACGTACGCCATATTTATATATTTGTTAGTTAAGAATTTTATCACTAAAAAAATAAAATATTTGTAAAATTCGTTCTTGCCGCTGTTGAAATGGTCATGAAGTTGGTAAACTAAACAACCCATACGAATATGCATGCGTGCGTGTAAGTATCTGTACAATTTTCACTCTAACGTGAATATTTTATTACCATAAGGTAACACGGAGTAATATTTATATCAATTTGTATTATACTATAAAATTACAAGCAAAAACATATATTTGTATTTAACACTACAAAGTAGAAATAATGATACTAATTTTGTTAATTAAAGGTGGTAAAGAATGTAAAGTAAATAGTAATTAAACAAAGGTGATATCATGGACAATAGATTCAAGTAGGATTAGTTAAAAGCGCCGTTTCACTATCCAAATGACGACTTTCTAAATCACTTCTTTTTCCACAATTAGCTTTCGAATAAAGATTATATGTGCATACTTTAGTTAAAGTTGTATTAAAATAATACATTAATTTTGTTGTTAAGATAAGGTGTCCACATTGCAAAAGCATCAGATTATGCCAATAGATATAGAGAGAGAGAGGGGGGAGAGATTTGTCTCAACACTCCAACCCTGCAGCTACCTACAAAACTAAACCAACTGAAAATGCCTTGAAAATATCTCAAATAGACCAGAAGAGATTGGTCAAATATATATATTCACAATAAAAGAATGAATATTAAATTACCAACAACTTAATCTGAAGTCTTATGTAATTGATTATATATATATATATATATATATATATGGATGAGTTCTGGTGCCTAAAGATGCGATTAGATTTGAACCGGTGATAAAATCTAGATCAATGACTCAAATCAAAGAAAAAGAAAACGCACGTATAACAACTAGTACTCAAACTTATACTCAATCCTGTACTCAATTCTATACTCAATTGTGTACTCTTTCTGTTGTTACTTTCTTTCACCTTAAGAAAGAAAACAACACACCTTAAGAAGGAAAATCACGCACCTAAAGCTTTAGACTGACGCACTTAACTTTTCATAGCTGACGTAACTTAGGCACACAAACCACGCACATTAAGGATGCAAACCACACATCTTAAGAAGGAAAACCACGCACCTAAAGCTTTAGATCGACGCACTTAAATTTTCAACACCGCACCTTTAGACACACAGACACACAATACAAAAACCACTCACCTTAGGAACAAAACCACGCACCTTAAGAAGGAAAATCATGCACCTTAAATTTGGCCTAGATGCAAAAAGACCAAATTGCCACCACGCGTTTGTTTTAATCAATGTTAATCTTGGACGTTGATTTAGGCAATATCAATAGCTCAGATTTAACCGCACAATCACACCTGGAAGGCCTACCGCACGCGAACATAATTATATATATATATATATATATATATATATATATATATATATATATATATATATATATATATATATATAATCTTAATCATATGAGAACCAATCCTTAGGTGAAAACGAGTGGACAAATCCAAATTATTAATCTGCAAGATCTGATGGATAAGAAATCAAGTAGAAAAGGAGCAAGATCATTTTTTATAAATATTACAAATTTTTAAAACGAGCGGGGTCTATTTATGAAAGAATGAATATTCAATTATAAACAACTTAATCCGAAGTACACTCTTATGTAAGATATTTAGATTTCTTAAACAAGATTTCAAGTTGAAGCCAATGAAATAACAAGTATTATTAAAATGTTTCAAAAAAAAAAAAAAAACAAGTGTTATATTAGAATAATGCTTTTCAAATGAGGTGATAAGAGTTTGAGAATGTTTGGGTACAAATTAATATGTAAACATGTATTTATCTTGAATAATTTGTTAAGATAGAGTTTTGGTTTTTGATATTAGCACAACCATCTATCTGCTAAACAACTAAATGTAAAGAAGTTAATAGTTTTTTTTTAATAGCAACCACGTGGTGTAAGATTGATGTAAAAAATTGATTTTATTGTGACACTACAGATTACGATTTACCTCAACTACTAAGTCTTTGGGGCAAGAGCAGTATATTATATTATATATATATATATATATATATATAAATTGATTAAAAATGAGTAACTTGTGTGACCGATAATTAATCAATGATCAAGTGGATTGACCAATATGAGTCGGTAGTTAATATATATATATGCGCCAAGGACCTTGTGGTCCGGTGGCATCAAATCCTTCCCTTTATATGGGAGGTGGTGGGTTCGAGCATTGTATTGCCATTCATGAGATCATGAGATTATCATTATTTAGCAAATTATTGCGTATATTTCAAGAGAAAATAATCTCATATCGTAACACATTATTATTATTAGTTAATTATAATATAAAAGAATCATTTGATTTGACAATATTATTTTTATTTCCGAGAATATCTCTATCATTTTTTCTATTATTGGTATAGAAATAGAGATACCCAGAGACACATATATCCATAAAATAAAAACATTTTGATGGCGTCCACAGTTAACATGCACTCTTGTCTGCCTACCCATGGGCATCCATTAGTAAAGCGTTGATCTAAAGTGCATATATATATGCCATGATGAATTAAATCGGAGCACTAGAACAGACCATCAAAAGAAAAATGATTTAAAGTAGTGCTTTGAAATTTGAATTAAACACATCTCAAACTATATGAACACAAGATGATAATATAAGTCAAAAGAGGAGAATTGCACAATTCCCACAACCCCATCCGTTCAAGATTTAACCATTCCATGCACAATTCTCCATACCCCCCATTTTCCATTATGTAAGTAATCATTAAAAAAAAAAAAAAAAAAAACCCCAAAAAAAAAAAAGTAAAATTTAGAAGAGAGAGACAGAGGCTATTGAAGCAAGCTAATTAAGTTAGCTAGCTCATACACTTCTAGCCAGCATTTCTTGAAATCTCCTATACGACTCAACTTTCTCCAACCGGAACCTCTCATGAGAGTTAGCAATGAACATATCCGCCAGCCGATCAATGTCGTCGCCGCCGGCGCCGCCGCGGCCACCGTTGTTGTTCTCCTCGCCGCCGCGGCCCTTCTCTTCGAGCCAGTGGAGGTAGCCGGAGAGCTCCTTGGGGTCCTCACGATCAAACGCGGCAGACAGGAAAGAATTCCACGTGGGATCGTAGTAGACCCGGCCTCCGGCACCGGCGCCGGCGCCGGCGATTACTTCCGGCATAGGGGCCGGCGCGACGTGGGAAGAGCACCAGTTATAGTGAAGCCTAAAGGAGCCAAGAAAGAGCTTAGTGTTCTTGTTTTTGTGGCTCTTTTTCATCATCAATGGGAGGTGGAGTAAGTGGACGACATGGATGTCCTTGAGGAGGTGCAAGAGAATGGACTTGGCTTTAGCGACGGCGCGTGCAATGCGGTAAAGATGGGAGAAGATGAAGGTCTGGAGAAGGGTTTTGAGCTTCATGGAGCTTAAGGTTGAAGAAGAAGAAGGGGAAGGAGAAGAAGAAGAGGAAGAGATTTGTTGTTTGTTAGAGGGGCCTGCAGGCATGGTGGTTTCTGGTTCCCTGGAGTTTTGTGTAGTATAGGGAGATAATGTGTGGCTCAAATCTTCAAATAATGGATATATAAAGGCGGGTGATTACCAATTTGCCACTGGCAAGTTAGGCAATTTAGAAACAGTACCAACTACCAACTACTTTGTACATTTTGAAATCGATCACTTTTTCTTTCTCCTCCTCTAGGGGCAATATAATTGTATAATATTTACCCACCACATCACAATAACTATTCTTTCATCTTTTTCGAACTAATCCTGAATCCTATTAACCCGCCATCATACTCATGAAAACGTAAAATCGAGTCTATCTAAATTTGAACTTTACACCAAGCTGTAACATTCTATGCATAAGGAGCCCAACTCCAACTCCACACCAAATATGTGAAGCCTATTTGAACCCCCACCTTACTGCTAGAAAAGAGTATCAAGTGCAACTGCTCATTCACTAGACCACTATCCTGGAGGCAGCTCTCATATCTTTTTTCTTCTTATTATTTTTTTATTATTTTTTTAACTTGAGTAGCACACCCTCTTATTTTCAGTAACATGCAATATACTTTATTTTGTCAAAAGTTATAATGGGTGAAAAATAATTTTGTTTCTTGTATACTTGAGTAACGGTCAACGTTACGTTTTGAATATAGAATGTTGAACTATTAGTCCTCTAAGCAAGTCTCGCTTGCAAAATTTATTGTTATATCAATCGGCCGGTCTATAGCATACTCTGATATAAAAATAAGTATAAATGTGTGTGTATTTTATATTTGTAGCTAGCAAATTGGAAGACAAGGGCATTGAGGGCTCACCCGCTATAATATTTTGAACTTACAACAGTGGAAACGAATCAAAAGATGGAAAAAGGGTCATTTGAGTAAAAAGTGGTCCACCTTATAATCATATAAACAAAGATACTGCACAACAAAAGCAAGAGTCCAGACTTGTGAACTTGCCCAATTTCTTTTTTTGTTATTAAATTTATTTATATAATTATAGTACAAGTCTAAACAAAATTTTAAGCCAAAGTAAAAGTAATAATAACATTTTCGATATTATCATTACAATATAATTATATTATCTTTAAAATGTCCGAACCTTAAAAATTCATTCGACAAAAAGAACGAATAAAACTCATTTTGCTCAGTTGGTCACAAAGCTGAAGTTTAAAAAGAAAGATTAGAGATCGAGTTTTACAAACGGTAGTGTGGGAGCAACCTCTCAGTTAGTTCAGTGGATAAGATGGATGCGCTCTAGCGCACTCAAGAATGGGACGGACGGAGTGGTCTGCCGGCAAGCTCGTTCTGATCTTGGGTGCAGTATATTGGAATCCTGAAGCACCACCACGAACGCTACCGCACGTCCACCTGTGGTATGGCAAGGCACTACCCTTTTATGCCAGTAACCAACTCTGGCCTAGTAGATGGTTTCTTTTCCCCTAAATCGAGGGCTCATTCTGCGTAGTAAGTAAATAGACGGTTTCTTTTCCCCTAAATCGAGTGCTCATTCTGCGTAGTAAGCAAATGTCTAGTCTATGTGTTCAGCTGAGTTATCACTTATCATGATTTATATCATCCCAAAGACTAAGTTGGGTCGGGATGTGGCTGCGTGAATTGAAGGCCCTTAGGTTAAGGAAAAAATTCATTTTGCTCACATTAATTACGTATAATCAATAACTAATCAGGTAAATGTGTATATATCCGGATCGAGTTCGCAACTCGAAGAGGTAAACAAGGCTGAATCTTCGCCGAAATTACAAAACCAATGTTTCATATGTTAATTAAAGGATTTAATAACATTTATAGTATTAACTATGTGCCACAGCTAATGTTGTGATCAGATTTCAGCTAAAATCAAGCCCCTTTGCCCCTACAAACCAACAAAAGTAGCAAGCAAAAGAACAAAAGATAAATGACACAGATCTCTTGTGAATTTAATTATGCCCATTAGGCCCTTAGCTTATCCCTTCCCCTATTATTTTAACAACCTTTGGACCAAATGAACATGATGATATATAATTAACTCTAGGGGAAAAGATGGAAAATGATTATATTATTCGTGGTGGAATTTTGGTATAATTCTATTACAATGGTAGGTGGATCCAAGATCTCTTCCTTCTGGAGCAACGGTCCAACCGAGATAGTCAGACAATTAACTTGGTAATTACAAGATTTTAGATTTAACTCTTTGTGAGAACTGTCTATTGACCATCTTAAGTTTAAACCGATAAAGTATATTAGCAACATATATAGGCTAGTTTACCTGGCCTCCTTGTGACTTTTTACTGGCTACAATAACAAGGCAGGTTTCATCGATAGCTCACATTTAGGAATCGACTGTGAGCGCAACTTTCCTATAAATCAAAGATTTCCTAGCTCCTAATGCTAGTAATTTACTTATAACTTGTCTTTGGTGGCAATCAGACACCCCGACCTTAGTACGTAACATCATTTAACAAACACTCCTTGTTATGTTGAGTTAGGTCCTTGAAGCTAGGTCAAAGCCGTCTCTCAAATTGATTCTCGTGGGTCACTACTTATGAATTGACTCAAAATGTTGCATGTATTCATGCCCCCAAAATATTTTGCAACGCCTTTAGAGTGGATCGAACATACCGTGAGAAGTTATTTAGAATAGTTCGAACACATTATTTCATTAAAATAATATTATTGGATTAGGAAATATCCCAACCAAATTAAAGTATTTAATACTATGTATGTTAAACTAATTAAATATTTGTCTATTCCACCCACAAATAATGCAATGCATTGCAGGTGGCAGATGTCTCCCTATTTCAATGCGTAGCCGAAAGCACACTCACAATCTCTAAAAGAATGTAAAAAATATAACCTAACTTTCAACAATGGTCATTACATTATTTCTAAGAGATTTTAGATTTTGTGGCATGGATTAAGTATATAAGTATACATGCATGCATGTTAGTGGAAGTTTCTGCTACGCTCCTATTTTTATAATTATATTTGAATATAGTTGTCTTCTTCTACTAATAAGAATAGAGATAATAACTTTAAGTAAATAATTTTTCTATTTAGAATATAACATAATATAACTTTTGTATATACAATTTACTTGTAAATTGTAATAATTTTGTATCACAGATATTGCATGAGAAGATGGAAACTCATGGTGGTCACTTGTTTGTTTAATAGCGTATGTAAGAACACAGGTGAGGACACATGAGCACATTAACTCCACCCGGAACGCCGTATAACTAAAACCAAGCTGACATTAATTGGTTTGGGTTTAGCACTTCCATAACAAGATTCTCTCCTCGTGATCCAAGATTCCAACTTAATTAATTACCCCGTTCCCCTTTCATATTAGGTTTTCAATCTTACCTAAGAAGACACACATGATGAAACCGTTGAACATGCTTCAGTCCTTCACTTAGGTACAACATCATACTTCCCATAATATAATATAAAAACAATTACAATGGTTGTTAATTTATACAAAATAGATCAAGAAGTAAACCGGTTTATACATTTCACAAAGAAATTCACATTACCAGTGTCTTCAGCAAGTCTTATTTTGTACATATACCTTGTAATTACGAGTAAAACAGAACTTTTAACTTTTTGTTTGAATTAATCAATCAATAGAGAACAAAAGACAATGGAAGATTGTGGAGATTGGAGAGTGATTGATGAAATTGAATTTTCCTGACATCATCAGCAGGAAGAAAGAAATAGCAAAGGTGGGTGGGGAAATTGGAACAGGTAAACAGTAGGTGAAAACACTTTAATGTGTGTGTTCGTACCAAAAGATACAATATTCATCAATCACAGTGAAGAAGATCATTGGGAATACGTCATATCTCTCCCTCCCCCTTTATTCCCTACATCGAATCATCACTTGTCACCCTCACAAAAAGAAACGAGAAAACATCGCAAAAGAAGAAAAGCAAAAAACAAAAAAAAAACATACAATTACATATGCCCCATCCCATGTAATTCAACATTATATATATCTATTCCTGCTTTCTAGGTTCTTGCAACATTTTCAAAACTTCAATCTTGCTTTTCTTTAATAATTTCCTGTCTTTGTTTCATTGTTCCCCCTCCATATATTCCACTTTTTTCCCTGTATGATGGGATTGGATTACCGTGTTTCAGTCACTAATGTGACTCTAATTTTAATTACATCAAAAAGCAACTTATGATTATAAATTTAACTCAATTTTTATATTTAATTTTGACCCACCATATTGATGATGTGAGTTTTATCACTCAGCAAAATACATCGATAAATAAAATAAATTATTACTTTTACACGAAATCTTGTAGAGGAAGACACGTATAATGAATGAGAAATGATGATTATGTTATTATCATTAGGCATGAATTGCTGTAAATTAAAGTTTCACTGAATTGTGTAATATATATGCAGCAAGATGTAACATGCTACCTAATTAAGTTAGCTAAAATATGAACAATTAGTAGTACAAGAAATTCCCAATCCATGTACGAGGTAGCTAACAGAATGTTTTGGTGCGTTTGGAAACTTGCCAAATTATGAAAGCCTCGTAATCATTGGAAGCCTGAATGACTTCATCTCCATTAATCATTGAGATGAGAAGGTAGATGATAAACAAACCATAACGTCAAAAAGCAATTTTTTCCTAATTAAGTTAATGTGTTGATTTAAAATTTCTTTAATTTATAAAACTTGAGAATATCTTAAAACATCAATCACTTACCGTAAGAATATAGATCTTACCAGAATTAGAGCTTATGGATCATTGATTTAATACCCCATTCAATACGAATGACTGATTCAGTCGTAAATTATGAGGGTATGATTTAAGAAAATAATGTATAATTGCTGAGAGTGATAATAAGATCGGTAGAACAATAGTTAAGAAAAAACGTGCAAGCACAAGTCATCTAAAGTAGGTTGGGAGCAAAATTATATTGAAGATTCAATATTATGAATGCCTTGCAAATGATGGCCCTATTATTAGTCCTAACTAATTGAAAAAGGTTATACCAAAAATCAATCATTATACCATGGACCATGATTCAGCTTGTAAGGTGAACCATAGACATATTGTTCATTTTTAGTATATTAATAAATTGAATGTTCATTTTTTATATACTGAATGTTTATGAACATTTATTTGTGATTGTCATCATAATTTGAATCACGATCCATAACATAATTTGATAATCTTATATTTAGCATAACATTCCAACAAGCAATTATTAGTTATTTTGCACAAAAAAAAAAAAAAAAACAATTTAATCCATCAATTGACGTAAGTGAATATGTGTGTGCGACGGTGGATCGGATGCATATGTGAACATTATTTGGATGAGTCGTCACACAATACTTAAAGCTAAGTGGCTGACTAGAGAAAATGAAGGTGGGTGATTATGTTACATGCAACAAAGATACGATGTATTATTGATCCAAAAAACCTCATCTTACGTGTTGTCCAATTCATCTTTCTCAGTGATTGACAATGTCACGCCGTGATTCCTCAACATTAACTCCTTCATCAATGTCGTCGTCTTACAATTTGTCGCACTCCTGCTCACTACAAACCTCATCACCAGTCTTAAAACAAAAAACGATAAACCTCATCACCAGTCTTAAAACAAAAAACGATTTGTCAAATATCCTGTGCTCTAGTGGCACCCAGTTGCACCCTATATGGGGGGAGATGAGTTTGAGTCATTGTAACAAAGTCAATAGTATTAAAAAAAAAACTTATAAATAGAATTTTATGAGTCACGATAATTTGACTTTGAAGTCAGTTAATAGTACAAGAAATTGGAAAACATGGCGGGAAAACAAGGTAAATTATTATGTGGACCCGGGTCCACCTTGGTTGTGTCCAAAATACACAATTTACATATTGAATGTTTACAAATTATAAATTGAATGTTCACAATACATTCAGTATGTAAATTGTGACGGGTCCACCTTGCAATGTGGACCGGGTTCATGGTATAACTATTGGCGGAACAAGCATTGGGCCAAACAATAATCAAGTTGGGTCTTAGCCCAAACTATCTTACATATATGTAGCCAGAAGCCCATACGAATTTGGATAACCAGTTTGGGGCCCAACCCAAGAAACAAGTTGCTAGATAGGCTTTCAATTTGGAATTTCAACAATTTTTTTTTAACGATGGAGAATAATATAGATTTTACTTGAAATTTTTAATATTAAAATTTTAATAATGTATATTATTAGACCATCCAGACCTAAGAGGTTTGCTATCTTTTCATACGTATGTTCACTTCTTTTTTTTTTTTTTTTTTTTTTTTGAGTGATGAGGGGCTCACATCTGCTATCTGAGAGTGTACGTTGGATAAATGTCGTCTTGTGATCGTAATGACAAAACATCACAATGAGGTAAACTAGCTCTTAGGTTGTTTTTCATAGTTGACACACTAAAACCAAGTTCGCCAATAGGCTAATCCCACAAGTGCCGAACTTGTAACATTGTCGTTACCAAACCAACAACATAACTTACTGGGCTAAAGTTGCCCTATAATATTGTATATGTAATGTTCACTACTCTTTTTTTTTTTTTTTGAGTGACAAAGTAAATCCACTGTCACAATCTGAACGTATGCATTGAGTAACTACACTTATATCAGTATTGATGAATAATTGTTACGTATCTTTATATTTCACAACCTAGTAGTTGGATATGAAGATTTTTTAGTACAAAAATGCATGTTATAATGAGGATAATGTGGGATATGTCTGCTGTTGTTGGGAATGATATATATTGAAATGTCAATCCAGAGATTATAATTTGTTGAACAACTAACTATATATACATGGGCAAACAACTGCTAGTCAGCTACAAGTCTCTGATCTCTAACCAACAACTGGTACATGTTGTACAAGGTACATATACTATAATAATAATCCTTGTAAAAAAGTACAAAGGGGTTTTAAGTCATTCTCATACAATGTGATGTTGATGGGTATGAGCTAAAACACAAAAAATACAAACTCGTCATGTAAATTAATATCTATACCGTGAAAATATAAGTTACTATCTGAAGAATGATTTCACTCTTATTGGGATCATTATATTACCCAGGTTTACACAAATATTTTTGAATTTATGATAGTTACATACTGAAAGAGAGAAAGAGTTTGGTTTTTCAATAGCATACATATCTCAAGATGATTTTTTTTTTTTTTTTTAAATTTACTTCTATCAAAACCCTTTTATACATATAGAAACCCCATAACAATTTTTGAAGAAAATCAAATTAAAATAACTATATAAAATATTATTAAATATTCTCCTAAAAACTGAAGGCACAGACTAGGAGAATGAATTAGTTATGATGGTCAATTCCAACTTGCATTTCCAACCCAAATTATTTGACTTGAGAGATAAACTTTATATAAGATTATAAGTGGGTTTATCCTTAACTAGTCAACACATTTTATTTGCAAATTAACTAGAGTCATTAACTCATTATCAAGACTAGTCAAAATATTTATGTTAAGCACTAAAGCACCAACGGGTGGGTCTATGTATTAAGATTGAATCTAAAATATATACTGTATGTATTTGGACACGGTGGCCGTCTAGCTTACCAAACTTTAATAATCATTTGACCATTAACGTACGTCCTCCAAAATCTTGAATTGTTTAAGGTTAGCAGGTGCTTGTGTTTGAAGAATTGAAAATTGTCAAAAATGTGAAACACTGAAAGCGGAGTGGACCAATAAAAGATTGGTGTACGTCTATTCGGCCACACTAAAATTCACGCGTTTTGTATGCTCAATTACCAAAAAAAAAAGTTCTACTACATGAACTCTCGTTTTATACACTCTCACTTTACCCCATGACGTGGCAATACATAATATATTATATTCATCATGTGGGTCCTAAGGAAAGTGTCAATATCAAACTTTTGTGTGAGAGAATAAAAGTATGGAGTAGAACTTGAGAGTTCAAGTAGTATTTTTCTTAGCAAAAGGTAAAAACACTGTGAATACTGCTTGCCTCACGTTGAAGGAAGGCATAATTATGAATGTAGGGGTAAGGATGACAATTTTAATTCGCTCTGCAAATATTCATTTAAATTTATCTTGTATGGATGAGACATTTTTAGATGACAGTGGGTAGTGAATTGGAGACGAGTCTTAAAATATTAAATTCGTATAGAATCTTGAAATGACTTTCTTTACAAAATTGCACGTTCGTCACAGCTTGACCATTCACCTCCAATTGTCACCAACCAAGTTACCTTGAATAAAGATCACCAACGTAACCTTAACACACACACACACACACACACACACACACACACACACACACACACACACACACACACACATATATATATAGAGAGATTTGTTTGTAGATATAGAGAGACAGTTGGAGGGAATCTTGATAATTCATTAAAGTTTAGGATGCTTAGAATGTTTTGGTTTGATTAAGTATTCGTGAACTCTCTTACTTCCAGTTTCCCCACACACTTTTTATGTTTCTAAACTTCGGAAGAACTCTATTCATAGAGTTGGATTGCGGGAATGTCTAAAATTCAAACAACTCTGAAAAGTAACTGTTGGTGCTTGATGAGATGGTAGATGTCCAAAAAAGGTCATCTCATCCTTTTACATTGCACACCATTAACTATTGGGTATTAGCCAATGTCTATTTGGTATAAAGGAATTACCGAATTACTTCGTATCCAAAAAGTAATTTTGAGCTTTTCAAACTTGTTTTGATGTCAGGAGTTTTGAGGAATGTGTATAACATCTCTTTTTTTTATAAAGACATTTTATTCCTCGTATTGTCTTTTTTCATAGTACTTTAGTCCAGTAGGCCTTGGATCTATTACCTTGAGAAAATATGTCATGCATTTGCTTTGACTGTTGATTCCCATTGTTGTTGGATGGTAAAACATCTACCCGAATACCTCAACAAATGAATTACAAGGTTTGTCACTGGTGGGTACTTCAACTTAACTAAGTTGATAGATATATTGTTGAATAGTCTGCTTGGATCTGCTGGACATATATGTTGCAAAGATTTGTTGGTTGATCTATCAAGGTCTGCTGAAATTAATACTACGCTATAAGTAGCAATGTCTACCAGAAGGTTTTGTTGCACAATTATTTATGGTTTATAAGACATTCTTGACAATATCTATTGAATAGAACTTTAACGAATAAACTAAGTTTTATTTTTACATTTACAAATTGTCATATCAAACATAATACTTGCAACATAAAATTGGAGATACTTTCATTTTTCAGTTTCCATTTCTCCATATTTTTAATTTACTAACAAAATAATTAGGTTATACATAGAAGGGATTCAAACTATTAACCTCTTGGCACTATTCACCCACGTTTTTCTACTACATTTGGAGAATTGTGAGTCTAAATTCTCCAAAACTAATGAAAATGGAAGAAGCGAGATATGTTATAGAATTGGAGGATTGAGTTTAATAAATATGTTTTTCATTTTTAATTTTCTAATTCTCTAATTTCCTTTTTTTTTAGAAAATTATTCCAATTTTTCACTTACTAGATAAATTCCTTAACATTACACAATATTAACATCATCAAAATCTTTTTTTTTTTTTTTTTTGAAAACTCATCATCAAAATCTTAAATAACATTATTTCTAACATTCTATATGGTATTTTGATTGTTTAGATTCTTTAAAAACATTTTGGGTATAAAATTGTCCAATTTATCTTAATATGTTAGGTCGAGTCACCTCTACATTTGAAAAAAAAAAAAAAAGTACATGTTACTACCACATATGAAAAAAAATATATATATATATATATATATATATATATATATATATATATATATATATATATATATATATATATATAGGATCGCGTTCAGGTGAGAACTGGCCGCCCAGGAGAGAACTGAGAACGAATCACAGCGCGCCACGTGTCCGGAATGTAGTTGCAACTAACGTTATAACTAGGTGCACTTCATGTTATAACTAGGTGCACATAGGTGTACCCAGGTGCATAAATGTTAACAAGGTAAATTACTTGCACCTGCAAGTGAAAATAGGTGCACACGTGCAAGTAAAATGTATTACAAGTGCAAGTAAATTATACAATGAGCATCAATACTAAGTGCACCTAATGTTATAACTAGGTGCACCTATTGCTATAACTAGGTGCACATAGGTTGCAACCAGGTGCATGAATGTTAACAAAGTAAATTACTTGCACAAGTGCAAGAAAAATGTATTGCAGATGCAAGTAAAATGTATTACAGGTGCAAGTGAATTGTACAGTGAGCATCAATACTAAGTGCACCTAATGTTATAACTAGGTGCAACCTATGTTATAACTAGGTGCACCTATGTTATAACTAGGTGCACCTAGGTTGCACCCAGGTGCATGAATATTAACAAGGTAAATTACTTGCATTTGTAAGTGAAAGTATTTGCGAAAATAGGTGCATGAATATTAATAAGGTAAATTACTTGCACTTGTAAGTGAAAATATGTGGAAAATAGGTGCACTTGTAAGTGAAACTAGGTGCACTTGTAAGTGAAACTAGGTGCACCAAAGTTCCAGTTATTTACGAAAATGCCACCGCGTCATTTTTTTAAAATTGCATCTGATTCGTTGATCTGGACACGTGGACGACTGTGGAGCGTTCTCATTTCCTACCTGGGCGAGAGTTCTCACGAGAGTGCACCCCTATATATATATATATATATATATATATATATATATATATATATATATATATATATATATATATATATATATATATATATATATATATATATATATATATATATATACATGAAATCTAGTAAGTGTCAAGTTAGTGATATTTTTTCTTCTACTTCTAATAAAATAATCTAAAACATATTTTTTTCAAAAAAAAAAAAACATGAATTATATGAGAGAAAATTAGAATACATAGTAGTAATAAAAATAAGTTTAGCTATATATTAATGGTTAAATTAATTGGAAAGAAATGAAAAAAAAAAAAAGAAAAGAAAAAAAAGAGCATAGGTAAAGTGAAATTATGGAGCAATATGGTATAAAATGTGATTGGAGAATCTTAGACAACATTATTATAAGGTGCAAAGTTTTCAGAAATATGAAATCAAAAAATTATATTTCTTAATCAATGTCACATGACATTTGTGAAGATTTGTCTCCTAGTATTTAATAGACCTTGTCAAGTTGGAAAAATTTTAAGCGTAGTAAGCAAAGAGCCAAAGAATACTATTCCTACTATACACCAACTATGATTTCACTGGAGAAAAAAATAAATAGAAATTTTAAAATTAAAACAAATCTTTTATAGCTTCATCAAGAGGGAGTAAAATATGAAAGATTTTTTATTTTTTATTTTTATTAAACATAGTAATATCAAAGGCATGGGTCCCACTGATTTTCCAAGTTGAAAAACTCTGGTTTTATTTTAAAAATAATATTTTAATTTAAACTCATGAATAAAATACATATATTAAGAAAAGAAACTCTAAATAAAATATGGTATATAAAATTTTGGCTTTTTACGCTGCTGAACTCAGAAGCTATACCTATACTGGAATCTTTATTCTTAAACTTCATCACTGTAGTAAACTGAAATGGCTATGCGAGTTAGAATAAAGATTGTTGATTGTTGAATTGAGGGGAGAAAATGGGCATGCTTCCAAAATGATGCTAATAATCACAGCTACCATACTGAAAGACAACTCAATTACAACCCCACACCAACTCTATGGGGTCAACCTTAGCTTGGATCATGCTTTTATTTATGTCCACATTAAACCCTCCCTCCCTCTCCCATCTATATATATATACATATGTTTTTACTTTTTACCTTTTCTTTCACACTAAAATATTCCTTTGAAATTTATATATACCTTTGGCCAAACCTTCAACCTTAACCATTGATTCACTTTATACAACAATTCAAAAGGAAAAAAAAAAAAAAGAATTAACATTTTACCATTAAAAAAAAAAAAACTTTTTTGAGGTCAAAAGTTGCATGAAATTGTTAGGTACTTTTGGAATATTGCGCATCCATTAAAACACATTTTCTTGATTTTCTTCATTTAATAATATTTTAACTAAAACAAAAAAAATAATAATAATAATGGGAAGTAACTGCCTACTGTAAAACTTGATTTAATTTATTTTCCCATGTTAATAAAAAAAAAAAAAAAAACAAAGGTCGTTTTAACCACCACACACGATAATATTTTTCATCTATTTTAGTGATTAACTTTTGGTCTCAAAAAAAACTTTTGGTCTCAAAAAAAGTAATGACAATCAAATTAGTCATTAAAAAGTGAGTTAATCATTCAAAAAAGGATTGTATTGTAATTTTAATGGTTCCCACCGCCATTACTTTAGAGCTTTGATAGATTAGATAAAATTATAAGACGTGTCTCAATAATTTACAAATTTTTTAAAATTGTCCACTGGTGTAAGTAGTTTTCTTCAATTATCTACAATTAATGTCATTTCTAATTATGAATCATCACAGTAGCCATTACTTTAATCTTAATTTTGTGCATTTTCTGATCACCGATACAAAAAATGAAAGTAGAGGTTAAATGAAAACTTATAACACTCCAAAATATATGCGGAATTGTTTAATAAAATTCTTAAATCGTGACTTTAATACATAATAATATGTGACATTGATTCACTCCTATAATTAAAAAGAAGACTATCTCATAAATCAAAAGTGTAATTCATTCTTTTATTTTTATTATTATTATTATTATTATTATTATTATTATTATTATTATTATTATTATTGTTATTATTTTGTTTTGAAGTAATCCCATTGGTGCAATTTGATTGCAATCTTATCACTAAAAAACTACAAGGATAACTAAATTTCAAAATGAACTATAGTTGCATTTAGCAAACCCAATGGGGTAACTCAAGTGTCAAGTGAGCTCTCTTTGTGGGGAAGAATTCTGGGAGAACTCGGGTTCGATTTCCACAAGTGACGATTACCCATGGGCCAGCTCTTGTGCCTCTCGGAGCGAACGTGGATGGACTTGGACCGTTAAACGGACAGAGAAAGACCCCGTGACTACCAAAAAAAAAAATAGTTGCATTTAGCAATTATTGATAAAAGATTAATTATAGCTTTTTCTCTTTAAGCTTATCTTATAATATGTCAAGAGATAAACATTAACCTCATTACATGATAATAAAACTTAGTATGTATGTTTAAACGGACAGAGAAAGACCCCGTGACTACCAAAAAAAATAGTTGCATTTAGCAATTATTGATAAAAGATTAATTATATATTTTTCTCTTTAAGCTTATCTTATAATATGTCAAGAGATAAACATTAACCTCATTACATGATAATAAAACTTAGTATGTATGTTTAATTTAATAAACAATTCAAGTTATTTATAGTTTAATTTAATATCAATGTATAAATTAAACTATACATACTTGTAAATTGTACATAAATATTTTTTTTGAATACTACTGACTCTGTTATAATGTAGTATCTATTTACTCACTTATACCACAAACTCATAACCAAATCTCCTTTCAAAAAAAAAAAAAACTCATAACCAAATCTTAAATCTTAATAATCAAATGAATAGAAAAGTGAATAAATAAAATTTCAAAAGCCACCATTCTTTTACTCTCTAAAACCTAATTACCCAAACAGTCCAACCAACAAAATAAATCCTTAATTATTTTATACTACTTCTACTGCTGCTGTCCCATTTGTTTTTTCATTCTCTGCACTCTTCTTTGCCTCTGCCTTAGCTTATTCCCTCTCCCTCTTCAGCCTCTCATCATTCTACAGATTTATCTCTTCAAACCTCTGCTCTAATTCTTAACCTTTTCTCACTCTCTTAATTTTCTCATCTGGGTTTCTTTATTTTCTCAGATCAATTTTTTTTCCTGCTTCCATTAATATTCCAGCACTAATCTGAGAGAGCCAGGAGAGCTGGACAAAGCATCTGATTATTGGGGGGTTTCTGGTGTTTTGATTGGTTTAATCTGATTTTCGGAAAATGGGTTCTTGCTTAAAGATGCCAGTGTTGGCCGTTTCTTGGGAAGTCAGCTTCATTTGGTACGCTCCTTCTCTCTGTTCAAATCCTCGAAGCTTCACGGATAAGATTTATCAGTGTCTTTGATGGGTTTATGGAAAGATTCAATTTTTTTCCCCAGGTTTAGTTGGGTTTTCAGTTGCAACAAACTTCCATATCAACTATTTTCTATTGCTCTATTTCTCACTTTCAATGTTTTATCATAAAGATTTATTCTGTGGTTGATCTTCTGATTTCTTATTCCTACTTTTCTACTTGTTTGCAAATATGCTTTTTATGCGTGAAGGGTTTTTATTTTTATTTTTTGTTATGCATGTATGTAGTTTAAGATTTTAATTCTGAGTTTCTGATATACCCAATTTATGGTTCATTTTTGCTGTTTAAGTTCTTGAAATCTTAGGATTTTGTATGATTTACTAAGGTTCAGTGTTTTGTTGGATGATTATCAGTATTCCATGTCATGTTGTCTTATAATGGCTGACACTAAGAACACATAGGTTTGATTCTTTTCGATTTGTTTGTACTTGTTTTTTCTTCAGTTAGGCTCTGACTTCTGAGGATGTACTTCTATATAGGATTAGCTATCTATTTTTATGGTTCCCACTCTATATTATTTCAACTTTGATTCTCTTGCCTTTGATTATTTGAAGTACATGATTCCCATAGGTTCAACTTTGGGAAATTTTGGATTTTGTGTTAATCTCAGTGTATTCTAGATTCAAACTATTTCTTAAGACAAATATTTAAGGCCCCCAATGCTTTGTCTTTTTCATGGTAGAAATTTAGGTCAGTAAAGCTTTTTGGATTTGGAGAATGGGTAGAGGCAGAGGAAAGGGAAAGAAACAGTCTGTTCGCGAGGATCTTGGGAGTGGTGAAGAAGAGAAGATGCCACCTGTTAGGAGAAGAGGAAGGCCACAGAAACCATTGAAGGATGAAATAGAGGAGGAAGAGGATGAAGTTGAGAAGGTTGTTGGAGATGAAGAAGACGGCGAGAATTTGAAAAGCACCAAATCGAGCAAAGATATTAGTAATCAAGATGTTGAAAATGGCAAGAAGAGGAAGCGGCCTTCGCAAGTGAAGGAGAATGGTGACTCGGTTAAAGAGGAAAACGGTGTGGGAACTAAAACCAACTCCAAGGACTTAATAAAGTCGGTCGGGTTCAGACAGAATGGGAGCAGAAGGAAGAGCAAACCTAGACGAGCAGCTGAAGTTGGGGTCGAGTGCAGATGAACTTTGCGGCTCTAATAGCTTTTTTTCTATATTGGTTTATATGTGCTTTGCAAGTTTTGTTATGTCATATGGCTTTGATTTTGGATACCCCCATTTTAAGTTAATGAAGAATTGATTTTTCTCGAAAAAATATTCTCACTAGTCTTTACTCTTTAGTCTCCCGGAATATTTATTTGCTAGCTCTTTTTAGTTAGGCACAGTCAATAAAGTAAATACTTTACTTCTCCTATACTGTAGTTCTTATCACATTGTTCATGTCACACAAGTGTAATATACTTATCCACTTGAGAAGCGCACAGGAGCCTTCCGGTCAAGAGCCTAAATACTGATTTATAACTGATAGCACGGGATAATCGGAGTTTCAGGTAATTAGTTGAATTCCTCTTTCTTTTGTGACAGATTTATGGAGTAGCTATAATATTGCACTTTAAGAAAATTGCAAGTATTTTCGATGATTAGACAAGTGGACTAAAATTTGCAAAGAGCTCAACTTTATTGCTCCAGAAATTTTAGTCTGTACTTTCTGCACATTTCTTGCCTAAACATCATTGACTCCTTAAAATCTGGATTAATTGTCTGTTTGTTTTTAAATGTAATGGGTTAGGAGCATGACTGAAAAAGGTGCAGTGTGCTGCAACATATATTATGTGCATCAACAGGTCTTAAATGCAGTGTGCTTTCTTTAACATGTTTTATTTTACTGTATGCACACATGCTTGCTTTAACATCACTTTTGGTTAAAATTATTCAATAATCAGTATAAAGCAGTTGTGAAAATTTCATTTACATGAATATGCTGATCTCTGTGTGACAATAGGGATCAAAATGTTTTGGGATATTTCCTTCTATCATCTTCCCATTGCATGCCAATCTTGGACCTCTTCAATGGGAATAATGTGAAAGGGGTCTTTCAGTTAACATAACTAAATTCCATGTGATTTGTGCATATTGATAATGCTGATGAGTATTGGCTATATTAAGATGCTTTTCTTTTTTGGGGGTTCTTGTTTCAAATTCAAACTTGGTAAGGAACTAGGACAACTCTAGTCAAGTTGGTCAGACTGTTGGCTAGGTAACCACAATGTTTCAAGTTCAACTCCCAGTGGGAGCAGGGCATATTGGCCTTTCGGTTTGAGCCAGTCAGCTATGGGCAACCTAGGTTAGTTTGCCTCATTGCAGTCTTTTACCAGCTAGGGTCACAAGGCGAGATTTACCCAGTGCACACCCTTGGGTAGTGGCTGCGGGTTTTCTTCCCCGATATACAAGTTTAGGTCTTTAGGGTGTGAGATGTCATTAGTCCAACAGTAAAGCAACTGTAGTATACTGCATGGATGAAAACATACTGAGGAGACTTTACAAGTTGTTCCCTGTCCTTATCTCTGGAGTCTGCCCAGACTTAGTCTCTTTTGGGCATTGTCATCTTAAATTGCACCTGTCTGAAGTTCCCAAAGGCTGGATAGAAGTCATTGCTGGGCTGGAAACATTGAGGTGAAGTAATGCAACACTTCCTCCTTTATTTCCCCTCCAACTGCACAGAATATAAGTTGATTACTACTATAATATTATTGTTTTTGAAGTATCAGACATTTGCTCTGAATTACCAGTTTGCTTTCCATGCTCGTTTTGTTATTTTAACCGAATAATGTGGAAATGATAAACATGGTGGATGGGAGTTGAAGATGAGGTTAGATCAGACCATCAATAAACTTGTGGATTCAGCTTTGAAATTGAAGGTCAAACTGGCAGTTGTGGATGTGGAAGTTGGCATTCTCTTTTCAAGCAAAGCTGATGAGAAGGGGATACTTTTTCTTCTTTTCTTGTGGTCCTCCTCCAATGGGTAAACAACCCAAATATTTGGCATTTTAGTCCTAACAAAGACTTGACCTCATCAATTTGTGGATAGATATAGATGCATCCTTAATTATCCCGTGTTTTGTCTCCAAAATTATTACTAACGGCAATGGTTGAATCAAAATATTCCATAACTTATGTACTTTTATGAGAAAGAATAAATCATCAAAATATTCCATAACTTATGTACTTTTATGAGAAAGAATAAATCTTGTGTAAGGCTGTTTCACGTTAGACGTGTAAATCTTTTTAACTAAAATGTATAATAATATTTTAATTGAAATAGAGCTACTTAAGGACCCGCCTACCGATATTGAAAGGCAACTTGGTGAAATCGCTTGGACATTCAAAATTTTGTGATAAGTGGATAGAGTTCTGAACTTATGAATTTGAGAAATGTGATGGGTAAAACTTGAAAGAATGTAGAAATTATTCAACCATATAATAATAATGGCATACCACAAGTTGGTGACAAGTTGACAACCTTCAAACCGCAAAGTGACTGTCAACCATAATTCGTTTTTCAAAATCTTCTCGACATTAATGTTTTTTCACCTAATCTGACTTTAAACAGTCCAAGTATTATAATGCCATTATCAAACTCCTTAATACATGCATTTATATTGCTACCTATAAAATATAAAAATATAAAATACAATACAATGCATTTCTCATTTACATAAATATTTCATAATAATAAATACATTTTGATATTTGATATTTTCAAAATTATCATTTTGCTTTTTATAAGAAAATAAAAATTTCTCCCACTAAAATATACACATCCATCTCTCTTGGTGTAATTAGAGGTAAGATGAAATTTAGTGCAAAATGTATGACAATCCAGGTTGAAGTTTCAGTTTTTTGGCAATGTATTTTATACAATCCGCTAGTGTATAAATTATCCCAGTTACCATTAACTTCTCAACTATGAACAACAGAAAAGTAGGTCTATGGAAATTAAACACTAGAACTACTTGTCAGCAATGTATTAATCTCTCCGATAATATTGACAGGCCGCCCGTCGAACATAGATGAAAGTGTCTTCTCGCAGAGCTCCTTCAACTTCTTGGTTCTCACAATAGCTGCTTCCTGCATTAGAAACACCAAATACAGGAAATGAATTCAACGTGAATAGACGATGGGTAGCAGTAGTGGTTGATACAAGGGTAACAAGCTCACTTGTTTTGGCCAGGATGAAGATACAGAATTCTGCAGTTCCATGCGTTTAGAAGCCAAGTCTTTCAATCCCTCTTTCAGTTTAATTTCATGTCGCTTCTTTTCCTCCAATGTATTTGTCATTCGTTCAAGAAATCTGAAATTTAAATGAATACTTCAATCAACACCGATAAAGATCACTCACCACTAAGTAGGGAGGTACCGAGGCTTTGGCATGGTAGTTGTACTACCATGAAAAAGCAAGTAATACAACTATAATAGAATACTGGCACAGGGGAAAAAATATGCAAGTGTCACTCTACTAAATGGCCTGGAAAGTACCTTTTGGAGTTGAGGATCATGATCAAGTCACGAGTTTTCCTATTTGTCAGCAACGAAATGGCTGAGGAAACATCAGACATCATCATCTGAACTGAATCAGAAGTGTATTGTTGCAGCACAAAAGGGGCAACTGCCTGTACTTGATGTTGCAAAGATAAAGTTTCTTCATTTGTTGACTCAATCAAGCGTTGATTCAGGAATGCTTTAACCTGATGTGCAAGGTGAAAAAAAAAAAAAGAAAAAAAATGACATGAATTCATAGCATCATGACAATCTTTAGGATTTTCTAACAATGTATTCCATGTGTACAAGATGTGCACCTACAGACTGTCAAAAAATTGAAGAAAACAATAATGATAGTGATAGTGGTCAAGTAGAGAAATAATGTTTGCAGAATATATACAGACCTCAAATAAATCATCAAGAATTTTATTCCTATATTCTGTCTCCAGAAATGGACTCCTTTCATTGCTAGTGGTGTGGGCCTCAGTCAAGGTACTGGCATGTGGTACTGTATTCAGCAAGCCAACATCTTCAACTGCATCTACTTGGGGATTGTCGACACTAATATCCCAAGATATTTCTGATACAGGGACCTCAGGAACTGAGGATTCACCTTGATTCTCAAGATGTGGTTCCATGGCATCACTGGCATTAACAATTTCATAAGGACCCAATCCATTACCATTTTCTTCTGTTTCTTCTACAGTACCAATGTCCCAATCAATTTGAGAGCTGTCCAAGGTGATATCCCAATCAATGCCATCAGCTGTGATGTCTGCCTCAGTGATGGCATGGCTTACCCCACCATGACTGGCTTGTGCAGTTACAGAATGATGTATCTCAGTGCTCGCAGATACATTAAGAGAAGGTGGACTTTCTCGGACATTCCTTAAATTTTGTAACACAGCACCAAGTGTTTTCTGCAACCAGAAAAAGTTATCTGATAATATTGCCAGTACACATAACACTCATCATAGCACCATCCAAAAACTAGCAAAACTTTTTTTTCAAAAATAATTGTTATAAGTGCAAGAAAGAAATACTGAACTTGCTTTTAGACCAAAGAGTTAAAATCAAAACACAAGTAACGATTCTCTTACATTCTTTTCCATATGAGCATCTTTAACAAAGTTTGAATAAAATTCAATGGCTTGGGACACAGAATCACTGTTCAGTACTTCCAAAATTCTGCTGAAAGTGCTTGGAAGTGTACTTGTTGCAGTCTCTAATAATTCTGACCTCACATTTACTCCCTGAATGATTGGAGAACAGGAAAAGAAACTTAAAGATTGTCAAAGAAAAAGAAGTGAAAAGTAAGTAAATAATCACAAACAGAAAAAAAGGGCAAAACCTGCAATCCTAGCTCCTGGCAAGCTTCTATAAATTTAGCTGCTGAAAGAGTTGCATTTCTTTTTATATCGGCTTCCTTGCGTTCCAATTCAGATAATTGATGCTGAACCTTTTGAGTCTGTTTCTTATGGTAGGGGCTAGAGAACAAAACCAGTCAATCATGCAGGGTTCTAAAACATCAATCCTTGCAAAAAGCTTCAAATATTGATTTATGACCACTTCATAATATTGGCGAAACTTACATTTCATAATTAACATTTTGAACCATTATCTGGGCAGCCTCACCAAGGAAAATACGTTCTTTCTCATAAGCACGTACAATTGCTTCCCAAACACCCTGTCAAAATTGAAATAAAAGTTGTGTTTCACAATGAAAATACTATTTGGTTTTATAACAGAAGAGACAAAGAGAGAGGGTTGCCATTGATCTTACAGCAGCACCTGAAAGCTGACCAAAGATATTGCGGCTTTCTGGGGTTGACTTTAGAAGAGCCTCATATATGTATTTGGCTTCTAAATAACCAATCCCTGAAAAATCAATGTGAATCATCATGCTTGCAACTTTGCAATGCTTATGATGATACAAAACTCACAAATTGCATGATTGTAAATTCAAAGAAAGATATTTTACAAAACAATATCTATAAGCTTTGCCGTTGCCATAGACTATAATGACTTATTACACGTAATGAGCATTCATACTTCCTTTTGCAAAGTTGTTCAAACTCTTTGAGAAGAATTACTCAATTAAATCAACCCAGCCCAAGTCATGGGAGACAGAGTGAAAGTTAAACATGATTGAAATAATAAGGATAATGATGATGATGATAATGATGATAGTAATAATCACTATACTAATAATAACAATGATGTTGAGTTCTTTCTGAAACAATCGAACCAAGAAAATGATTTACTCAAGTTACTTCTCTCTTTGTTTTGAGACATATACTTTTCTTTTTCTTTCCTGTTTCCTAGTCCTATAATAAGCCCAGGCCATTCAAAAGTCGGTTTCAGTTGCATGCAAAAAATGCTGGCTAGGGAAACAAATTAAAAACCTTTCTGTTTTCCAAGCATAACAGACTCAAGCAGAGTTCAAGAAAGACATGCAAAAATTCTCACAAGTAAAGCTCCACATTCAGAATTTCATCTAATGTTCATGCAAAACGCTTCAAAGAATCGAGAACACAGTTTCTGTAAACAACCAAATCTTTCTAATTTCAAATATGAACGAAATAAAGTCTCCAATTCCACATGTTGAAAGTAAAGTCCAGCCGGAAGCATATTCGCAAAGCAAGTGTATACAAAAGAGAGTTATTAAACAAAGTTTCTCGGACTTCCACTTAATCTAAAAAATAGTTAACCTTCAGCATCGAGGGTATGAAAGTAAGGATCTAGGTCCTTGGGAAGAGAAGCAAACGCCGTCAAAATTTTTGCTCTCACAGCTGCAAGCCGTTTTCGATAGTCCGCCGGAATTCTCTTCCGATCGACCAACCATTCTTCATCCATTAAAAATAAAAAAAATCAGTTGAATTACTTAGAAGCTAATAAATCAGATAATTCCAGAATAATTCATGTATGCACCAAAAAAAAAAAGGAGAAAATATATAATTCAGAGAATTCATCTTCTTTACCTCCGAGACGAGCAAAAGCGATATCGATCGGAAGGTTACGAATGTCTTCCTGGTTCTGCATTTCTCCCTAATTTCTGCTAGCTTGATAAATCGATGGAGTTTCACAGTCACGCAGAGAAGAGAGAAGACTAGACGCTAACGTACGCCAGGAAGACTGGAAAAACTGCGGCTTGTACACTGAATGTATATAATGGGCCGTGACTGATTTGTGCTTTGGGCCTGTAAGCCTTTTTTTGCCTGAAATGGGCAATGGACTGCAATTTATATCGTCGACCGATCCAGAACGGTATAGCCTTTTTAAAATTAGTGAGACATCAATCACATTTGTAACAGTAGTACTCAAAACAAAAATCACATCATTTTTATAATAGGTATAATTTTATTTTTTTTTGAAATCAGGTACAATTTATAATTGTGTGAATTACAAGTCATTCATCCCAACAAAAAACTTAAACGGATAGTTGAACTGTTATATAAATTGAACTGTTATATAAATTACAAGTCATTCATCCCAACTAAAACCTTAAACTGATAGTTGGACTGTACATTGACATGAGGTTAGATTTGATTCAAAATTGAAATATGTGATATTTGTTTTTTTTTTCTTTCTTTCTGTTTGGTAAAATAAGTATAATTTATTAATTATATGAACTGAAGCATGTGTTTTATCTCAACTAAAATTTTAAAGTGATAGTTGTTAACATGAGATTAGCTCTGATACCAAATTGATGTATGTGTATGCTAATAGTTGAACTGCAAATTTATATTTATATATTTTTATTTTTGAAATTTTATTCCTCAATCATATAAAGTTTCTGAAAATTAGGTAATGAATAGAATTACTGATGAATATTTTACATTTCCAGAATTGAATCTTCAATGAGTCATGGGTTCTAGTCTACATAGAGCATTGAGCATTATATGAACTACACCAAAACTTTGATGGCTATTACAAGCACTAAACCAAACATTTGCTCTAACAATGATGCTGTTATGCTCTTCAGATATCATCATTTACAAGAAAGATCAATCCAAAAAACAAACACACTCTGGGGCTAGCCTGTAGGAGCCATTTGAAGTATCTTTTCTGCTTGATCAGGAAAGAGTGTGATCAAAAGAAGTGCACCTGGGAATTTGATCGTTTAAGAATAATCGTCAAAACCAGAAAGACGACATTTTTTTCAACACTTTCATTGTATTGGTGACAGATAACTTACAAATTAGTACAGTTCCTAGCACAGCTGAAATCTTTCCTTGTATAGTAATTAAACCGGCTTTGCCTGCATCTTTTAACTCTGTGGAACCGACAGAATCAAATGTTCCTGGAAAAAGATTTCACTCCACTAGTTTATCTTCACCTTCTAGTCTAGATAAGATGCTCAGGTAAAAGTTTGGCTGTAAGAAATTTTTACCTGGTTTTACAGATTGAAGCCCTGACGTTACGCATGCTATGTTCTGGAAACCAGCTTGCTCTAATTTTTGGGCAGCAGCTGCAGACCTAAGAGCATCCAAAGAAGATAATAAGGACTTGGGGTTTTATCCTCTCAATTTCGGGAAGAGAAAATATGAAGAAAATTCTCTCTATGAGAAAGTTTCAGTACAGGACAACCTTAAAAGCTAGCCATAATCTTCATCGAGAACTCTCCATGAACATAGTAATAACAGTTCTAACATGTAAACACCTTACCTTAATCCTTCTTGACAAACAAGTAGCAGCTTGCTTTCAGGTGAAAATTGGCTTCTAACAGATTGAACGAACTCAGGATTTGGTTTAGTAAAAGGCAGACCAAAAAATAAACCGGAAAAATTGTTGTGCACAGTTCTCTTTACTATAGTTCCTGTAATGTAACATTAACATAACATTAACTCAGCTACAAAAATAGCACATAGTAAGAAGAAGCACTCGAAAATACGGATCATACCTAAGTCATTATCTTTGTTTTCAATGAAAAGTGGAACATGACAACATTCTTTTATACGTGCTCGCTCAAACTGAGTTCTGTCGCGCACATCTACCACTGCATACCCATCAACAGCAACGAGCTTCTTCGCTTCCTCAGCATTCACAAATTCAACTTCTGCTTTGATCCCCAAAGCCCTTCTACGCAGTGGTTTCCCTTTAACAATCCCCCCTCGATACGTCTTGAGTACCAACCAAGATGTCCCCGGATTGCTGAAAGTGCAAACCCCTAGGCTATTATTCCATTTCTATGATGAAACCTAATACAGAAGTGTGCTAGATTTCAAGTAATATGAAACACTACAAAACGAAATGGTACAATTCATTACAGATCTACATCTATCATTCTCTTTTTTTATGGAAACAGTGGAAAAAATATTGATTGAAATTAAAGAGTTCTATACATCAAGGCCACCAACATAAACAGCATAATTGCATGGCCAAAACCCAAAAGAACAAAAAACTCTGTATAGTAACAACTATATAGAACCTATTAAATACATTATTTCAAAATATGAATTAAGATTTAGAGGTCACAAAAGAATTGCAATCAGACAAAGTTGCAGCAACCAACTCACAATGAGAAAACTTAAACCAAAACCTTAGCCATCATCTCAAAAGGTGAAGTTAATCTGTTAGCACTGTCACAAAAAAATCATATGTATTGCAGTTTATGAATCATATTCTACTTTGACAGAAAACCTCAAAACCCCATTCCACTAACCAATAGCATATGATATTTAAAGGGAAGTTGTATATTGGTGATAATCTTATCATATCATATACCAATACTGATGAAATGCTTCTACTCTTTGGGACTAATTGCAGCACCAAATCTTTTTTCTTTGGTAAAAATACAGTCTTTATAACTAGAATTCATGTAACTCAGCTTTCACAACCCAACAAAGCAATTGTATTCTGAAAGTGAGAATACCTTTGAGAAGAGAGAATTGTAGGAGAGCAGCAACCAATCCCTGCCATCCCTGGAAAGCTTTAATTTAATTAAATTCTTCTTCTCCTTCTTTTCTTTCTTGGAAACTTGACGAAACGAGAAAGATCGGTGCTGATAGCTTCTTGGCCAGCTTGGCCCAAGAAATTCGAAAGGATGAATGGGTTGTCGCCACGTGGCCACATCAGTAAACTGGATTAGATACTTCCATCTCGCACTCTCTGGAGTCTCGTAGATAGATACATCACAAATTCACAATCCAAGAAAGGATTTAAACCCATGCTATCTTATAACAGAATGGGTTTATTATATTGGGCTTTATCCCAAGCCCATAAGTAGACTTTTTATTTTTTTTTGACAAATTATACTGTGGACTTGTGCAGCACTGATACAAATTTATTTTTAGTATACTCCATGTTGAATTTTGTTCCAAATGTGATGGAAAAAAGATATCTAAGATGACCAAATAAATTATTTGTTTTTTGCCAAAGACCTTGTGGTTTAGTGGCATCCGGTGTCTTGATTAACACTCTCACATTAATGATGGGAGTGGGTTCGAACCTTAGGGGGGTGTATTCAATCACGACTTTCATGAACTTTTAAATACTTTTAAAGTGATGGATTTTAATTGACTTTTGTAGAGTTTTTGTAAACTTTTCTAGATACTTTTAAACTTTTATAAACTTTGTAAGAGTTTATAAATATCCATAGAACAAACATTTATAGAGTTTTAAAAACTTTTTCATATTAAAAAGTTTACAAAAGTCATTAAAACTCTAAATTGAATACACCCTCACAAACATTCCATAACTTCTATTAATATATTATCTATAAATTAACTTTATTCTTACCTTTACTCTTTTCTTGATGAGTATCTCTCATTTATAATTACTATAAAATAAATAAAGAATCTCTTAAAAAAATTCAACTTAATACAATAAATAAATAAATATATATATATATATATATATATATATATATATATATATATATATAATTAATAAACATACAATTATATAAAATTATAAACATATTAATTAAATAAAATTTAAAATTATAAATTAAAAAATTTGCTGCAACCAGCAGCAACTTGCTGCTGGTTGCAGCAAATATTTTTGCTGCACAGCAGCAATCTATTGCTGCTTGCTGCTGTTCGCAGCAGATTCTTGCTGCGATCGCAGCAATTCTTTTGTTGTGATGGCAATAAAAAATTTGTTTGAACATAAAAAAAAAATTACGAAAGATTTGAAACGTACCGTAAAATTGATGGAAAATTTGCCTAGTTTAGATAAAGGAAAAAAAGTTTGCAGAGAATATTGAAAAGTTTGGGGTTGGAGGGTTGGATTTCATCTATTTATATTAATGAAGAGAAAGTCGATAGAAATCCTATTCTGACAGAGTTTGTGAAAGTCAGTAACTTTTTGAATACCAGTAGACTTTTAATAACTCTATAAAAGTCTGAATCGAATACCCGTATACTTTTAAAGAGTTTTGAAAAGTTTTAATTGAATATAGGTAGACTTTTAAAGAGTTTATAAAAGTCTTAATTGAATACCACCAAACTTTTAAAGTTGATAAAAGTATTTAAAAGTTCATGAAAGTCGTGATTGAATACACCCCCCTTAGTGGAGACAACTTTAATAGGTTGAGAAACAAGACGTTGTTAAATGAATTGACTAGAGAAAGATATTATAATTACTAATTTTCCACTTATTGAACTTGTAACTGGGATTATCAAATTAACAATCTAGCTAACCAATTTTGTTGAGATTGTCTATTTTTAGCCCATACTTACATGTCATTAAATTGGTGAAAATGAGATTAATTATTATAAAATGGAAACTAAGTAAACAAATCAAACTGAAACTACTAAAAGTCTAAAATCATACGTGTACGTAAGTCCATGCTGAAATATTTATTATTTATATCGGTTATAGACTTATAGTTTCTAAAAAAAGTCATTGGATATTTATGCTTAATATTTGGTGGGCGTTACGAGATATGTGCATGGTTTAATTTATTATGATCTAATAACTCAATTATCTGCTTCATTAACGAATGCGTTGTATTTATTATTACATTCGAATTCATAAAATAAACTCCATAAGTATTTTTTTTTTTTTGAATACAAACTCCATAAGTATTTAATTTCATAAAATCATTCCACTGTAAAAATCAAACCATAACATTTTGTCTCATTTCATCCGACTAGTAAACTATTTAAGTATTTATTAGTTAAATTAACTTCTATTATTTTGTTTAGTTGTTTTAACATTGTCTTATAATTTTAAAATTTGAATTCATGTGTTATATAAAATATTTAATGTTCTAAATATATAAATTCTATTTAGTAATGTGAAATTAAATATTATAAAATTATAAAGAAATAAGAATCAAATAGGTCACCAAATTACACACCATAATACAATTATATCATTGAACCTAAAAAACTACAATTAAATTCTTAAATTAATTCATTTCATGCAATTTATCCAATTTTCCAATTTTTAACATGTTATCCCATTTTTAAAAAATTAAAATAATTTTAGATAAAAAAATGAAAAAGAAAAAAACTTCGTCTCCGACCATGGAGACGAAGAAAGTTTCATCGTCTCCAACCATAGACGAAGAGACTCTTTGTCTCCAACCATGGAGACTTTGGAGATGAAGATATTTGGCCATAGAGATGAAGGTCTTTTCGTCTTTGGCCATGGAGATTCTGGAGATGAAAGTCTCTTTGTCTCCATGGCCGGACTCTTCGTCTCTATATTTGGACTATTCGTTTCCCGATCGGAGATGAAGTGTTTTTTTTTTTAACTTTAAAATTTGTTTTAAAATATTATTAAATTAGGTAACATTTAGAAGTTGGGAAATTGAACAAATTGAGTGAAATTTGTTAATTTAGGAATTCAATTGTAGTTTTTATTTTTACATTCGGTGGCCTAATTGCATTATGGTGTGCAATTCGCTGACCTATTTGACCCTTATATTACAAATAAACTCTTAACTTGGAGACAATGGCGCAAAATAGAGATTGGGTTAGGGGATGGGAACAGGACCCTTATTCTCCGCCATGTCCTGACCCATTGTCATCCCTACTAAAGAGGAAAGACTAGCTAATGAGCAAATATTCAATGTATGGGGTGTTTTTTTTTTTTTTTTTTTTTGGGGGGGGGGGGGGGGGGTGAGTGAAGGAGTACATGGGGGCAATTGCTTGTCATGTCCCACATCGTGAGGCTTTAGCAAGGAAATTAATATCTACACGTCATATAAAAAGCAACATATCATTCGTCCAAAAATCTCATCTCATTATGGAGCATTTAATCATCATTGTTATTACCATCGTATCTCTTTAAATACAACACTTAATACGGAGTAACTAAAATAATTTGCATTCTCTATTATTACTATAATTATTATTAAACGATAATTCAATAGATTGAAAAGAGTATAAGATACTAGCGTTTCACTATTAAATCTTGCATTTTTGACATCTTACATTCCTAATTTCCTAGTTCTATGGTGGACTTAGGCAAAAAAAAAAAAAATTATGTGTATTTATTAGTTTAAAAGAAAATCTTCAATTTTTAAAAGAAATAAAACAGTTTACACATGAAACACGTTTACTTATATATTTAGAAAATAAAAAAGATATAAAATAAAAATTAGAGAAATTTTTTAAATATAGAATTACAATAAATGACATGTTTTGACTGGAAATTGCTTCATAAGAAAGAAAAAGATTGTAATTAAGAAAAAATAAATAAAGAGACTAAAATGGGAAAAAGAAAAAGAGGGAGGTCTAATTAAGTTAGAGCATTTCTATTGGTAATTTTTTTGGGTTTTATTGTGAATATTTTGTGATGTAAAAGATAGAGGGAAGATGCGTTTATCTACTAATTTAAGATTTATGTTATAATTAATACAAAATATGTTACGCATGGGTGTGACTTGTAACCCAATAGACATGTGTCTCTCATGTGTCTATTGAACGCATTAAGTGACCGCCCAACTTTTCTATTCTCCCCCCTCCCCTCGCCCACTCCCTCTCTCCCTTCTTTGTTAGCTCCTAAACTTGATAAAACTCAAGCCATTGTGGTTGCTCTAGAAGCTAGAGCATACCCATTGATTTTTTCCGGCTTTATGTTGAGTGGGGGGGAAAGAAGAGAGGGAGACACAGTTATTACGCTATGTTTAAATTTTTTGTTAGAGAAAAAAAGAGAAAGTCACGGGTGGACATGACTTGTGCACATAGTGTGCACGTTTGGGTGGTTGCGAACTTGTGACCACACAACTTTTCATCTTTTTCTCTCGTCGTGGCATGACAAAGGACAAAAACAGTGTATTGGTAATGAGAGAAAATGAAATAAAAAAATAAAACAAGATAGTCGCCATTTGGTGACCACCTAAACAGGCACATGTAGTGCATACACCTGTTAAGTAATGGTGGTGCGTATAACATACACCAATTGTGTTTTTTATCTTACTTTCCTTATTTCAAAAAAGAATAAAAAATCTTACTTTCCTAAAAACTCAAAGAAAAAACTACATTGCAATATAACTTTATTTTTTGTTTCTAGTCTTTCCTAAGCCATATCACATGAAAACTTTATCCTCTACACAAACAAAAAACTCTACACAACCGGAAAATAGTATCTGCGTGGCACAGAGAACCTCGGGACCGGCACGCCCGACCCGGGTCCTGTGGGCTCTGCTCTACCACCAGCGACAAAAGGACAACTATACTCATACACCAATAAAGAAACCCAAAAAAAAATTAAATAATAAAAATCAACACAGATTAATAATTTCATTATTATTATTATTATATTTTTCTCAGCGAAACAAATCTGCACTGCGTACCCACCGTCGCCGCTTGGGTTAACCCAAACGGGTCATTACTCTCTCGCTCTACAATGTCTGCAAAGCTCTCAACTTTTCTCTCTCTAGACCAAACCCACTGTAGCAGAGACTAGCACAGGAGAGGAGCTGTTCTCTTCTCTCTTTAACCTTCCCCTTTGTTTGATAACACTAAAAAAAAAAGAAGAAAAGGAAACCCCTTCCCCCACTCTTCGCCTTTTTCTTTTTGTTGTTCCCAGTGGGTAATATTCAGAACCTTATCAGCTAAATTCCCACCATCTCTGGTCTCTTCTCCTCAGCTTCCGTGAACCCTCCAGGTATATTCATCCAATCTCCTTCCTTCTTTATCTGCCTACGAGTTTTTCTTTCATCAGATGTCTTGTGTTTGTGTATCTATCTAGTATCTACTGGTACGGATAGTTGGTAGATAGGTAAAATAGCGAAAATCTTGACTTTTGGGCCTCTGCATTTGTTGCTTGTTGTTGTGTTTGGGTCTTCGATTTTACTTTATTTTTCCCTAACATTTAAAAAAGTTTCAAATTTTTTTGTTCATTGTTAGTAGTTGCGATTTTTCATGTTATTTGTCATTCTGTTCTGGGGTTGTGAAAAAGGAGGAATTTCTTGAGCGAGGTGGGTTGTTAGTTAGAGCATTTTGACTCCTTGGTTGGGCTGTCTCTTTTTAAATTTTTATGTATTTTTTTTTTTGAAATTTTTTGAATTTTATGTTGCAGGTTTGGAGCATTCAGATCTGAAGTAGTTCTATTTTTCTGATGATCATTTATGGGGTTCTCCTTCCTTTTTGGAGTTTGTGAGTTTTTCTTTTGACAAAGATCTAAGATTTAAGCTCATCTGTCCATATTTATCTGATATCTCCTTTCTCATATTTTGGCTACATTGCTTTAGAGCCTATTTGGATTTCAATATTTCCCCTAATATTTAGGTTTTTCTGGGTTTCTGTAACAGCTTATTTTAGGGGAGATCTATAACAGCTTTGGTTAAAGACTTGTTTATTTGTTGAGCATTTGGCTTTAACTCAGTTTGAGGACTAGAAGGTTGTCTGGTTTTTGTTGTGTTGTGGAAAAAGAACAACCACAAAATGCATAGGCCTCCACAAGAAGATTTTATGCTGAAGGAGACCAAGCCCCACCTTGGTGGGGGGAAGGTCACAGGTGATAAGCTCACTAGCACCTATGACCTAGTTGAGCAGATGCAATACCTTTATGTCCGGGTTGTGAAAGCGAGAGATTTGCCTCCGAAAGATGTCACTGGTAGTCTTGATCCTTATGTTGAAGTTAGGTTGGGGAACTACAAAGGCACGACCCGCCACTTTGAGAAGAAGAACAACCCCGAATGGAACCAGGTCTTTGCTTTCTCAAAGGAACGCATTCAGGCTTCGATGCTCGAGGTGATTGTGAAAGATAAGGATTTTGTTAAGGATGATTTTGTAGGTCGAGTTGTGTTTGATTTGCACGAGATTCCAAAGAGGGTTCCACCGGATAGTCCTCTAGCTCCACAATGGTATAGGCTGGAGGACAAAAAGGGGGATAAGATTAAAGGAGGAGAGCTGATGTTGGCTGTTTGGATGGGAACCCAAGCGGACGAGGCATTCCCTGATGCGTGGCATTCTGATTCTGCAGCTGTTAGCGGTCATGATGGCCTTGCAAATATAAGATCTAAGGTGTATCTCTCGCCCAAGCTTTGGTACTTGAGAGTTAACGTGATAGAAGCTCAGGACTTGGTGCCCAACGACAAAAGCAGGTTTCCCGAAGTTTTTGTGAAGGCGATTCTGGGAAACCAGGCTTTGAGGACCAGAGTTTCCATGAACAAAACCATCAATCCAATGTGGAACGAAGATCTAATGTTTGTAGCGGCAGAACCATTCGAAGAGCAGCTGATTTTAAGCGTGGAAGACAGAGTTGCACCGAACAAGGATGAGGTTCTTGGAAGATGTGCAATCCCATTGCAGTATGTGGATAGGAGGTTCGACCATAGGCCTGTGAACTCAAGGTGGTTTAATCTCGAGAAACATATTATTATCGAGGGGGAAAAGAAGGAAATCAAGTTTGCGAGCAGGATTCACATGAGGATATGCTTGGAAGGTGGCTATCATGTCCTGGATGAATCTACCCACTATAGCAGCGATCTTAGGCCAACTGCAAAGCAACTATGGAAGTCCAATATTGGCGTTCTTGAATTGGGTATCCTGAATGCTCATGGCCTTTCACCTATGAAGACAAAAGACGGGCGTGCAACGACCGATGCATATTGTGTGGCTAAATACGGAACAAAATGGGTCCGGACAAGGACTATTATCGACAGTTTTACTCCCAAGTGGAGTGAACAGTACACTTGGGAGGTATTTGATCCCTGCACTGTTATTACGATTGGTGTATTTGATAACTGCCATCTGCAGGGAGGAGATAAATCTGCAGGGGCAAGGGACTCGAGGATTGGAAAGGTCAGAATTCGTCTTTCTACACTGGAGACAGGTCGTGTTTACACGCATATTTATCCACTCCTAGTTTTGCATCCTAATGGAGTGAAGAAGATGGGTGAAATTCATTTAGCTGTGAGGTTTACTTGTTCGTCGTTGCTAAATATGATGCATATGTACTCGCAGCCCCTGTTACCCAAAATGCACTATATTCATCCATTGACTGTTAGTCAGGTTGATAACTTGAGGCACCAGGCCACTCAGATTGTTTCGGTGAGACTTAGCCGAGCGGAGCCGCCTTTGAGAAAAGAGGTTGTGGAGTATATGCTCGATGTTGGTTCTCACATGTGGAGTATGAGGCGAAGCAAGGCTAACTTTTTCAGAATTATGAGTGTTTTAGGCGGGTTGATTGCAGTTGGGAAATGGTTTGATCAGATATGCAATTGGAAAAACCCTATTACGACTGTTCTGATTCACATCTTGTTCTTGATCCTGGTTCTTTATCCCGAACTTATCCTTCCCACCGTTTTCCTGTATCTCTTTTTAATTGGAATCTGGTACTATCGATGGAGGCCGAGGAATCCTCCTCACATGGACACCCGTATCTCTTGTGCTGACAATGCCCATCCCGATGAACTCGACGAGGAGTTTGATACCTTTCCGACTTCCCGTCCCCCCGATGTTGTGAGGATGAGATACGACCGCCTTAGAAGCATTGCGGGAAGGATTCAAACTGTGGTTGGCGATTTGGCTACTCAAGGGGAGAGGCTGCAGTCTCTGCTGAGCTGGAGAGACCCGAGAGCCACCGCACTTTTCGTGATTTTCTGTCTCGTCGCTGCCATAGTCCTCTACGTCACGCCATTCCAAGTCGTGGCCCTTCTCGCGGGATTCTACCTGTTAAGGCACCCGAGGTTCCGCCACAAGCTCCCCTCCGTACCTCTCAACTTCTTCCGAAGACTACCGGCCCGAACAGACTGCATGCTGTGAGCAATGATTTTGGTTTACCTTCTCGTTTGTTCATCGCTTCTGTCCATGGAGATGCGAAGACCCGGGGCACTGTTGCTGCGACGGCTAGTGAACATTAGGTACTGTTATGTGTGTAAAATCCCCAGCCCCTAAAGAACCCTACTAGTCTTGGGGATTTTTAATTGTTCATTAATTTTTATGCCTTATGTTGCCAATCCATGTTTATTTACAGTCTTGTAAACCCTAATTTCTTTTGCTGGACCTTCTCCATGGTTAATTATTAAGTTCTATCTATGCATTGGCCTTCTTCTCCATGGTAAAATTTGTCCCTTTGCAGTGCAACTGTGCAAACATTCTGGGTGAATGTCGGTTGATACAACATGTTTGCTTGAAAATGAAGTGTTTGCTTATCTTGATTTCTATTATTAAGCTGGTAGTTGCAACGTCAACATAATGACATGCTGAATCTAGTTACAACTAGTGACAGGTTAACTACATTTGACACCATCAAAACAAGTCATCATCATATGTTTATCTGCTTCAATAAATACAAATAATGAGCTATGTATATTTTATCATGCCCTAACTGGTAAAAGACCTCACGGAAGAGGTAGTTTATTGATTCAAATCAAGAAAGTTAATAGACAACTCTTTACTAAGTAAACTATTCGACCAATCTCCAACCAGCCAACCAAATTTGTCAAGCATAACTGCATAAGGTGGGAGAACGTCACAAGTTTTTGTCAGGAAATGCAAGATTTTGAATTTAGCCGTCCAAGTGTCTCCTAAACAATTCCACTACTTTACTAATTTACACGATTTGCTCTGTTATCAATTGTGATATTGTTTATTAACTAATAGTAGTGAATACGCAAAACTGTATTTGCTTATACTTGTGTAATCAGTAGCGTAACATATACAATAGTAACATGAAACGGGACTTGATTCTTTAAGGTTTTGCCCAACAATATAACTCAATAAATCATATTGAAGTAAACTGAAACATAGTGCAGACACAAATTGTTGGTGCCAAGTTTACCGTTAGGGGGCGTTTGGTTCACGGAATCTTGGATTACCCCAGGTAATAGGATTACCTCCAGGAAGGTAATGTGAGATTTCGGGAATGTAAGATTACCTGATGTGTTTGGTTTGGATTGTGGAATATAATATTACTTTGTTTGGTTAAGGGTTATATTTTAGGTTATATGGGACAATTTACTATAATGTCCTTTTAATATATATATATATATATATATATATATATATATATATATATATAGGGGTGCACTCTCGTGAGAACTCTCGCCCAGGTAGGAAATGAGAACGCTCCACAGTCGTCCACGTGTCCAGATCAACGAATCAGATGCAATTTTAAAAAAATGACGCGGTGGCATTTTCGTAAATAACTGGAACTTTGGTGCACCTAGTTTCACTTACAAGTGCACCTAGTTTCACTTACAAGTGCACCTAGTTTCACTTACAAGTGCACCTATTTTCGCACATATTTTCACTTACAAGTGCAAGTAATTTACCTTATTAATATTCATGCATCTATTTTCGCAAATACTTTCACTTACAAATGCAAGTAATTTACCTTGTTAATATTCATGCACCTGGGTGCAACCTAGGTGCACCTAGTTATAACATAGGTTGCACCAGTTATAACATAGGTTGCACCTAGTTATAACATTAGGTGCACTTAGTATTGATGCTCACTGTATAATTCCCTTGCACCTGTAATACATTTTACTTGCATCTGCAATACATTTTTCTTGCACTTGTGCAAGTAATTTACTTTGTTAACATTCATGCACCTGGTTGCAACCTATGTGCACCTAGTTATAGCAATAGGTGCACCTAGTTATAACATTAGATGCACTTAGTATTGATGCTCATTGTATAATTTACTTGCACTTGTAATACATTTTACTTGCACGTGTGCACCTATTTTCACTTGCAGGTGCAAGTAATTTACCTTGTTAACATTTATGCACCTGGGTACACCTATGTGCACCTAGTTATAACATGAAGTGCACCTAGTTATAACGTTAGTTGCAACTACATTCCGGACACGTGGCGCGCTGTGATTCGTCCGCAGTTCTCTCCTGGGCGGCCAGTTCGCACCTGAACGCGATCCTATATATATATATATTTATTTATTTATTTATTTGTGTGCCTTTATTGTGTGTATTTTTATTTATTTATATGTATGAATGTATTGATGCTTAATATTAAAATAATAAATATATAAATATACACACATGTATATTTGATTATATAAACATATATTTATTTTATATATGTTATTGTGTTAGTATTATTATTATTATTATTATTATTATTATTATTATTATTATTATATAAGGATTAGTTAACAAGGGCAAAATTGGAATAACCAAGGTAATCTTAGATTACCTAAAAAAAACGGGGGTAATCACATTACCTTGAAACATTACCGCCACGTCAGCTTTGAGGTAATATAACATTACCAGGTAATCTCATAACTTGAAACAAACAAGGTAATATAACATTACCAGACTCAGATTACCTAGGTAATCTGAGATTACCCGAACCAAACGGTCCGGGTAAGGTCAAAAAGCAGATGATGTCTTGAGTCTTTTGGGGGTTGGGTGAATTGGCACTGGGCAGTGTGATTGTCTTGTAATTGTAATGCAAAAGTGGGCACAGAGAGGTCTGCTCACTCTTTCATGCATTACAGCTGTTTGTATGGTACAAAATGCTTCAGTGAAATTTATTACAAATTTTACATTTGTAAAAATCTTTGGGTATTATAAACTGGACAAGTTTTACCTAACAATTTATGTAACAATCTTTTGGTTGGATGGCTACTCAATCTAACAACCATTCATTGATTAATCGTTTAATTAAAAAATGTCAGGTCAAATAATAAGAATAGTCTAACCTCATTACATATGATATGAATATTACTTTCTATTCAAATTAAATCCTCCTTTTTACTGTCTAAAGCCAGTAAAGCATGTAAAAATGATCGACATTTGTTATTTTTGGAATGAAACAATGCAAGTGTCGTGAAGGAGCAAATCACGAGATGTGCTTCAATATTAATGTCATAATTAGGCTAAATTTAAACTTCAATTTTTTGTGGTTACTAGCAAAACAAAGACAAAGCTTATGAATTTATTTTGAATTGATTGTCCGTTAAGTTGTATCCGTTGTTCAGATATATTTATCATTATTTGATGTCGACATCAAGGATTCTCATTAAACCCCATTCCTTAATCTTAATCATTGGTACCAACACAATTACACAAATAGGGATGACAATAATGCTGACAGCCATTTGAGAACAAGGGGAGGAAAATTATTATTAATTTCATGAAAATGTTAGAAACTAAAGTTATGTTATATGTATAACCCTCCACCCACCCATCCACACCCACAATGACACAAAGATCTTCATAGGATGCCCCATTTGATGATCTAATCGCCTCATCATAAAACCCTTTTTCCTATTTGCTCATCATGAATTTTAGGGAGATGATGATTTATTAATAATAGAACTCACCTAGTAATGCACACATATAATTGTATTATATTGTTGTTTTCAATTTATTAATAACTTACATGCATTTGAATTATTCATCTCTAATTTAATTTTCTATATATATATATAGAGAGAATGGTAAATGACGTTAAATGAGAATGGGTGATTATATATATATATATATATATATATATATATATATATATATATATAATCACCCATTCTCATTTAACGTCATTTACCATTCTGATTAGATAAAAATAAAACTTCTTTCCCATCCCGTAGAGAATAAGCTAGTTTTTAGTTCAACCTTGGGGTCAAGTATTCCCGCACCATCGTGTTGATATAAGTACTATTACTATATAATAGTAGTTATAAGAGTATGCAGTAAATATAGAGAGTGAAATCTTTTATTACAAATGATTAGGTATTTGTATACGAAAGAGTAAAGGAAATGTGGTCTTATGATTAATGGCAATTATTGTCAATCTTGCGTGATTTTTCTATTCGTCGATCTTCTTGTATGGCTTGCCGGTTGTCCTGGTTTGATTTGAGTCTGCTTATTAAGATTGACTTTGCCTCTTAAATTTCTCAATAACGACATATATCCATATGCCCTAACTATGATATTGATGAAGTTTGAAATATAAAAGTGATGAACATTCAATTCAAATAGTATTTATATTCAATATTCAAGTTTAGTGTTAAAATTCAATGAATATTCATCTGATGCTTATAATGTAAGTTGTTCACACTTAATTATGGCTCCCCATACTTTGAATTATAAAAAGCAATCTCACCCATTCCTTTCAACCCTATTTAAGTTCATTAACATATCAAAATTTTCCTTATAATGAAGATAATAATGGACCACTCAACCAATATTATAACGTGCAGTGGATCATGATCTGCATTGTAAAATGTATCATTGACATATATGTTTATTTTTTTGGATATTGAAAGTTCATTTTAAATATACTACATGTTAATTTTTAATATATTACTTTAAAATAAATTTATTATACATTAAAAATGAATATTCAATATACTAAAATTAAATATTATTTATCAGGGGCTCATTTTACAATATAGATCATGGTCCATAATATAATTTGTCCGGTCCAAACAAGGTACATGAAGAATTGCAAATTAATTAAAATTTTTCTAGTTTTAATGAAACATATAGTTATTTTTTTTATCACATTATATATATCTTACACCAAACCTTATCTATCTCTAAATGAAGTCGCACCTTTATACGACTCTCTTGCAATAATTTTCAACCATATGCAAATTAGTGACTATGAGGATTAGTACTTAAAAAAAAAGTGACTATGAGGAGTATACTACATTATTTATTTAAACGTATTCTATTATTTTTTAATGACAATATTAGCATATATGATAATATGAAGTAGTAGAAAATTAGTAAATAAGAAAAAGCAAAAATATAATGCAAAAGCCCTTTCTAAGAAGAAGCTGGAAAGCTGATGAAGTAGAAAATTAGTATTTTTTTTTTTAAAGAAGCAAATATACAAAAGCATCTTTTTATTTTAGTTTTTGAAATTTCCTTCAGCCTACTTTTGGTGACTAAAATATTAATATATTTAGAAATTATAATTTTTTAAAATTATAAGAAAATAAGTAAAAAAAAATTAATTTTACCAATAAATAGTAAAAATAACAAGTAAAATGAGATAGAGAAAATATGATATAGTGGTTATATTTTTGTGAAAACTAAAAAATAGGGTCATATACAGGGATACGAGTAGACGGGAGCTAAAGTCTAGCCATATTCAAGTTTGACATTAAAATAGTAGTTATGGTGACTCGAGTTCGAGTGAGCGTAATATTTGGTACTGTTTATTCAAATGATGAAAACAGATAATTAGATTATGTTTATTAATATATTTGGTACTGTTTCTAACGATCTAACATTACACATCGTTTTACTTTTGTTATTTTAATTGAGTATGAATGTTTTAATATAATCTATTTTACAATTATATTATTGAAGTATTATATTATAGGTTTAATGCACGTATGCAAAATTAATTATCGAGTAGATTTTTTAAATTTTTAAAATTTAGGGATAGACAAATATTGTAGTAAATTCGTAGCTAGGTATCTAATAAAATAAAGAATGGCAATGAAATAGCGACGGAAAAATCCGTAGTTAAATTTAGCGACGGATATATCCATCACTAAACGGTAGCTAAATGACATCAAATTCAAAAAAATAAAAACAAATTAGCGACAATAATTTTCATCGCTACATGTAGCGACGGAAAGTAGCGAGGGAAATATCCGACGCTAAACCTAGTGACGAAATATTCCATCACTAATCCGTTGCAAAGTTCCTTACCAAATCGTCGTGGTGAGAGTCTAGCGACAGAAATTTCCGTCGTAATTTCCTCATAAATTTCAGCGTCAAAACCGTCGTTGAGAGAAATATAGCGACGTATTGTTTTTTATTTAGCGACGGAAATAAATTGCATCGCTGAATTCTAGCGACGCTCATTTTAGCGACGACGACGGAAATCGTCCGTCGCTATTTTCGTTTTTTTTTTTTTTTTTTTTTTTTTTTTTTTTTTTTTTTTTTTTTTTTTTTTTTGTAGTGAACCGCTTTTACCCTTACTAACAAATATACATAAACACGCCTGCATGGGCAGCTCAGTTGGTCATAGAGGTGAAATTTGGGAAGAAAGACTAGGAATCGAGTCTCACCAACTGTAGTGTGGGAGCAACATCTCAAAGTTAGGTGGCTCCTTGTGCGCACAGTAAGCAAAGATCTAGCTGAGTTATCATGATTTACATCATCCCATATACTTTGTTGGACCTGTCAGATCTTTGACCTTATTAATCACAGATTGAGACGGTCTCACACACGTTTTTGCCTTAATTGAATTGTGGTGAAAATGAGGAAGCTTGACTTTTTTTTAATAAATAAATAAATAAATAAAAATTGTGGGGGACCTTAGCTTCAATTCATGTATATGTAAATGAGTTCTCAACTACTAAAGCAATATTTGGAGCATGCGCCTGACCTTGAACTATACACATAAATGCCTTAATGTTGGGTCCTTGTCTTATAATGTCATTTTCAAACAACATAAACGACCACTATAGTCTATACCGCCTTCAATTCCAAGATTTTAGTTTTTTTATTTTATTTTATTTTAATAACTCAATTTTTTTAAAAAAACTTTGTTGACTATATCTTGGATTCTATGAATTGAACCTGTCCAAAATTCACGAGGAGATAAATTGAACTAATTTAGCTTCGAGATTAACACCAAACTATACATTTATGCGCATAAAAAAAAAATTCATTCCAAACACAACCGTCCAATATTTGTGGCAGAAATTGAATCTCACTCCCGCATGAAGAATTTTAGTTTTTTTAGTATTTGAATTGTTGGAAAAACAGAGAATTTAAAAAGGGAGTGAAAATGAGAGCTAAATGGATACATATATTCTGATCTTATTTATTATAATAATAACATGAAATTAAATAACGTGTAAAACTTTAATTTCTCATCCCTACCGATGCCAGTAGCCCAGTACCCTTGCTATCTAGTTTTTTTTTTTCCTTAGATTTTTTTATGTGATTAACATCATTATTCAATTCAATTTGATGCTTGAAACTCAAAGAAAGAGAATATTTATATGCTAAAAGTGAATTGTTCTCATATCAATACAAAAAAAAAAAAAAAAGGTGTCAAAATTGTTGTTTAAGTATAATGGATAGTGCATGCAATTAAGTCAATAAATGAAAAAAAGTTTAAATGAGAGATATTCTAAATCAAAAAATAGTGTAATTAGATCATACTTTACATGTTTTCAAAAAAAAAAAAATCCTACTTTTTTGTTGAGGACAAGTTGGACAACTAACCAATAAATAATCACTGATTTTCATTCGACAATAATATATGGGTGGAAATTTTAAAAAAATTAAAAATTGAAAATAAAAAATTGTACACTTAGATGTAGGCATTAGGACACCATCAATGATAACTTGTTGAGTAAGTAAGATTAGAACCTAATAATAAATGTATAATTTTATTATTGTTGTAAATATATTTATATGATGATAGCCAATGACCTTGTAGTCAAGTGACATGTAGTGACTCTCTCAAATGGGAGGTCATGAGATTGAGTCTCGGTGGAGGCTGTATCGACTCTTTGTGCTTCAAGTGGTTGAAAAAGTATAGATGAACAGATACAACAATGTCTAGTAGTTCTTGCATTTTTTTTTTCTCCACTGTCCTAGATATTAGGACTCTTTATTTCTAATTGAGACTCTTTGTATCCTTATACATACATCACTTTATCATGTACTTTATACCATCATGTATTCATAAAAAAAAAAAAAAAAAAAATCATCCCGAAAACTAAAGGATCTAGGGTTACAAACGCTATAAAAAAATTCTGCTACCAGCCGGTGACACCACATCCTCTTCTCATATCATCTTCGATATTGTCTATCCAACCACAACCCCAATAAAAATCATACAAACAACCCATCACTTTATCTCCATTAAACATACTTTCTCAAACCATCTATTATAGAAGACTCAACTTGTTTCCGTTCCCCATGGTTAAAATCTTAGTGGATATGTTGAAGGCACATTTTTGTGTCCGACTTCATTTAACGGCGCGGAACGGAGTCGTTTCTGCCGTTTCTTTTCATTAATCAAAACGACGTTATTTTGATGCATAGACCACCATGCATCTTTGGGTCATTTGGGCAATTAACTTATAAACTTAAGGTTTAATTTGGTCACTTTTCTCATGTCCTTTCGGATAATTAAGTTCAATTATTATTAATACTTTCTTAACCGTACCTGTCACGTATGGTCTTCTTAGTATGATTTATCTCTTATGTATGGCTACTAACAATATTTATTCAGTGCACATGCACCATTGAATAGTAGCGCGGTGAGTTTCTTCAATAAAAAAAATAAAAAATACTCCACATGCATATATACGACTATAGATACTAGCTACTTAAGGTCTAAGGACGTCTTCATTAAATGAAGAATATTTAACATTCCTATAAAATTGAAGAAAACAATGGGAAAATGAAAATTATGTTCATATGAGTCTTTTGTTCTCCATTTGAAAAAAAAAAAAAAAACCTTTCTTCTCAAACTTGGAAAACTATTCAAAATAATTTTCATTTGGCCTGGACAATAAGTTGAAAAATACATGTGAATTTCCAATGGTTTCCGTATCAAAATTTGAAACATTTTATTAGAATTATTGTACTCAACTTTTTAATTCAATAGTCCCAAAAAAAAAAAAAAAAAAAAAAAACATGCAAAGTAGAAAATATTCGTTTTTCCCCCTTACATGGAGAGCATTGAAATATGTTGTGCAGCGATTTGAACAGTCAGGTCTAGAAATATGATGTTGGTTGTTATGCAAGTATAAGAAAATAAAGTTGTGCATATTACTAGCTATAATTTTTAATGTAGTGATAAGTGATTGATCTTGCCAATTTGTATTATAATTTTTTGACGAAAGTGCTTGATCATGATAAAATATTATATACAAATTATTTCATTAAAAATAGTGTAATACAACGTAACCTATGTAACAAAAGTTAATAATTTTTTTTAAGTCTTCAATTTTAAACTAAACTAAAATTGACTAAGATTGGATTAACATTTTGAATTTTAATATTAAATTGTCAACTTTAAAATATTTGATTATATATTTGTCACAACATTAAAAATTTACATTTTAAAAAAAAATCAATTGATAAATAATAATAATAATAATAATAATAATAATAATAATAATAATAATAATAATAATAATAATTGTACGCCGATTGATTTTCTTCCTTCTAGCCTTTAGTTTTCTATAGATAGAATATAGTATACTATCCAGATTTTCTTGAAATAGAAAGTCCTAGTCTTATTCTTCTCCTCTTCCTCCCCCTCTCTCTCTCCTCCTGAAACAAAACCCTTCATTTTGTTTTGATGATTAAATCAGGGACTGATCATCATCAAGAAGACATAGATACAGAGAGACAGAGGGGTTGAAGAAACCAAATCATACATACTAGCTAGCTATCAAACTCTCTTTGTTGGGTACCCTTTCATATATGGATTCCAACAAAAACAGTTTACAGCACAATAATCTTCTGCAGGTTTCTTCTGGAATGCTGCAACCGCCATCTTCTTCACCGTCGTCGTCTGCCGTTCCCGCAGCTCCGGCGTCGGCGTGGGGTTTCATGTAATTACTTTTTGAGAATGAAGTTGAATTTTTGTGGGTTTTTTTTCCGATAATTATTTAAGGTTGCTTGATTTAACTATATATATATGTGTGGGGATTCAGAAACAAAGACGGTAACGGAGCTTATGACTTGGGTGAATTAGATCATGCCCTTCTCCTCTACCTTCATAATATTAATGCTCATCAAGATCAACAACCCTCACTTTTCCAACACCATAAGCGTAAGCTAGCTTCCTTAATTATATTGCCCTCTCTCTCTTTCTCTTCAATAATCAACAATACTAATTTCTTTTCTTCTTCTTTTTTTTTCTTCTTTAATTTAGCTATATATGGTCAGATTTGAAAAATAAAAAATAAAAATCTGTTTTAGCTTGTACTTTCTCCAGTATATATGTAGGTGTATACAGTTTGACTAGATAGATACTCCCCATTCATATGAAAAAAATCTTTATATTTATATGTTGGAAAATCATGTCTAATTTTGTGTTTCACAATCATCAGTTTTATTTTTAATGATTACATTTTTGCAGAGAATTCAGAGTTGAAACCACATACTCTGGACATTTTTCCTTCCAAACCCATGCATATCGGTTCTTCATCCGCAAAGGTATTATATATTATATATGTCTGATCTATCTGTTCGTATACACAAATTTAATGTTTTTTTTTTTTTATAGATTTTAGATGAATTGATTTTTAACTTTTGGGGTTTGCTATACATAGCCAAATTTATCTGGATCATCGTCTCAGCCGTCCAAACCAAAAAGCGACGGCGGCGTTAACGTTGTTGCTTCTGCTTCTACTTCTGAACCGCTCAAACTTCCTAAGGTACAACATATATATATTCTCAATTAATTCATTATTATCGCACTTTAATTAAGGTTGTCTTTTTCTTATTAAGAAATGAAGTTCGCACTTCACTTTCAACCCAACTTCCATTATTATTTTACAAATTAATTAAGGTTTGTGAGACTTATAAACAACCTTAGAATTAATATATATGTGCAGTGTGAAGAAAGCCATGCGGGTTCGACTTCAGGAGCTCAGCAAGATTGTGCAAAAACTCTGGATCCTAAGGTGATCATTTGACTATATATCTCTATCGTTAATTAGTCAAATCGGATGATTAATTAAAATTTAGTTTGGTTGAGTATTATTATGAGTTTGGATTATTAAATTTTAATACAGGCATTAAGGAGACTTGCTCAAAATAGGGAGGCAGCAAGGAAAAGCAGACTTAGAAAAAAGGCACCATCTGATCATATATTAATTATTTAGTCATCATGTAATCATTATTACCTAATTATGGAAACAATATAATATATATAAATATATCATGCCACCTATAACTGCAGGCATATGTTCAGCAGCTGGAATCATGTAGGATGAAGCTCACTCAACTAGAGCAAGAAATACAACGAGCTTGGGCTCAAGTAACCTCCGTCCTTTCAGAGATTTTTTTACAGTATTGATAATACGTACTCGATATAATTATATATATCATATTAGTTTATTGGGTATAGTATTATCAGCACCATACCAATACTAATAGTATTGGTACAATTAAGCATATTATTGTATTTAGTTATATATGTTATGTTATTATTGATGCAATAGAAAACCCCTTACTGTTATTCCATATTCTTAATTTAATTATTATCACTTAAATGTGTGTTTAGGGAATTTATTTTGGTGGAAATTCCATTTTAGGAGGAGAACAAGGCCATCCACTTTCTGTGGCCAACATAAGCTCAGGTACAAAATTTCAGCCTCTACTAACAAATTCAAGTTGCTATATATATATGCACAATGGCATCTAATTCATATAATATATAATATGATCAATTTCATATGATATAGTGTCATAGTTCAATATATAATAGTACCTAAAAGTGCTTGAATTGTAGTATTAATTTGAGGTGGACAGACCAACTACTATATAGTGTGATGACAAATCTGTGGCTCTGTTATTATTCCAAATAAATGATTCCCATTGATTCTTTGCACAAAAAAAATTGAGAAAGGATCAAGCGCAGTGGTAGGGGCGTTGATTCTTTTGAAAAAAAAAATTGAGAAAGTATAGAACAAATATTATATTACCTGCTTGTAAAGAATCATGAGTCCATATTATTTGCTCATTTTTGGCAGTGGTATAAAAAAAATATGGGTGTAGCCCAGAGTTTCTACTGCATGCCCCGGACACATTTATATGGCAAATTGGTAATTATTAGGGGCAACCAAACTAAGTTGATTGGATTATTTACTTGGTAAACACAATGTTACAAGTTATGACTTCCAGCTGGAGCCAAAAAATGTCTATTATTAGTAAGTGTAATTGAATTTAATGTACATTGATTAGATGCTGCAATTTTTGACCTGGAGTACGCGAGGTGGCTGGAAGAGCACCACCGGCTGATGACGGAGCTGCGGTGTGCAGTGGAGGAGCAGTTGCCGGAGAACGAGATGAGGATGTACGTGGACAGTGCTGTGGCGCATTTTGACGAGGTAATCAACCTCAAGACCATGTTAGCCAAATCCGACGTCTTCCATATCTTTTCCGGCATGTGGAAGACTCCGGCGGAGCGCTGCTTCATGTGGGTCGGAGGTTTCCGCCCCTCTGACCTTCTCAAGGTACATATATTCAACAAACCCTACTTCCCTATATACTCTCGAAAAATATAGTAGGAATGTCGGATTAATCGCCTAGCACCAGGCCAATATGTCAAAAATTATAATTAGTAACTAGGCTTAACTTTATTTTCTTATAGACAACCATCACATTTTTTTAATGCTGGGTGCTAGACTTGGCCCTTATTGGTCTCTGCTCAACAAAATAAATACACAGAAACATACAGTTGGTTAATGCATGTTGTTAATAATGTTTAATAATATGTTTGTACGAACGTACAGATAAGTGTGAATCGGATGGAAGGTGTGACGGAGCAGCAACTAGTAGGGTTATATGGACTGCAACAATCTACACAAGAAGCAGAAGAAGCCATATCACGAAGCTTGGAAGCTCTGAATCAGTCTCTCTCAGATTCATTGTCCTCTGATACACTTAGCTTTACTTCCCACATGGGCGACTACATGGCCCAAATGGCTACCGCCATGGCCAAACTCTCCACCCTCGAGGCTTTCCTTCAACAGGTACCCACACTTAACCTACCTATATATCAATATACCAAACACCAAAATCACAACTAAAATGATTCTTGTCAGCACCTTCTAAATTCTGTTGCACTGAGTTTTCTTAGTACAATTTACCTTTTTTTATTTTTTGTGAGCAATTATTACACAAAACAGAATTGAATTTACCCAGTGTATAGACTTTGGAATTTGATTTGGTGTCACCAAGGATGTCATAATTGTGGATTAATTTTTGCATGAGTTTGAGGAGAGAAGTCACACCAGCAGGTAGGTAGCTAGAATGGGCACGGAATTGTATGTAGAAATGGAGGAGATATGATTCCAATGGAATAGGGAATTGAAATTAAGGAAACACATATCCCTATCCCTATCATCAGCCATGCATGTCTGTCTGCCATGCAACCTAAATTTCTGTGCCCATAATTCTCATGATGTCATGCAACATCGTCACTGCTTGACTTCCATGCACTTGCACAACCTTTAATACCATCCATCCCGGCCCCCTCATTTTTACTTTTTAGATTAACTGTAATAATATATGGAACAAATTAATTACATTTTTTTAGAGTGGAAAATATGTATTATTGTTTTTGCAGGCTGACAATTTGAGGCACCAAACAGTGCATAGACTCCATCAAATGTTGTTGCCCCGTCAAGCTGCAAGGTGTTTTCTGGCCATTGCTGACTACTTCCATCGTCTCCGAGCTCTTAGCTCTCTCTGGCTAACTCGTCCTAAGCAAGATTGAATCACATATCATATCAGATACCTTACGAATATTTTTCTTTATTATATTCACTTCTTTTTCCTATTACCTTAGCTTGTACATATAATTAAGTAGATAACCAAAGAGCTAGCTAATTAATTAAGATTAATTAGTCAAATTTCAGGCTGATTATCAAATATGAGGAATTTATAATCTATCTCTCTATAAGTCATATGATGTGTGTGTTTAGCTATACATGTCGTGTGTGTGTGGGCATATGTATATTGATGCATGCATTTTATACATATACAAATTAAAGTTTTTTTTTGTAAGTAGACAAATATATATATATATATATATATATATATATATATATATATATATATATATATATATATATATATATATATAAAAGAGGAATTTATGGATCATAATTAATTAGTGAATTTGACTAAGTTTAAATTAAAGTGTAAAAGGTGCACCTCATTGTCACATGATGAGCAAAACAACACTTGGTATCAAGTTTTGGGAAGACTATATATGATTGGTCTCATACAAAACTTATAGGTGAAAAAGTGACATATTAAATGGGTTAAGGGTTTTTTTTTTTTTTTTTAAATGAATTGAACATAAAATAATAAATTTTATTGCTTAAGTTTTATTGAGATTTTTAAAAAAATAATAAAAAGAGAGGTTAAATTACTAATTATTTGATGAGTTAATTGTAGTTTTTTTTTTAATAAGTCGCAACCATTATCCAAAAGAATGCATTGAGAAATTTTTGTTCTTCGAAAAATAGACATATTAAATGAAATAAAAGGTTTTTTTTTGTCTCTTTATAAACATTTATACAAATTTCTATGCTTGAATTTACACAGTTTTTGAAAACAACAGTTGGAGCAAGGACTTATAAGATACACTCTATCGGTTGGTTGGTGGGACAATACAAAGATTTCATAAAGCAGCCTTGAAAATTAAAGCCGATATCTAAAAATATTTAAATTCCTCATTTTTAATTTAGAAATTGAAATGTCATAAGAAAAAATCACCGGCCACCAACCCAACATAAAAAATGCAGCAAATTATATTGTGCACCTCAGCAAAATAGAAATGATATATATATATATGTATGTATATATGTGTGTGTATTTAGTATACTATAATTTCATTTTTAATATTATGTGTATACTTTTACTAAGTTTATTATATTTTAATATATGTCCATTATTATAATATTATAAGTCAAAATGAATCTGTAGTATACAAAAATTTAATTTAATAGTATATTAAAAATGAACTTGTATTAGGAATTCATCTTGTTGTATGGAGCACATGATATCAGTATGGTAAGAATTGCTTCAAAAAATTGTTTATAGAAAAAAAATTTGTAATTCCTACTAACCATACCAGTGTAAATTTTCATCAATCATTATACCATGGACTATGATCGGAGAATGTAACATGAGGTTTATTTTAAATATATTGAAAGATTTTTAATACATTAAATGTTTATTTTTTGTGTACTGAATATTCAATATGTAGTATATTATCAAATAATGAACATTTAGTACACAAAAATAAACATTCACTATATTAAAAATAAATATTTATTCACAATATAGAATCCATAGTATAATTTCAAATTTGCCAGTCTTCATTGGGATTTGGGAATGTAGCCGGTCACTAGAGAAAAGTGTAAATCATGAGTGAAAGCTGTAGGCCCGAATGGCCAAGTAGGCAAATATGTCTTTGGTTTGGGCAATCCTTAATTTGATTCAATTAATGAAGGCCCGTTTAATAATTCCTTCAAAATAAAACCTTGAAACGATACAAATTAGCCATCTAACGATTTGAGTATTTACAATTAAGCCATGAAACTCGAATAAGCTCCAAATAGGCAATTGAATTCAGAAAAATAAAGCAATTAAGTTACTTTTTTTTGAAATGAAAGCAATTAAGTTACTAAATCAAGAAAAAAATAACAATTAACATTTTTAACATGTCATTTGCCTATTTCAGCCATCGGCGATGACTTTTCCAACGACCAGCAAACACTTCTGGCGACCGGCGACGACGGAATCGTCACTAGTTGCCTTCCTCCTGGGGAAGGCGACCTCTGGTCGTCTTCTCCGACGAGGATTCTGTCGTCGCCGATCGCCAGAAGTATTCGTCGGTCGCCAGAAAAGTCGTTGCTAGTGGCTGGAATAGGCAAATGATCTGTTAAAAATGTTAATTGTTTTTTTTTTTTTTTCAGTTTAGTGGCTTAATTGCTTTGTTTTTCTGAGTTCAGTGGCTTATTTGGAGCTTATTCAAGTTCGATAGCTTAATTGCAAATTTCCAAATAGTTCGATGGCTAATTTGTACATTTTCACTATATTTTACTAAAGCCTGTAAAAATATATTTATCCTTGTAAATGTTGTAATATTCTCACACTTTGAAAGTGAACTCAATTATCATTTTCTTTAGTACTACTGACTCTGTTACAATGTAGTATCTGTTCATAGTTACTTTCTCAATCTACTGAAGCACAAATAGTTAACCGTTGCCTCCCAACTCAATTATCATATTTATAATTCATTTATTATTTCTTTTACATCCCTATTTGATGGTTTTTATTGGACTGATCACACCATAAAATTGGGTTAGTGTAAGAGAAATATAGAAGGAAAATGATAGTCCATTTCCGTGCTTGTCAAACGCACCCTTACCTTTAATGCTTGTATGCATATTGTAGTTGCCCTTTGGCGATAAGCCGTGATTGATGGTGATAAACAATGACTATCTGCATCCATTGTTGGGCATAGGGAACTGAGGGAGGCCAACTGAAAAACCCCCTTCCACGATCTTGTCTATCAAATTAAAATTGATTCTATTTTTTCCCATTTGTCAAACAATCTCCAAGCACTCCCATTTCTTAAGCTTTGCATTATGAATTTATGACACCCTATGCTTTATATCTTATCACCCTTCACTTCGGACCTCATTGCTCATGTATTTACACATCAATCTCCTAACTCTATTTCTCTTCCAATTTAGGACCAAAAATCTTGTCCATAATTGTTACATAAACTTGATTCAAAAATTTGTAATGAAAGGAGAATTCATTGGTGATATATGTCATTTTGTAAAGCAAACGAGGAATCCCTTTCCATTTAGTTCATCTGTTTGACTGTTTCTATTGCTTGTTTTGATCTCATCCATGTTGATATATGAGCACCTTTTCGTCTTCCCTTTCTAAGAGATTACACAGAGCAAAGAATCTGAGGATCTGATAAACAGAGCAACAATATGGCATGATATTCTGTTGTTTTCTTCATGGGCCATGGCAGTTTCTTGATTATTGAAGAGGCTGCTCATTAATTATCAAGATTCTGCAGTGTTTTTCCAGTAAGCTTTAATGATGCTTTTGAGTGTGGTAAAATTGAAGGAAGAAAATTTAAAAGTATTCTTTCAATAACAGAAACAGAGAATTATTGGAAATACATCAGTAGAAATGGGAACAGAAAACATTAGTAACTTTGCTTTATTTTTTTTGTGTTTTTTTTTTGTATCACAGCATGCTATCAGCTCGAGCTGGGAGTCTCCGGAAGAAATTGATGGGTGCAGAAGGCAACTTGCTCCTGAATTTGGGGTGCCTTAGATAATAAAACCCTGCAACAAGAGCTATCATTTTGAAAGGTGTCACATAAAGAATTACTGCTGTAAAAAGGCAGAAAACTATGAAGAGGCTGGAAGCTCTAGGATCTCTCCAACTCAGCAGAGACTGGAATCTCTCCCCTTGAGTTGCAATGTCCCCAACAACAGTCTGGACTCTCCCCGCCACGCTTCGAAGCCTGTCATATCTCATCTTCACTGTAAACTCTTGTTTGGTTGTGGGGAAAGTGTCAAACTCTTCATCGAGTTCATCGTTATTAGCTGCTTCAGCCCATGATAGTTTTGTGTCCATATGTGGAGGATGTCTTGGCCTAAACCGAAAATTCCATATCCCAATTAGGAACATGTAGAGGAAGATTGTAGGAAGTATGAGTTCTGGATAGCATATGAGTATGCAGAATAGGACATGGACTAGAATAGTGGTGACTGGATTTTTCCATTTGCAGACTTCCTCGAGCCATTTGCTCATGGAGATCGCGCCTGAGAAGAGCGAAACGATTCTGAAAAAATTGGCTTTGCTTCTCCTCATGCTCCACATGTGGGAATCTACATCCAGCATGTATTCCACAACTTCTCTCCCAAGAGGGGGCTCAGCTCTGGCAAGTCTCACAGCTACAATGTTCATTGCCTGGTACCTTAAGCTGTCCAATTGGTTGACAGTGAAGGGGTGAAGATAGTGCATTTTGGGGAGCAAGGGGTGACCGTAGAGATAGATTATATGCGCGAGGGATAAACAAGTGAACCGGAATGCCAATTGGAGTTCTCCCATCTTTTTAAGCCCTGATGGTTGCAGGACTAGAAGAGGGTAAGCCATGGTATAAATCCTATCCATTTCTAGAGTTGATAGTCTAATCCTTACCTTTCCAATTCTCGAGTCCTTTGCTGGTTTATCACTTCCTCCTAGATGGCAGTTGTCAAAAACTCCTAATGTGATCACTGTGGAAGGATCGTATACCTCCCATGTGTACTGCTCGTTCCACTTTGGACTCAGGCTGTCGAGTATCGTTCTTGTTCTTACCCACTTTAGGCCATATTTGGCCACACAATAGGCGTCTGTGGTTTTTCGCCCGTCCTTGGTTTTCATCCCTTGAACCCCTTGGGCATTTAGAATTCCTACTTCAAGTATTCCAACTGGCTGCTTCCAGAGCTGTCGAGCAGTAGGCCTTACGTCGCTGATGTACATTGTTGATTCATCTAAGACGTGGTAGCCGCCTTCGAGGCAGCCTCTGAGGTGTAGTCTTGTTGAGAATTTGAGCTCGTGTCTCTTGTCTCCCTCGAGGACTCCAAATCCATACTTTTCCAAGTTGAACCAGCGAGAATGGACTGTTCTGTGGTCTAATCGCTTCTCGAATGTGTTGAGGGGCAAGGTTAGTCTCCCCACTTGCTCGTCTTTCGAAGAGGTCTTGTTTTCGATTGTGAGCACCAGCTGCTCTTCGAATGGCTCGGCTGCTACGAAGAGGAGATCTTCGTTCCAGAACGGATTGGTTGTTTTGGTTGGGGATACCTTAGTCTTTAGTATCTGGTTCCCAACTTGAGCCTTGACAAAAGCCTGTGGGGGTTGGCTTTTGTCCTCGGGCTCTACATCTTGTGCTTCGATGACATTGATTCTCAGATACCATAGCTTCGGGGAAACATAGACCTTTGATCTAACACTGTAAACGCCTTCTCCATGAACTGAAGCAGCATCAGCATGCCAAGCATCTGCAAATGCTTCATCTGCTTGTGTCCCCATCCAAACCGCTAGCATGACCTCTCCTTTTACCTTGCTTTCTCCTCGACGGTTTTCTAGTCTGTACCACTGAGGTGCCAGGGGGCTATCGGGTGGCACCCTCGTAGGCACTTCGTTCATGTCAAACACCACCTTCCCTAGATAATCGTCTCGTGCTACCATCTCTTTGTCCCTCACAAGGACTTCGAGTACTGAGGACTGAATTTTGTCTTTCGAGAATGCAAAGACTTGTTTCCACTCGGGGTTTATTCTTTTCTCGAAGTGCTTCGTTTTGCCCTTGTAGTTCCCGAGTTTCACCTCCACGTAAGGATCACAGCTTGCTGTGACGGGGTTTAAAGGCAGGTCTCTCGCCTTCTCCACACGAACGTAAAGAAAGTGCATCTGCTCGACGAGATCATAGGTGCTTGTGACTCTGTCACTCGTAAGCCACCCTCCTCCGCCCCGAATCCCTCCATGTGGCCACCGTTCCCCAAGCTGGGGCTTCGTCTCTTTAGCTTTGTAGTCATCTTGGTTGCTCATTCTTGCCAAGCTTTGTAGTATGTTTTTGTTGGAGAATATATAAGCCGAGCTTTTGGAATTCAATGGCAGCTAGTTCAACAGAAGCTAGAATGTTTGAGATGATGAGGTGATTTATTCATAGTTGAACAAATTTGTCACTACAATAGAGCAGTGAAAATGGAGGGTACAAAGTTCATACCTTTGACTGTATTTGGTTATATAGACTTCACACCATTAACAATACTTGTTGAAGCTTCAATTGTGAAGTACAACTGTGGCATATTCCCTACAAAAGAAAAGCTGCAGCTTTTGAGAATCAATTCAGATGCCTCTCTCAACATCTTTCTCTCTTCTCTGAGTTTTGTGGTTTGGCAAAGTGAGCAATATCTGCTTCTGTGCACTCTCATTACACCATGCTGCAGCCTTTTGAGAAATCTTAATTTGACAATCATGAAGTGAATAAAGCCAAGATGTTTAGCACCCTCGATTCGGTTATTATGATTGTCAAAAGAACATTAAAGCATGCTAAAAGGAAACCACAGCCTAGTGAGGGCATCTGCTTTGTTTTTTTTAATTGTTGTTAGCAAAAGTGATGAGATGCCTTTGTTTGTGGTGACAAAGGTGGTCTTTCTGAAATCCAAGGCATTTGGGGCTGTAGATTAACATCATCTCCATACTAGAATATTTCTAGCTTTTAAAGATTCTGGGCTTAGCTTAGTGGCAAACTGCATCATTCTGCTGTGTCCCTCCCATATCCTTTATTCTTCATTCCTAATATACAATAATGCATTGCTAGCTTAGCACTGAATTATTTTTTGGGTCATGTTTGGCATTTCACTGAAATGGATTGGTTGATTGCAGGTTTCATTTCATGATCAGAGGCTAAAGAATTGTTAGTGATGGTGCTGAGATTAAAGAAGAGAAAAGGGAAAGTAGTGAGTGTAGTAGAAAGGTTATGGATGGGATGCTCAGATCATGGCTGGAAAAAAAGAAAGAAAATAAAGAAAGAAAGAGATGCTTTTATCCTTTATTCTCCATCTTTACTTATTATTCTCCTTTTAACACTTTGTCCTTTGTCAATTGTCAATCCATCCTGATTTCCCTGCCTAACACAGTTTTGTAACCTAGTCATACGTTATTGGACTTGTTCAATTACCTGAAAATTTTTGTTATTTGCTCCAAAAAAAGCCAATAAATTTTTTTAGTAAAGGTAATAGTTTTCAAAACTTGGTTTATTTGGTTCAATTTGGCATACCTCTTTGGATATTTGGTTCAATGCTGTGTTATTATGGGCCTCTGTGGTTTTGTTTAATATTTCCTAATCTATTAAGCTTCTTAAAATATGCTGCATTGAGTCATTTTCCCTCAGTTCTATTATCATTTATCAGACTGATGCTAATGTCTTGTGCTACTCCTTTTCATGCATTTCAATATGGCTTGAAAAAATTTAGGGTGTGTTTGGTAACACGTAAAATAACTTTCGGAAAATGTTTTCTGAATTTTCTGTGTTTGGCAACATCCGGAAAATGTGGTCAACGGAAAATGTTTTCCGTTGACCAAGGAAAATCAGTTCATTTTTCCGGAAAATGACTTACGGAATTTTTTTCCGTAAGTCATTTTACGGAATCGTCAGAATAGTTGTTTCACATGTTTTCGACCAAAACCAAGCCATATCACCCATGACCATGGACAAAGGAGGTGGGGAAATCGCCGGAAACCTTTGCTATATTTTTTTTTAATTTTTTATTAAATACCATTATTTTAATAACTATTATAATTTTTTATATTTTAAATAAAACAATTACAATGTTTAATTATACAAATCTATCCATTTTCCAGAAAATGAACCAAACACACAAAGACAGTTTTCCATAATACATCCAAACACTGGAAATGAAATTGTTTTCCGGAAAATGACTCATTTTCCAGAAATCATTTTCCTGCTTTCCAAACGGACCGTTAGAAAGGATCTCTATGCAATTCTTATAGCACGGAACACGGTTCATATTACATTGTGGACCTGATCTAAAAATTATGTATCTATAATTGATATATTTCTACATGTAGTTAACAGTTTATGTGTTGGTAAATAAATAATAAATTGAAGACACATAACATATTAATTACCGACGCATAGCATAGTAACTAGAGACATATAATATGTTAACTGCAGACACATAATATGTTAAAATATTATGTATCTGCAGTTAACATGTTATGCAACAGTTATAACGTGGTCCGTGGTGGATCACGATCTAAAAATGATGTCGTTTTGCGTTCCCAAAAGTTTTATTATTCTTAACATATAATGTGCACTATTAAAACATATATATATATATATATTATTCTAACAGATAATTTACATTATTCTAACTCATAAAGTTCACAACGTCGTTTTGGACCGTGATTCACACAATAATTTGCCTATGTTAACATCTTTAATTTATTTACAAATACATAAGCTATTAACTGCATATACATAATATGTCAACTATAAATACATAATTTAAAAATTATTTTAGATCAAAGTTCGCAATGTAAAATAAACTATGATCTACGATATAATTTGTCATCTCCATGTGAGGTTAGATTGTGGGGTGTCATTTGTTATACGGAGTATAAAATTTCTTGGCCCAACACTGGTGATTTGTTAGGGGACCGTTATCGGTCCACTAATGAGCCTAATTTTCTAACAGATAACGGGCCTAAAAAACAGGCCTAAACAAATCAAAAGTCATGTCTACAAGTAATACTGTAGGGCCCATTCTGCAAAACTGTTCTTACAGGTACAGTTGTGGGCCAACGACAAAGGTACATGTGTACAACTGTCTTGCAAATGAAATTCAACGTACTCTGCAAGATTCGACAAATGAAGAAATGCAGCTCAGAGACATTATGGCCCATTAGGCCCATTTGACCATCTTAAAGCCCGACAGAAACATCGTGCATCCAGGATATTAATTATCGGGAAATGACATATTTTTGTCACTGTAAGTATGAACTCACCAATAGTTATACCGTGGACCAGGCAACAACGTTTCAGCTGTTATGATTAACGGTCGCGTTTTCTGTGCTGTTTTATTTTTAAAAAAATATGTCTAACGTATTTTTAATATTAAGTTTTGAATTTCTAAACATATATAAAGCGTTTTAGTTTATGAACATTAAACATTGTGTAACTAAAAATATGCACACTAATAAAGAATTGAGTATGCACCTATGACACAACTGAAGGGCTAAATATGTAATTTCATTATTATTATTATTATTATTATTATTATAGGGCTCTCAGTAATTTTATTGTGCTAAGTAGTTTTGTGATGGGCCCGGGTCTCTTCAATCTGTTGGACGATTTTCGGTGGTTGGGCTACACTATAGTTGTCTTCCTGTTCCTTATACACGCCATGGGCCTAACCTTTTGTATTTTATAATTCCTAGTAATTACAACGTACGTGCAATGTTTTTTTGTACTCCCATTTCTAAAACCACATCTACTTTTTACATTAAAACTTGCAATATCTATTCGAATGTGTATCGTTTAAGCTACCTTTAACTTATCGACTTAAATCAATAAGGTCAAGTCAATTGATAGCTCTCACGATAAATCAAACTTGAAACTTTATAGCTACAAAATCAATTGTCAGACTAATTTCGCTAGGTTGTCGTTGTTATTAAAAAATCTTTAAATTACTACTTCGATGGTGTGCACTGAGTAAACTATGCTCATGTTTAATAGTATGTAAATCATACAAGATCATGTGTGACGGGTTCAACCGGGAAGGTGTTACTAACAGAATTAAACTCATGACTTTTTTATACGAGAATTATGTTTCAGCACTGAACCACTCTTTTTCGAGATAAGTAAACATATTTTGTTAGGTGATAATTGAATCCCTAACTTGGAGTTAACATCATCCAATATCCTACATATTTGTTTGGAATAAATACATTTTATATACTAAATATATTTTCACTACCTGTATTTAGTGGTGTACCTTTCTTTTTACCAAAGTGGGAGAGACTCATATTCATATTTGCTCACCGCAACAGATAAGTTACTACAAAAGGTTCCATTCTTCTAATACAATTTAACAAGTCATCTAATTTATATGGATACAAATAAAATAAAAATAAAAATAGTACAGTAAACCTTGTGTGAGAGTGAGATCAGACTATTTAACATTCTCATGTGAGACAAACTCTTACAAGACTTTTGTTTTAAAAAAATTACAAATAAGTTATTAATATTTATGTTTGTAATGATCTTTTGTGATATTGGAAATAATGTAGTTATATGGTTGCAGCACAAAACGACAAACAAATATCCAGAGTATTTTGAGGTATCGATCCACATGGAAGTGGGATGTATTAAGCACTTGCTACTGATATATTATGCGAAGCTAATCCTAACGTAAATAGGGATAATTAACTATGATCATATAAACAATTAACAAAAGCAAGACAAACAAATTGCGAAATGCAAGAGAGTGAAGAATGGATTTTTTTGGGTCAAGTATTTAATCATGCACCTAGTGTCAACCTAACATGAAATATTTAATTGTGTTTTAAACAAAGGTGAAAGATTTCATACAAAGGGGAGGAATTACTCACTCAATTCCAACCAAAATAAGGTAAGTGAAATATGATATAGTCATATTCATAATACAAGAACAAGCAATCAAGATAAAATCTTTTAACCAATATGTCATCTCTCAATGTGCAATAGTTAAGTACAATTGTGGGCGCTCTAACTTATATCCTAACTTCTATCAATACATAATTATAGCAAGAAAACATGTAATTTAGGTATTTAATTACAAGCATAATTAATATAAATCACAATTGCAACGCAAGATATGAAATCCATATATATATATATATATATATATATATATATATATATATATATATATATATATATATATATATATATATATGTATATGTATATATATATATTATTAAGGAATTGAAGAACTACGCACTCATAAACACTTATTACCCAAAAATTCTAAAGTAACCTTAGCCAACCATGTCTAACATTGTCTCCATTATACAAGTGTCAATAAAAATAAAGAAACAAAGAAAGTAAAGAAAAATGGAAGAGATTCTACCGAAATGATGTTTTCCCAAACGTTTCATTGGTCTCTCTGTGTGACTTAAAGCTTCCAAATCTCTCTTTTTCAACCTTGGTGTGATTCTCCTCTCCAAAAGGTGTGTGGATTAGAGTAGAATCGGTTTCATTCAACAAAAGATTACAGAAGAGAGAGTCCTATTGTAGTAGGATACTAAACTCTCATATTCTACAGGACTATAAGCAAAGACTAAATTACAACCACAATTACAAAACTATATAGTAAATAATAATAATAATAATAATAATAACCATACTAACACACCCCCTCAAGCTCTAGGTGGGAGCGCAGCAACATGGAGCTTGTCTCGTAAAGCCTGAAACCGTGGTCCTGGTAAAGGTTTGGTGAAGATATCCGCAAGCTGATCCTTTGTAGACACAAAATTGACAAGGAAATCACCTGATGCAACCTTGTCACGAACAAAGTGATAGTCGATTTCAACGTGTTTTGTGCGAGCATGAAACACCGGGTTGGCTGCTAGGTAGGTGGCACCGAGATTGTCGCACCACAAAGTTGCAGGTTTCCTGGAGTGGAGCCCAAGCTCACGAAGAAGCGATACAACCCAGGTGACTTCAGCGGAGACATCAGCTAGGCCTTTGTACTCGGCTTCTGTAGAAGAACGAGCCACAGTACGTTGTTTCCGTGAGAGCCAGGAAACAAGATTGTCGCCGAAGAATACCGCATAGCCACTAGTGGATTTCCTATCAACCGGACAGCCGGCCCAATCTGAGTCGGAATAAGCATGAATATCAGAAGAAACCGAAGCAGAAATACGCAGAGCATAATCCTGAGTGCCTTTAACATAACGCAGAACCCGCTTTAACAGACCCCAGTGATCAACTGTGGGGGAATGCATGAACTGACACAGACGATTAACTGCATATGATAGATCAGGACGCGTAATAGTTAAGTACTGGAGGGCCCCAACGAGACGTCGATACTGTGTGGGATTATCGAACAAGTCAGAAGAAGGCGTAGTGGGCTGTGTAATAGCTGCAGGAGTAGACAGCAGCTTGCAGTCATCCATACCTGCACGTATGAGGATATCCTTCATATAGCGGCGCTGAGATAGCATAAAACCCCCGGTAACCGAAACCGTCTCGATACCAAGAAAGAAACTTGGAGTGCCCAGGTCTCTAATCTTGAAAGTGGTTGAAAGTCGGTGAAGCAATGTGGAAATCAGAGTAGTGTCGTTTCCCATCATGATGATATCATCAACATACACTAACAAAAAAACTCGTGAGTCCCCAATAGAGTAGTAAAATAAAGAGACATCCGTCTTTGAAGACTTAAACCCTGTTGAAGTCAAGAAATCGTGCAAGCGCTTAAACCAGGCACGTGGAGCCTGTTTCAGGCCGTAAAGAGAACGCTGTAGGTGGCAGACATGACCGGGATGAGTTGGATCTTCATACCCCGGTGGTTGTTTCATATACACTGTTTCAGAAAGATGTCCATTCAGGAAGGCATTGTGAACATCGAATTGCCGCATAGTCCAACTGTTTGAAACTGTGAGTGAAAAGAGTATTCGGACTGTAGTTGGTTTGACGACTGGGCTAAAGGTGTCGAAGAAGTCTTCACCCGCAACTTGATTGAACCCCTTTGCCACTAAACGAGCTTTGTAACGCTCAATCGTACCATCGGCCTTGCGTTTGGTGCGGTATACCCACTTGCACCCAATAATATTCATCTGAGGCGTAGCCGGTACTAGTGACCATGTGTTGTTATGAAGTAGTGCGTTGAACTCTTGATCCATGGCGTCACGCCACTGCGGGTGGCCCACAGCCTGGGAATAGCAAGTAGGATCAAGGCTCGTCGTCAGTGCATAAAATTGCTCATCATTACCTTGCGTTTTGCGACGAGTACGCATAACGTGAGTATTCTGTTTAGTCTTAGGTTGAGGTGGTGTTTGTGATGCAGTTGAGTGTTGCTCGGTTGATTCCGGCGGTGGCTCAATTTGTAGAGCAGGAGGCTCATGAGAAAGAGGAACAGCCGGGAGTACCGGCTGAGAACCCACGTGAACAGGGCTAACACCCCATGGCAAGGCCGGAGTGAGCTGTTCGGACTCAAGCTGTAATGAGGAAAATGGAAAAACAGATTCATCAAAGCAGACGTGCCGGCAGATAAAGATTTTCCCGGTAGTAAGATCCATGCAACGATATCCCCTAAAGGAAACCGGGTAACCTAAGAAGACACATGGAGTGGACCGATACTCTATTTTATGCTTATTGTAGGGCCGGAGATACGGGTAACATCTGCACCCGAAGACTCGAAAGAAAGTGTATGGGGGTGAGGATTTGTGTAACCGGTAATATGGACTGTCGAAATTGATAGCAGAAGAGGGAAGACAATTAATTAGGTACGTGGCAGACTCAAAGGCGTAATCCCAATATTGTTGAGGTGTTGAGCTTTCAGTCAGTAGGGCTAGACCGGTTTCGACAATGTGTCTATTCCGACGCTCAACACGACCGTTTTGTTCGTGTGTATAGGCACATGACTGTCTGTGAATGATACCTAATGACTCAAAAACCTTATGCAGGCGTTGGTATTCACCCCCTAAATCAGATTGTATGGCTTTGATAGAACGCGAAAACCGCCGTTCTACCATTACCCGGAATAAATCAAACGTTTTATAAATATCGAATTTTAACCGAAGCGGATAAAACCAAGTAAAGCATGAAAAATCGTCCACAAACAGAACGAAATAACGACAACCAGAATGAGAAAGCAAAGGAGACGGACCCCATATGTCCGTAAACACTAAGTCTAATACATTTTCACTAGTGCTAACAACCCTATCTAACGAAAAACGCGACGACTTGCCGAGTTGACACGCCGAGCACAGCTTTGCAGCACTAGTGTTATTTGTTGTGACCGGAACTGACTTGAGAACTTTCTGGAGGACACGACTGTGAGGATGACCTAGCCTTTGATGCCAAACGACCGACGACGCCCGAGAGGTAACAAAAGCTGAATGGACTCGCGGGATAAGTAGCTTGTACAAACCCCCATTGACCGAACCTTTAAGCAGAATTGCCTTGGAATTGGAGTCCTTCACATAAAATAGATTTTTGTGAAATTCAAAAAAGACGTTATTGTCAGCAGTAAATTTATGAACGGACAATAATGGTAAACATAAATTTGGAACATGTAATATCTGTGACAATTTTAAAGATTTAGACGCGGAAGGGATAGTCGCATGGCCAACACGGGAAATCTCCAAACCTGTGCCATTACCCACGCGCAACACATCTCCGCCGTTATAAGCGTCGGACTGCTGCATCATATCAGCGACCGGAGTCGCGTGCGCGGAGGCTCCCGTATCGGGAATCCAGGCGTCAGCAGGAGCAGCCGTATCACCTTCGCCGGAGAGGGCGACGTTGGCGTGACCAGCCGGCCGATCATCGTATCTCCGAAAGTAGTTCAGCGCCGAGTGACCGTGAGAGCGGCAAATCTGACATCTCGGTCCGCCACCACGCCCTCGGCCGTTTCCGCCGCGACCCCGGTTGCCTCGTCCTCTGCCGTTCGCCGGATTCCGGCCACCACCATGAAACTGGCCACCACCACCATGGCGACCGCGACCTGCGTAGAAGACCGTCGACTGACACCGTGCCCGTCGGAATGTGATCATCGGCTTGGATGAACTCCTGGGCCATGAGCATGTCGGCGAGTTGAGGCAACGTCACCTCCGTGCCGGTGACGGTGGGCGAGCTGGCAACAGATCGGTACTCCGGGCGAAGACCTCGAAGGACATATAAAATCTGTTCATCCTGAGATAGGTGACGACCGGCGAGGGAGAGCGCCTCAACCAGCATCTGTGCGCGACCGAGGTAATCCGTCGGCGTCGCGTTTCCTTGCCGTAGCGTTTGGAATTGCCCGAGAAGACTGAGGCAGCATGCTCGGGTGGAGGAGGCGAGAGCCGACGTGACGGAGTCCCACACCTCCTTGGCGGTGGTCCGGCCAACAGCGAGATGCATCACCTCGTCGGAGAGTGACGAGATGAGCATCGACAGGAGCGACTGATCCTGCTGAACCCACGCGTGGTATGCCGGGTTAGCCGTCGGAGGAGGAGCCGGGGTGGTGGAGGATGCCTCAGCCACCGGAGCAGGGATCGTCGGAGAGGGGCATGGGATGCCGCCGTCGATGTAGCCGATCAAATTCTGGCCGCGGAGAAACGGTATCAATTGCGTTCTCCAGAACAAGTAGTTGTGGTTCGTTAGTTTAAGTGAGACGAAGTGGTGAGCTTGGTTTAGGGGATTGGGAGGTCCAGCGGCGGCGGGAGGCGCCGGGTTGACAGCGGTGATCGAGCGTTCAGGGTTTGACGCCATAGGTTGATCGGAGAAGATGGGTTAATCGGGGTGGTGGAGGTTGATCGACGGTAGGTTGATCGGAAAACAAAAAAATAGGATAGGTCCCTAACCTAACGCTTAGCTGATACCAGATTAGAGTAGAATCGGTTTCATTCAACAACAGATTACAGAAGAGAGAGTCCTATTGTAGTAGGATACTAAACTCTCCTATTCTACAGGACTATAAGCAAAGACTAAATTACAACCACAATTACAAAACTATATAGTAAATAATAATAATAATAATAACCATACTAACAGTGTGGATCCCTCATTTCCAAATTTGAAAAATATAAAACACTTGTCCCATACCCATCTAGAAACCTAATTTTCCACTTTAATTGATACGGGTGGAAATGAAAACGGAGAAAGGAGAACTCACTTGTGAACTTTTTGTATCTCATACAAAATGATATGAAACGGATAAAGTTTTATACTATAAATAAATATAATTTTCACGTGCTAGAAATATTTAATATCATATTATTAAAATTTTAAATTTTAAATATAATTGTCCGAACACTTTCAATATTAATAAATAATAATAATGCCTTTAATTTTGATTAGAGCTGGACACGGATTAGGACATGTTTGACACATGCGTAGACACAAGTGTCCGAGTGTTCGACGCCAGTACGAATTTGTTATTAGTGCTCCTCACTCCCAGCTGGTAAATGAATTGGCACTTTGACACCCTTGCTCCAAGTATATATTCATCTAAGGACAAGTCTTACTTAAAACAATAACACTTGCTTTTAATAATAGATCAGGTAAGATTTGATTATTGTCGTGAATATTGAAAGTTTAAATTTGGATTGAACTCTTTGCAAATTAAAATATATATTCTTGAAACTAAATTGGTTCGATTTACATCCTCATGAACTGAGGTGGATTCATGGGATTCACCAGTTAGTCCACATCTAATAAGGGATGGTTTTTTTAAAAAAAATAAAATTGTAACTATATGTCTATATTATCAAATAAAAAAGTTGTAAATAAAAATTCAAATTCCTAAAAAAAAAAAAGTTTTTGTAACCTATAAAGTGATAAACAATCAACATATTCAAAGTTAATGATGTAACGTCTAAATATCTAATAATAATAATAATAACTCGTACCTCTCAACCCTAACTCCATTCGGATCTAACAAAGATGAATCTCTCCATTTTTGCGTAACGAGAAAGATCACAACTACTAATAAATAGTTAAATGATTCAAATCAAGAAGACTATTAGATCATTTCTATAGAAAAAACATAAATATAAATGCAAGAAAATGACAGGTCATCTACTGCGATAGAAACAGTGTCGGGTTGAGTTCGTATCCGGTCCCCACTGTAACGCCCACCCGTTTCAGGACACTCCTATCTTCCTACGCTTCTCCTTCTTCTTCATCTCTCTCTCTCTCTCTTTCTTGCAGCACAGATAACGGCCCCCAAAGCAAACGTTGCTTTATACGTACTTTTTATATATATGTTACCTTCTCCCCCTCCCTCTCTAACTAATACGCAAAAAGAGCTCAGCCTTTTCAGACCGCATAGAGAAACGTTGCGCTTACCTGACTATCTATCTGCCATTCAACCTCCGTATGAGAATCAACTCTGCTCAGAACAGTTTAGAAGCTTCACTCTCGTTTTTTTATTGACTCTGCTTTCTTTCTTCCTCTTTTCCACCTCTTTCGCTTGTGGTTCACCATCATATTGCTGCATTTTAGTGCTCTTAAGTTCTTGAGTGTTTGATAGCTTCGAGAAGTGAAAGAACTCTGTTTGTATTTAACTGGGTTCTTTTCAGTTTGAGATAAATAGATAATTCTCCGGGGTGAGCTGAATTTAGGCCTTTGAAATATTTGTGTTGTGAACTGGGGACTGGGGACTGGGGAGTGGTTTTTGGTTGGGGGTTGAGTTGATTACGAATAGGAATGGAGTCAATGGAATTGGGTCAAACTAGATCCGTGAATTGCGGAGCGAAACCCGGAGATATCGGAACTGAGCTTCCACAGTTTGGCGACGAGGGTTTCCAGGGTTTAATGCCTGTAGTAGTATCTGAGGAAGCTGGAAGTTCGTTCACTGCTCTACTCGAGCTCCCAGCGAAGCAGGCGGTGGAGCTCTTGGTTCACTCGTCGGAAGCGGAAGGTTCGCCGGCGACGAAGCTTCCTGAAATTGAACCTCAGAGGAATTATCACCAGGGTTTTCTTCCGCTTCCGCCGCCTATTTTCCCTTCGGACACGGCTTTGATTGACCGAGCCTCGAAATTCTCCGTCTTCGCTGGGAACTCGCCGGAGACGGAATCAATCCCGTCGAATTCGTGCTCGAAGCCGCATTTCGTGAAGTCGGAGCCCGCAGATTCGGACTCAAACCCGAATTCATCCCCATCCCCGGCTGTTTCCAATCCAACTGTCAATCAGAAATCCGCCAAACGAAAGGAGAGGGAGAAAAAGGTAATTTCAAAACCGGATTCCATCTTCCCACTTCCCACTTCCCACCTACTAGGGTTCTTCCCACATTGCAGAAAATGGAAGTCTTAATCGTTGAATTAAATTTTCTGTTTAAAAAAACTAGATTAAAGAACCTAGCAAGAAGAGCAAGAAAGCAGCTAACAATACCTCGGAGGGGGATGGTGAGAAGCTTCCATATGTTCATGTCCGAGCTCGCCGCGGCCAAGCCACCGATAGCCATAGCTTAGCTGAGAGAGTAATAATTCTATAAATATCCTAATTAAGCTCTAATTGCGGTGTAATTGTGGGGTTAATGAATTCTGTTTTATTATATAGGCAAGGAGAGAAAAGATTAATGCTAGAATGAAGCTGTTACAGGAACTGGTCCCAGGATGTAACAAGGTTAGCTGTCATTTCATCATTAGTACGGATAATGTTGATACCCTTTCAATTATTTACTTGACTGGAAAATCTGCTTTAATTATGCTTTAAGATTATTCTAAGGATGGTTGGGTCATTGTCTCCTACTGTAACCAGAAAAGAAAGAAAAACTACTGGCTTTTGCACCAATAAAAGTGGGGAGCTAAGGGGGATGAAATGTCTCTTTCAAAGTTCTAACTGTTGTTTCAACTTTTTGCTTTCCATGGGTCTCCGGTTCGTGAGACGTCTTTTCGGAGGTCACCATTGTCTATTCTTAGAAAGATATTATCCCCGGTCATCTTTGCTTGATATTGAGTAAATCCGAAGTTACAGAGTTCGGCATTTGTTAACTAATTTTGGGAAACAAGATTAGTTAACTGATTTAGTTAGAAGTTACTATAGAAGGCTCTTTCCACTATATCCAAGACCTTGATTATTGACCTTAGGGTTAGGCTACAGGGTAGGTCTTATGCTTAAATTTTCCCTGTAAAACAATAGAAGTAGCTGTTAGTCTTGAAATTATTAAGTCCTTGTCTAGGTGGGTATTGCCAGCTACTGTGCCTCGAGACAAGAGAGAGGACAAGGACTAAGGAATTTGCTGCATAAAAAGTTAAAGACTCTCTGCATGCCTTTTTTTTGGGGGTGGGGGTGGGGTATAATAATTCATTTCAAGGTCAAGCTTCTGCGGGGTCCTATTTGAAGGAGCTCTCCTAGTGTTGCTTGTTCCATTCACTTAAACCTAAGACCTTACTTAAGGGGAACCAAACTCCTTCAACTTGGACTAAAGTTTGTTAGTGACTAGCATGTAGTTTGTTGATAAGTTTGATTTCTCTGGATCATAATGCTACCCTCTCTATGATACTGAACTTATTTTTCTTGAAGGATTATATTCATTGTACTTCTAATCTATCCATAAGAAATTCTTTGGGAGTGAATGCATTCTATGAGTTAGAATAGGATGATCGGTCAAGCTTTTACAGATTGTATCCCTAAAGAAACCATTCTAATGAATTATGTGAATTATAGCTTGATCATTAACCCATACCTAGGAGTACATTGTTTCTTCATTTGGATGTTTAGTTTCCTGTCAAACTCTTTGGGTATAAATGAACTTCTTTGAATTTTTTGTTATGAGAATTAGAAAAGTGACACTGCTGAATATTACAGACTTCAATAACCGTGTGCTATCAATACCACTGCTAGATGCTCATAACATATATTTCTAATACCACCAATATATTTATAAGTCTCTGGAGTTGATGCAGAGGGTGCATGACTCAAAGTCCATTGATATTTAATGCACTCCACTATATTAGTTATGGAATTCTTTAAAATTGTGAAAATAAAATAAATTCTAGAATAGTATTGTGTATAAGAGAGATCAATTGGACTTGTACTGCTCATAAGGTGGAGTCCAAGTAATCAGAAGGCATACTAAATAGGTCTACATTGCAACCTTCTTTTCTGGTAAACAAACCATTAACTAAACTGTACTTGGAAAAATGGGGAATTTGGAAAACCTAATTTATCATTGTGGTTCTCCTTCCTCCCCTAGTACCCATGCAATTATTGTAAGGTATTGACTCCTTTCAGGCAATTGAGATCTAAACATACCATGTAAAACATGATTTCCCACCATATTTAGGTTCAAATATCACTAATGCAAGAACAATTTCATTTCAGCTTGGCAGGAGCTTTGTCTTTGCCCCTTTATACTAATGTATTATGCTTGTATCCTTCCTAAACCTCCCATAGTTTTCCTTTGCTGCTCTCTTAATTTTATTTTATTATTTAATTTCTCTGCAGATTTCAGGTACTGCAATGGTCTTGGATGAGATCATTAACCATGTCCAGTTCCTACAGCGCCAAGTCGAGGTCAGTCTTGAGAGAATGTTCTGATTTATCAAAGCTGAAAAATCATGGGTGTTTAAAATGCAATTACACCTTAGTTACAGAACGAAGGAAATGAAGCATTCAGGACATATTCCAGAATAAAGAGGCTTAATTGATTTATAGTTTCTGATTTTAAAAAAAAAATTATTGGACAATAATTTTTAGTACCCATGGGTAAGTTGGTAAACGAGTGCTCAGGCAATAGAAACAGGAGAACAGAGAGAGAGATAAAGAGAGATCAGAGATGTCTAATGTTAATTCAAATGTACATCATTTTCTCTTTGGACTTCAAATTCCAATCATTCTGCGGTTATTGTCTAATTAGTAATAGGTCAATGGATAATCCTGGTTCATGAAATTTAAATTTCACTATAGCTTGGTAGTGTGCAACTGTTAATTTTTCTGATAAGTGTTTCTGTCGTTACAGTTCTTATCAATGAGACTTGCTACTGTCAACCCAAGAATCGATTTTAATATTGATGCTCTCTTCGCTGCTGAAGTAAGTATGACAAAGCCCCTTATTCTTAATAGCTATTTGACTACAGTGAATAGCATTTATTCAGCTCTGACTTCTGATTGATGGTACAATAAATGCTAAAGTTAAGCACTTCGTGTTAATATTTCATTAGGTGAGTTAATTTGGAAATGCTATTTTCTGGACATCTTCTTCCCCTTATAACCACGACATGCAATTTTTGGTTTGTTGTCCTTGCTTAATAGTTCAAAACCTTTTTTTAACCAATCATGAAGTTTGAGCGGGGATCTCAATGGTGGACCACCCATGCCTGTGAACATTTACACCTTGAATGTATGAACCTGATCTGTTAGAATGACATCTCTCTCTCTATATCATTATGTTGTTTCCCTTGGGGGGTTGTCTCTGTCAGACTCTAAATTAGTGGGTCCTATATCTATTAAGCGACAACTCAGAAATGATTGTAATAGTACCATTAACATTCAAAAGTATTCAAGTCCTGGAACCATCTTATGCCATGGCTTTCTGAGGACCCCTTACTGATGATAATAAGAAGGATGCTTCCCATCCTCCCATCATTAGGAGATATATAGTGAGTAGTGTGTACATTTGCAGAGTAGCTGGAGCTATATAATAATTTTAGACCATTTACTATGACTATATATTATTGCCTTGTCCCTTAGGCCAGATTGACGAAATTTGTTTCAAGTCTTTTTAACAGCTCTTTCAGTTACTGCCCAAAACAAGTTAGCTGACTCTTTAGTTTTCTAATCCCTAAGAAAGTTGTGATTGGCTTGAATTTGTGGTTAATAATTTCTATATATAGAGATCCATTTAATCTTATTGACCCGATTTCCTTTATTTTTCAAAATTCAGACTGATTCCCCTGTGGAAAATAACTGCACTGGCATGATAATGCCCTCGATGTGGCCTGAGGGGCAAGCCATTGAGAACAGACCGCAGCATCAACAGCTATGGCATGCCGATGGATTTCATCAACCTATGTGGACTAGGGAAGAGAATTGTAGCTTCATAGCACCTGAGAACTCACTATTAACTTATGACTCGACAAATTCAGGTGATTTTTTTTCCTATACATATAAATCATTCCATTTTACATCACTTCCATCTTATATTTCACTCAAGTCTAGAAATTCCCCCCACACTCAATTTCCTTTGGGTTTAATGGACATTAAGCTTTGGTCTGCACAGATACAATGCTATCCAGAAGCATCTAATATATATATTGAACATTAATTGTATATCGTATATGGGTACAGGTCCTTTGCTTGCAAATCAGCTAAAGATGGAGATATGAAAGCAAAAGCAAAGCTTTTTGCAGTAGTTAGGCATGATGTACATATGATTTATAGTAGTAGATAGCACGGGGAAGTAGAGAGGATGGTGTCAACAGTTCCAACCGGGTTTGCGCATTCCCTAATTAACAGAGAACCAGAAACTCCCATTACTCTTATCTGTGGCAGAGGGAGGGAGAGGGAGTATATACAAGTATGACATCTATTTTATGAACGAATACTAACGTAGAGGAAAGCGGAGGAGGAGTCGCTCCGTGTGATGGATGCTTGTTTGTATGAATATGATGAGATAACGATTAATTCATGCTTGTTTGTAAAGCAAGATGGAGAGTGACTATTATTATCATTCACAGTGGGAGGAACCCAATTCTATATGTTCTGTTATTCGACACACAATAATTGTAGTGATGTTTAATCTTTATTTGCAATCTAGTTCGTAAATGTACCCCTTGGTAGTTGGCAATTACTTAATTACGATTTCTTTGTTAAAGAGGCTTTAAGTTAGTTGAAAGACTAGTGACTAAAACATGTCATCTAAACCTGTCAAGGCCGAGAAGGAGGACATTGTTAATTTGTTAATTGTTACGGGGTATTAAAGATTGTGTTGACTTAATACATTATATTAATAATATTACTTTTTGTCACATTATAAGATTAGTGTGATGGCCAAGTTGGGGTAAAAGACCCAAATAGGACGAAAATAAAAATCATGGACAAAAATAAGACACTTTAATAATTGATACAAAAATGTGAAAACTATTTTTTCAAATGCGTTTGGTGTCGGACCAGGTCAAACACAAATGTAAATAGGAATTGCGTATCTCGAAATACGCAAGTCTGATTTTCTTTTTTTAACTTCTCCAGCGACCAGTTTGGTCGCCTTGGGGAGAAGTCGACGACAATAGTTATATATATATACTTTTATTTATTTATTTACTTATTTATTTCAATTTCAATTCTTATTTATTACCAAATTAAGAGTCTCTTTTTACTTAAATTCATTATTTGGTTCTTATTACAATTTCAATGTTTGAACCAAAACTCCAAAAGCATCCCGGTACAAACATTGGAACCTAGTAATAATAAGGCATACTTAATAACTGTAATGAGTTTAAGTAAAAAAGACTTTTTGTTTGGTAAAAAATAGATATTGAAATCAAATTAAATAAGTAAATAATTTATATATATATATATATATATAAAAGAATTTGAATCCCAGAATAATATAGGAAAAAAAAAATAAACAACATGCACTCACAGTCGAACACGAATCAGGATTCATTGCTACACACTACAAAGACCCATCTCTAAAGTCCATCCAAAAACTCTCTCCAAATTTCATCAAAGATGCCGTCCGCCAAACCCTTCGCGAACGCCGCCGGTATGCTGAGAACACGCCTGAGCTCCGGCCTCCGCACGCGAGGAGGACATGGCCCCAACCCTTTCCTCACTCCCGGCCACCAGGAGCGCCCCAACGGCTACCTCTTCAACCGGACCCCTCCGCCTCCCGGGCAGTCCCGCAAGTGGGAGGATTGGGAGCTCCCCTGCTACGTCACCAGCTTCCTCACCATCGTCATCCTCGGCGTCGGCCTTAACGCCAAGCCCGATCTCACAATCGAGACCTGGGCCCACGCTGAAGCTCTTAAACGCCTCGAACAAGAGTCCACTGATTCCGATTGAAAGATTGGTCGACGTCGATCGATCTGCTTTTGCGATTTCTCAATTAGGGCTTTTAGAGGAAGGCCGCTGCTGCTGATCCTGATTGTTTATATTCTCTGGTGTAGTTGTTGGAAAAATAAGGGTTTCTATTTAATTCTTGACTTGAATCGGTAACACTACGATTTTGTTTCGGAATTACCTTAATCTGCTACAGCGTTGAATGCTCAACTTGAATATACATATATTTTCTCAGCCTGCTGAAGACAACTTGAATTTCTGAATTTATATTAAATTGGGACTTTTTATTATGTGCATATTTATATTACGAATTCTGGTTGAATTATTTATATTGTAGATTCATAAAATTCTTGGAGTAGGGGATATTGGTAATCATGGGAGGGAAATATTCTGGGGAAAAAAGTATTGTTCCATGGCAGTTTTTCTTTCAGGATCACTGTACTTTTCTTTGCTTAATGAACTATGAAAAATTATTGATTTGAATGAACTATACTATCTACCTTGTTAACTAAGAGTGGAGTAGAAGCAAGGTGTTGCTCTTGGTTTATATAACAGAGGGGATTCCCTGTGTTTTTCTTCTGCTAGCTGATATATATCCAGGAGATGCTGTCTTCTTCAGATTTACAATTCCGTTGCTTTCTAATTCACTTCTCTTCTAAAAGGGCAGCTCTAGTAGTTACTAAATCCTATGAGCAAGTACAATTTGATTCTCTTTTTTTTTTTTCTTTGACAGGTTCATCTTTTTGTTCAATCCTTTCTTTCCTTGGGAGATGATTGAAAGCTAATAGAATGAGCCTTTTGATTGTTTGTGTCCTTCACTTATAAAGCATTTGGGTGTTTAGTGAAATGAGATCATTCATTGCAGTGTAGACAATTTTTGCAGGCCACATCACATTTAAGTAATTGAAACTTAAGATGTTGAGCACTTTTATGCTCAAGAAAGATTACTCATTGCTTCGTGGAACTGATAGGTGTTTGATCTGTGAGTGATAAAGAAAGCATGGTTTCACTTTAGATTCTTTTATACCTTGTGCTACTGAGTGATTTGCATCCATCAACTCATTGAAATTTGAAGACACTGAAATCTCATTCATCTATTTGGTTTTCGTTTTTGCCAATGAGGTAAAAATGTCTTTGAATTCATTAGCCTTGCTATGTCATCCTCTTTTAACCTCATGTGTCCACTGTTAGATGCTAAATATACAAGTACACGAAATTTGTGAATTTATTGTTGTGATTGTGCCAAAAAGTTCAGAGCTGTTTACTGGCCATAAAGGGTCATTTGTGAATTGTGATCAAGAACAACTTGAAAGCTTTCAAGCTTTGAAACAACTGACCAAATCGTTCCTGAAGCAGCCAAGTATTCCACAAATCCACAAGAGAGATTGGGAATTTGTGGCACCAGAGTTCATTTATATTGCAGGATATGTTTGATTAACATAATAACACTACTAACATGATCAGTAGAATGTACAAAACCATGATGCCTGTAGATTCTGCTCTTAATTACTTCAGAAAGGCACTGAAGTATTACCAGAATCAGATATTTCAAGATTTGTACTCTCAATCTTGATTGAGAGGGACTGAAGTTCCCTGACAACATCGGCCATGGATGGTCGTTTGTCAGGCATTACAGCAGTGCAGTGTAAAGCAATCTCCAGAACTTCCAGCATTTGTTGTTGGGATGAACCTGAAATCTTGGGGTCAAGCAATTGAGCCGCCCCATTTGTGATGTTGATTTTCCTTCTTACCCACTTCACAACATCTAGCGAGCCCTCCCAAGGCTCCGTTTGCTCAGCATTCCGGCCTGTCACGAGCTCTAGCAATACAACGCCAAAGCTATATGTGTCCATTTGTTCAGTCGCCTTCTTTGTGTAACCAAATTCTGCAAAATATCACCAGAACAGGTTGGTTGAAAATAAAAGGAAATGAAGCTACATGATCTTAAGCATAACTGCATAAGTATAATGCCATAATGGTTCACAGCATACAATAGAATGCACTCATACCTGGTGGCAAGTAGGAAGAAGGTGAAGATCCTGTAGCGAGGGATGATTGAAATGCTGTCTCTCCAATGATGCGATCAAGAGCAAAGTCTGTAATCTTTGGTTCAAGATCAGCGTCAAGCAGAATATTATGTGACTTGATATTTCTGTGGAGTAAATGAGGGAGATAATCCCTGTGAAGGTATGCTAGTCCTTGAGCAACCCCGAGGGCAATCTGCAGCCTTACACTCCATGATAAGTTGATGTCCGATTTCCCAATTAGATCGCCAAGACTGCCATTTGCTACATATTCATAGATCAAGAAGATTGAATCGCTTGAGTGGCAAAACCCGAGAATTTTTGTGATGTTCTTATGCCTGACCTTTGCTAAAGTCTTGACCTCTGATTTCAGAGATTTTGAAGACTGCTTTCCAAAATTTACTAACTTCTTCACAGCAACTGGCTCACCACTTGGTAAATTTACAACATAAATTCTCCCCAAAGTTTCACTGTTCCCTCTAGCTGCCTTTTCATCCATTGCCATGATCAGATCATTCTCTGTAACTCTCAGAGGGTAGAAGAAAACTGACCTCCAGCTACCCATTTGGGGATTTGGTTTCTGAGAACGGCGAATCATGTAAAATCCAACAGCCATGATAATCGCAATGGCTAAAGCTATCGAGATCAAGGTATATGCCAATCTTGACATCTTAGCATTCTTGTGAGTAGGCCTGTCATCGGAACAAGAGTTGGGAAGTCCCCAACCGCACAGGCCAGGGTTTCCTTGCAAAGATGAAGCAGGAGGGCCAGAAATCAACGACGATGGAACTCTGCCAGAAAGCTGGTTGAAGGAGACATTGAACAAAGCAAGCTTCAAATTCTGAAGCTCTTCTGGGATAGGGCCAGTGAGGTTATTAAGTGAAAGATCAAGGTAAGTTAACACAGGCAATTGAGCAAGAGATTTTGGTATTTCACCAGCAAAACTGTTATGAGCTAGAGACAATGAGACTAATTTCTTGCAGTTTCTCAGTTCGGGAATTTCACCTGAAAGGTAATTCTGGGATAGATTTAAGATGCTCATAACTGGAGAATCACAGAAGTTTGGAGGAAGTTCACCATACAACCCATTCAGAGATGCAGAAAATTTATACAAGGTTGTAACCATTCCAAGACCATCAGGTATTTTACTAGCAAAGCTGTTATTATCAATCTCCACTTGCTCTAATTCAGCAGCTTTTGATATCGATTCGGGGATGACCCCAGAAAACCTGTTGTTTTCAGCTCTAATGATCTTAATCCTAGGCAATGACCATAGCCATGAAGGGAAATTCTCAGAAAACCTATTGTTCTGAACTTGAAACCTTTCTAGTTTGATGCATTCATTGATGGAGTCATTTGGTATTGAGCCATTCAAGAAATTTTCATGCAAAGCAAGGTTTTGAAGACCTTTGCCATTACAAACACCAACTGGGAATGGCCCAGAAAGCCTATTCTGTGAAACATCAAAAGAAACCAAATTTGGAAGAGACAGCCCAATCTCAGGGATCTTACCAGTGAGATTGTTCTGAGAAAGGTCTAAAATGGCCAAACTTTTCAAACCCTCAAAGAAGTTTGGTACTATTTCTCCATAAAAACCAGAGCTTCCCAAGATAAGCTTCTCAAGTTTACTGAGCTTGCCAATATCTCCAGGAATCTCACTCACCAATAAGGAATTCTGAGACAAATCAAGAGTCAAAAGCTGAGTGAAGTTACCAAAGACCTGTGGAATATTACCTGAAAGCAAGTTGTTACACAAGTTGAGAACTTGAAGCTCCTTCAATGACCCAATGCTTTCTGGGATGTTCCCTTCAAGATGGTTCCTCCCAAAATCAAGAAACTTCAAAGACCCAAACTGAGAAATCTGGTCTGGGATTGTGCCCCAGATGAGATTGTTGCTGAGATTCAGATTCTCCAAAGACCCACACTGTGAGAGATGGAGAGGAATGGGCTGGTTGAAGAAGTTATCAGCCAGGTTAAGATGGGTGAGACTGGGGAGCCCACATATAGCAGCTGAGATTTCACCAGAAAGATTCAATCTTTGAAGATTGAGAGAAGAGATTGATGATGATGATGATGAAGATTGAGGTGTGCAAGTGACACCAGTCCAGTTACAGTGGTGCACAGCTGTGGTGTTGGACCATCCCAGGAGAGAGTTCATGGGATCTTCAATGGAGCTCTTGAATGTAAGCAGAATATCTGCTTCTGGTGAAGCATAACTCAGAAGATACTCACAGAATGAGAAGAAGATGAACAGTAGTGAAAGTTTGCAGACAGTAGCCATTGGAGAAGAAAAAAGGTAACTTTGTGCTTAGGAAAGCTTTTAACATCAACTCTTTAATTGAAGTGAACCCAAGGAAAGTCTATTACTGTATACAAAATTATACAGTACAAATCATTTCAAAAAATTTAATCAATCATAAACTTGATTTTTTTTCTAATTTATGATGTCCATAAACAAAAATAGAAAATAATAATAATAATAATTAGTTTCTTCAAGTAAATGATGATGTTTGACCATCAAATTATTTTTTTTACTTTCAATCTTTGAAGTTTGAAGCAAGTAAAAATATCACAAAAACATTGTATAAAAACCTTTAAAAAATTTGTGTGTATTTGACAATTGCATTCATAGTTGTACATTTGTCAATTCACATTTCTACTTTTTCAACAGTTACTATCATTTATCTGTACATGTAATAAGACAAACCTTAACTCTTGAAGTTTAGTGCATTGCTGCACCCACTCTGCACAGGTCAATCAAAATAATTGAACAATGAAAAAAAAAAAAAAAAAACATTTAAATTATAAATAAAAGAAAAAATAACACTTTTAATATCTCAGTTATATCTGTCGTGTAGAGCTAATCAATATTCAATACGAATTATATAACTGGAATATATATGCTAAAAAAAATAGAATTAATACATTTTTGTAATACAATTTAGGAGAAGAAGAAAAGTGAGTACATGGTGCCATCTATCTTGTTAGAATCTTTTTAAGATTTTAAGTAGGAATAAAGCTTCGGCTGACGACCAAAATCAAAGTTTTGTTTTTTTAATAATAAGTAAAATAAAATAAAAAGAAGTGCAAAAGAAAACAAAATGCAGACATTTTGGGGAAGGAGGAGGAGGAGCTGGACGACCCGTGACCTTGTAGTGTTATGGCGACAGGCTACTGAGAAAACGATAGGGAATCAATTTACCATTGCTTTAATTTCTTTTACCATCATTTTTTAATATTGTTGTAAAAAATCTGTTAAATGATTTTAACTCTGGGAATCTTATGTATTTGTAATGAGAAATTCTGTAAATACTATTTGACCAGTTCAAACTAAGAACATCAATAGATTATACTCTCAAATAATTGAATTTGAAACTTTGTAATTACTAAGTTGACTATTTAATCAATTCGCCTGAGAGTGTCAAACTAACTTAGGAAGAGATTGTTCAATTAATTTAATTGGAGTTGTCCCTTGTTATCTCTTAACAATGAAAAAATTTTTCATGGTAACCAATGGCGGAACCAAAGAAGGGGGGCCTCCCCCACCCCCATAGTACACACACACAAACACACACACACACAAATGTGACCGCGCATTCTCGTGCGGTCGGTGCGGTTCGTACCACTCAATATTAGAAAACGCACCGCAACAAAAATAGACAAAAACACCAAAAAGCACCTACACATCCAAAATAATGCACCATAACTCCCATGCACCTAATGGTGCATTTTCTAACACTGTATGGTGTATATTTGCATACCTTGTAATGTGTTTTTTGGTGATGCATACCTAATGATGCATATTTGTGTGGTGCATTTTTTAACATTGAGTGGTATATATTTATATACATAATGGTGAAGCCGCACTGACCGCACGTTAAGAGCGACCACAACACCTGATTATGACCATATATATATGGTAGGAAAGGAAATTACTTTATTGAAATAAATAATTAATTACGGAGTACATTTTTGATAGTCGACTTTGAGGATAGAATAGGTGTCTTTTTTGGTCACATGTTATGTAGTGTTAATAATTTAATGGTTGGTGGTGTGTAGTTATATAATGTAGGAAAAAACAAAAAGGTCACCCGCTTTAGCCGCTGAGATACTACTGTACAGTCTATCTAAACTATAAAGCACTACGTAGTACGTACCACTACAGTATTTTTGGTCCTTTCTTTTCACAAAATACAAATACATACGTGAATTGATTTTTTTTTTTAAATACTCTGTATATAGATTATACTTCTTTATAATAAAATAAATATGTGATAAGAGTTTTATTTCACGGAGTATAAAATTGATTTATTATTAATTATTTTCGGGATAAAAATTAAGGAAGCTAAAATGTCAAATTTAGTTACATCACTAGTTGACTAATGTAAATCTGACAAGGTCTACTAAACGTCAAACACTGCAGCTTTGTGTCATAAATTTATCAAAAAAGAAGTTTGAGGTCACATCACTTCCATTCTTTTCTTTCTCCAACAAAACCTTTATTTACCAATTCACCCCTCTCCCAAAAGATTCCATCTCGGACCATGCCATCTCCTTACAATTTTAATTGCAATTAACCGCATGAGCAGTTGTATTAGTCACAGACATAAAATTTGAAAATAATAATTCGAGATTAAGTCTTATTAGCGGTAATTGTGGGAGTAACTTCTCAAAGTGATGGGGTTCAATCCTATAGGTTTTCCCCTTCTAACTGATCTAAAAAAAAAAAAAGTGATAGAGGCTCATTGTAAATAGTATGCAAATGTCTAACCTTTGTATTCAACTGAGTTATTACGATTTACATTCTCCAATATGCTCTGTCAGGTCGAGTGTGGAGCCCTTATGATTTGGATTCAACCTTTTGGGAACAATTTTAATTGCAATTATATTTACTAAACAACGTATACCAATATATTTTATTTAAGTTTGAGTGCTAAAAACTTAGAATCGTAGTACGTTTTATCCTAGAAAGCCTAGACCGCAATGCTCATAGCACCTTAGGAGGTGGTAAATAAAGTTTTAAAGAGATAGTATAACTTGACTCGTACTTGCCATCTACCCAAATTAGCTACCTTTCGTCCTTCTTGTTTTTCTAAAAATAATAACCTTTCGTAGGTTTATTATTTTCCATTTTTCAGAGATACCCAAACCTACATATTTAAACTCAATTTTATTACTCGTAATGATGAAACACACATTTAAGATTTAACCTCTTACTCCTTATATCTTTAACATGGAAAATACTACTTGGACTTCCAAATTTTACTCCGTACTTTTACACTCACATAAAAATTTAATGTTGATACTTTTTTTGGGACCCATAAAATGAAGATAACATATCATATCTTACCACGTCAGAGAGTAAAAGTAATAGAGTATACAATAGAAATTCATGTAGTATAACTGATAAAATAGTTGAGAAAGCAGAAAACAATGCGAATTGGGGCCGGGGTACAATCTTGAAACGCAAGATTGGAAGAGTCCCAGACCCACATATTGGGAAGACAGACATCATTAGCTCGCAAACATGATGTAACACCACAATCTTAAATAAAATCATAACAATAAGATCTTCCCACCAAAACGTACTAAACCACTCAACTTCAAATATGGATTCTTAGATCAAATTGTCAGCCTTTCTACAAAGAACTAAGAAGCACAGACTTAAATTGAATGGGCCTTTATTAGGCTAAGGGCTTAAGTACATTCCTGCAATCGGGCTGTCTGGCCCAACAACATATGCAGTTGTTATATTGTGAACGATGGTCTAAAACAGCACCGTTTCTTTAAGTAAAGAAACGGTTGTCGTCACATCTTAACGGAGCTACGTAAATGAAATTACAGTTCATCTCAAATGATACTGTCTCACATTTGTCTTTATATTATCAAATAAAACTGTAGTTATATCAAAATGAAATTATAGTTGTGTTGAAAGGAAACTGCAGTGCATAACTGCATATAAAATGAATCTTAATAACAGTTTCACATATTTGAGTGTATATTGTCCAATGAAACTGTAGTTATATCGAAATGATATTATAGTTGTCTTGACAGGAAACTGCAGTGTATTATAAAAGAAACTGTAGTTGTATTGAAAGGAAACTGAATAACATATTCACATATTTGAGTGTATAATGTCAAATGAAACTGTAAATATATCGAAAAGAAACTGTAGTTGTGTTGAAAGGAAATTGCAGTGTATATAAAATGAAATTGAATATGTTATACACACAGAGTTACTTTTTGCGGAACGGGTGGCGTTTATACAGTTTCTCTTCACTAATCAAAACGATATCATTTTGATGCATGGACTACCATGAAATTTGCGACAACATATGTGCCCATCTCTCACCAATTGTTATACCATAGACCATGGTTCATATTGCATTGTGAACCCGATATAAAAATTACGTATTTTCGATTAATACATTTTATACATACAGTTAACAATTTTTGTACATGTAAACAAATAACTTGATAATTGCTAACACATTACGATAACTACAAGTACGAAAAATGTCAACTGCAAATGTAAAATACGTCAACTACATTTACAAAATCTGAAGGTTATTTTTGGACCATGGTCTACAATGTAAGATAGACCCTGGTCCATGGTATAATTTGCCATCTTCCACTACAATTATATCGTGGACCAGGGTCCACAGTGCATTGTGGACTCTGGTTCAATATACATAAATTGACTTCATAAAGTACAAAATTCTTATTCATAATGCATAGAATTATATAGCTGAAGACACATGAACACTTAATATAATAAACAGAATTTATGTTGATTTAAAAATGGGCCATGAGTTGCTTTATGGCTTTCCGCCCAACTTACATAAAGGCTAGCCCATCAACTCGCTCCGCCCAAAAGGAACACAAATGGCGGGAATAAAGAAACATACAAATCCGGTGTGGCGGGAATGGAATTTAATGTTTGTATATAAACCGTTGGATCCGAATAATATTGTCTCAAGTTAATCATTTCTAAATTGCGTACAGTGTGGGTTTAAGCATTCCTGGTCTGCTGTAATGGGGAGGCGAGAGAAGGCCCCTAGGGTTTCTGAAGAAAACTTGGAGGAAGAAGACGAAGAAATGGAGGAAGATCAAGAAGCAGCGGACGCTTCTGCTTCAAACGGGAAGAGCCTCTACGAGGTACCGCCAATTGATTACAAGTTTCAATTCCATTGCGTGTGCGAATTTTGCCTTAATTTCTCATTTAAGTATGCCAAATATTTGCATCAAGATACCATATTTACCTTGTATCTCTTCTAAATAAATTTCCTAGAATTGATTTCGTGGGTTTTCTGGGGATTTAATTGGTAAATGTTGGTATGTAGATTCTTGGAGTTGGAAGATCGGCATCTCAGCAGGAAATAAAGAAGGCATATTACAAGCTGGCTTTGCGACTGCATCCTGATAAGAATCCTGGTGATGAGGTGAATTTCGATTATCATGGGCACTGGATTTGGTACATCTTGCTGTTAAAACCTAAAACAGCAGACAGGAACATAAAGGAGTTAACAAAAAAAAAAGCTTTGTATTTTTATTTTATAGGAAGCTAAGGAGAAATTTCAACAGTTGCAAAAGGTGATTGCTGTTCTTGGTGATGAGGAGAAAAGGACAATTTATGATCAAACTGGTTGTGCTGAAGACGCTGTGAGTGATTGCACTGGCCTGCAAAATTTGAAGCTTTTTGTTATATTGTTGAACATTTGAACCTGCAGATGCTGCTCAATTGTCTTGATCTCTTCTTATTTACTAGTTAACACTATGGTTCATTTTTACCCGCGGCACAGAATATTTCATTTAAATGATTTGACCAAAAAAGCATGTGCTGGTTGTTTCCTGTCAAAACTCAATTTACTGAATAAATAATTGTCACCTAATTGAAAATTTAGGTCAATTCAGGACAATTATGGGTGAGAATCATTTCAAAGTAACATATGAAGCCTGAGAGTATGCATTTGGAACTGCCTTAATGGGGTGGTGGTAAATTGGTTTGGTTTCATATATATATATATTGATATTTGATAAGCAACTACATGAGTATCAAATTACTTGTGAGGCATAATTCTGCTGTGTTATTCTCAACTCTGTTTTCTACCAATTGTAAAAAGTTCTATTTGGTTCCTAAACTGTTGTCTTCTTTGCTACACTAAACATAAGTCTAGGTAGAATCTTGGTTGGCGTTTTGGGTGGAAAAAACATTTTATTTGAGGATCTAGCTTGTTTTCATATTCCTTATTTACTTGCATATAAGTGGAAAACCATGTGGACAGAAGAATAGCTTTCAGCCTTTCACTTTGAAATATAAGAAGTAGAAACCTTCTAACTTGGTATTTTTCTGATATCAATACGAGTTTTTTCACAATTCCATCTGGTGAGTTACAGGACCTTGCAGGAGATGATATCCAGAATTTGAAGGAGTTTTTCCAAGCCATGTACAAAAAGGTTATAGTTTATTCTATTGGTAGTCTTTTGTATTTCAAACTAGCCATATACATTCTCTAAAGGCTACAAGGGAAACATACATAATGGTTATAGGTCACTGAAGCTGACATTGAAGAGTTTGAAGCTAATTATAGAGGCTCTGATTCGGAGAAGAAAGATCTGATTGATCTTTACAAGAAATGCAAGGGTAACATGAGCAGGTACCCTATCAAGGGAATTTACCATTTTTATGTAAACCAAATGAATATTTTTTTCCCCGATTTGATTTGGCTTCCTTCTACAGGCTCTTTTGCTGTATGCTTTGCTCAGATCCTAAATTGGATTCACATCGTTTTAAAGATATTATTGATGCGACAATAGCAGCTGGTGAGGCTTTGCTTCCTCTTGTTCACATGATGTTTGGAAATAATGTTTTTTAGGCACAATGAATTGTGTGGGCAGATACATCATGAAATGTGGGATGTTCTTGTACCCTTCTTTAAAGAATATATATTTAAATAATGGTAAATAATGGACAATAGGCCACCCTTGTTTTATTTGCTAGCCATTGAGTTTTTTTCTTTTTGAAATTATAGGTGATCTGAAACTAACAAAAGCTTATGAGAAATGGGCCAAGCAAGTATCTGAAAAAAAGCCACCTACAAGTCCTTTAAGACAGAGGCAGAAGTGAGTTATCTATTTTATGTTCTTAAACACTATGATGCTTCATTACACCTGAAATGAGCAGTTTTTTTGATTGTCCACAAACTGGGAACTCCTCTCCAGGTCTAATAAAGGGTCTGAAGATTTATACGCTATAATTTCTCAGCGGCAAAATGAGCGGAGAGACAAAATGAATTCTCTGTTCTCATCCCTTGCGAGCAAGTATGGTGGGGATCAATCTACCCTAGAGCCCAGTGAAGAAGAATTTGAAGCTGCTAGGCGGAAACTTGAGAGCAAGAAGAAATCCAAGCGCAAGTAACTCTAATATAGTATTTGGTTTCTGCAACTCTTCCACCAAATTTGGATTATCTAGTGTTAATATTTGAGTGATGAATATTAGGGTAATGTAAATGTTGAAAGATGTGTTTGATATCCATCTCAGGCTGAGAGATAATGACACTACATACCAGGGTTTGTACCTTCTCAAATGGATATGTTGTGTTACATGTACTTTATGGAGTCATTTGACAGGTGAAGAAGAAAGAAGAGCATGAACTGAAGCTAGTGTTTATCATTTTGTATGGTCCATTTTTAGATTTTCTTGCTTTCTCAAGATACCATTGCTTATAGGTAGGGTAGGGTATGTTGGTTGTTCATCTTTTTTTTTGAGAATATCTTTTGTCTATATATAGGTATATATGCATGCCAATCCATACTATTTTGTCTTCTCTTCTCCACATCCTCTTTCTTCCTGTGGATGGTATTTAATATTCTTCTCATATTTCTCACATTGACCTCCACACCACCCCCCCCCCCCCCCCCCCCCAACCAAACATCTTAGATGAGGATTTTTTAATGATATCATTTGAGACTACAGAATTTAGAAAGGAAAATTTGTTAAATATAATATCTTTTTGTAAAATTTTTTTATCATGCTAGATACAACTTACTAGACTCATTTAAATACAATAATTATTGTCATTTAAAGCACAACTAATTGATAGAGTTACACATAATAAATGTAAGGTAAATTTAAGTATATGAGATATTTTTGTGCTGAAACTTGATGTGGTAGGCTCTCTTTGGTGAACATAGTTGGCCTGTCAAGTAACACAGTAGTGTTAAACTATTCCACTATGTGAAGGTCGAATAGTTTGCTCAGTAATTCCTTCAAATAGTATATCAAGCTTAGCATCTAGCTACTCCAATTGCTTGGTAGGCGTAGGCTTCTCCCATCTGGTTAGTCGAGATGGCTTTGATGAATTAGATTTCTAGTCTTGTTTTATTAAGTTTTTTTATTGAGTTATAAAACTAGTGGAAACACTATATAATTTACCAATATCTTATATTCTTATTTACTATTTAGTTATTTGTCACTATTTAGAATTGTTATGATCATAGAAGCAGATTGCTTGATACTAATATATTAATTTTTATTTGAAAGGTATTTATGTGATGAAATATTGGAGTGAAAACGAATAAAATTGCAGTGGTGAGTGGTGACCGACGGCCTGATTTTTTATTATTATTATTTTTTTTTTATTTTTTTGCGAAAGCAATTGGCATTTGATAAAATGTTGATTGTTCTTCTTCTTCTTCATTGTGGGCAATAAAGCATATTCCACCGACACAACTCTTTTTCTCACTACTTTATTTTTTTAATTGAAAAAAGTGGTGATTTTATTGTGTATGATACGGAAGAAAACGACGTAGTTACTAGTCAGCAGCGAGATCTCTCGGGTATAAGTGTGGCCTTTTCTGACACCGACTTTGTCGGACAATAAGAAGAATCTAGACCATCCAATTATTTTATTTTATTTTTTTTTTTTTTTTAAATTTTTATTCGTTAGGTGCTTGGCTGCTCGCCACTGTGACGTTTAATCCCTGTGATTTTGATACCATATCTCCTTCATTTATCCAAAATAGTCGGCTAATATAATTTACAATGTAAAATTAGAATATTATAGAATTTTATTGTTATGATGGGTCAAATATGCTCTTATTATTTGATGGGCATTAGACACTATCTTCACAAATTATATTAAGTCAAAGTGTGAATCCCGAGACAAAAAATTTTAATTTTTTATTAATTTGTAGATAAAAAAGAATTAAAATAACTTCGAAAAGCTGACTAAGCGTATAAAATATAATTCTTGTATCTAAATATTACGAATTTGATTCTTCGTGTAATACTCTCTATATTAAGTGTATAATTTCAGAAATAAAGATTTAGTTGGGAATGGTGACATTGTAGCTGTAGCCTAATGGAATAAGCGATTTCTTCTCCACCCTTTGAGATTTCTGGAAATGCAAGCAAAGCCCATAATCTCCTTCATTTTGCAATGTTACTCTTCATCTCTCACTCAGCTTCACACACTCACTTTTCCCAATTGCTTATTTTTAAATCCAAAATCTCGTAAATGAACTTTTACTTTGTCTGCAACTCTGCATACGCCGTATTATGCACTTAATATCACCATTTCTTTAATCAAAACAAATATATAATTAACCATTCCGTTAAGTCCAGCAAAATGTTATTACTATATTCACAACTTGTATCTCGATTCGAATTTTATAGTTGGCATAATTCGTCTGTTTTCCAAAATTTACATCATCTGGAACGTACAAATTACAAAAAGATTGTAAATGCAGGGTACACAACTACCCCACCCCCTCTTGGGGGGCCCAGGAGGGTACCCCTCCCTCTTGGGGGCCCCCCAGGCCCCAACACACACGTAGAGCATACAAGGGTTGGTGGCTGCTTAGTGCTGCTCGATATAATTATGGAATGAAGTTTTTGTTGCTACTTCAATACTGGGTCTCTTAAAAAAGCCTCTCATTATTGCTGCAAACAACCCACATTTTGGAGGCATATTCTCTTAAATTCACCTGGTTCAAGGAAAGATTTGGTTTTTGTGTTTTCACTCTAGAGTCTTGGCTTCAATTTGAGGTGGGTGAGTTCAAGAAGTGGTTATTTTAGCTTAAAGATTGAATCTTTTCCTGTAATTTTCACTTGATTGTGTGAAAACTTCTGGGTTCTGAAGAGCATCAATGGAGGGGAGGAATAGTGGAGTTGATGCCATGTCAAAGATGGAAGACTATGAAGTGATAGAGCAGATTGGCACAGGGGCTTTAGGAACAGCATTTCTTGTTCTCCATAAAATTGAGAATAAGAAGTAAGCAAATTGACTTTTTTTTTTTACTCCATTTTTCAGTTGCAGATATTATAAATCAGGGGTTTGTGGTATATATAGCATAATGAACTTGAGCTAAATGCTTATGTGGTTTATAAATTTCTTGTTTGATATAGAGAATTTGCATCTTTGTTCCTAGTGTATGTCTGTTTCTGATGAATGTTTCTTGGAAGCTTCTAGAAATACAAACTATATTTGCAGGAACAATTTGAAGAAGATAATTCCTTTGCTTGAAAATAGCTGTGCTTCCACATTTGGAACTCTTTCACTGCTTTTCTTTTAGCAAAACTAGACTTGTATATATGTAATATGTATCCACTAAATCTTTCTCTAGATACTGCAATATACTGATCCAAGCCAGTTCTTTCAATTGATAATCCTGGTGAAATTTTATAAACTTTTTGCCTATGATAAGTATTTTCTATATTTGCTGAATACAGAAAATATAAAATAATTTTGAAACTGAATTCTATTTCATGCTATTTACAAAATTTCTGCATATCTCATAGTTACGGTTGATGTGGATGAGGGTCTTTTGTTAGTGATTGTGCTTAGAAGTTTATTTCAACATCATCATGATATAGAGGAAACCCATTCTTATGATTTCTCGTTATATTTTTCCTTTTGCTTTGTTGTCTATAGGTATGTCCTAAAGAAGATTCCTTTGGCAAAACAGACAGAGAAGCTTAAGCGGACAGTACATCAGGAGGTTATTAAATACTTTTTTGCCAAATGAGTTGTGTTTTTATTAGCTGCTAAATCTATGGAGGTTATATAAGGGAAAAATCCGTTTCTTAAAGTGTCAGATTAATGGCTGGAACCTGAATAAAGCCTGTGAAACCTCAATAATAATTAACGAAATGCATTTATGCATGTATTACTGCAGATGAATTTGATTACTAAACTAAACCATCCGTACATTGTGGAGTACAAAGATGCTTGGCTGGACAAGGTACTGCATTAGTTTTCATTCTTTCAACCCTCCACCCCGTTTATTTTTTTATTTTGAGTTGGGTTGTTGCCGAAGTTGATGCTATGTTGGAATTGAAAGTCTTAAATGTGTGTTATCATTCAGGGCAGCTGTATTTGCCTCATCACCCGCTACTGTGAAGGCAGAGATATGTAAGTTTTATCCATTTATTTTATCTGTTAGGTTCGTATTTAGATATCAGTGACAGAAAAAATAAGCGGGGAAAAGATGCGTATAGACTTTAAGTAGCATTACCGGGAATCTTATTTACTTTCATATGCTTTTTTGGGGTTAATAGGGCAGAGTTTTTGAGAAAATCCAGAGGAGCATTATTCCCCGAAGAGGTAACCGATTGCAATTTTAAACCAGTGGAGATCTTCTACTAGCATTGTTAAATGTTAACTTACTGGCAACGTGTTCTTCTTTGTTTTGTGCTTTAGAAACTCTGCAAATGGCTGACACAGCTATTACTAGCCGTGGACTATCTACATTCCAATCGAGTCCTTCATAGAGATCTGAAGGTACGGGTTTATAATAATTAGTACAATGAAGGTGTAGCTCTTAAGTTTACCATTTCTAATATCACGATTCTGCTGCAGTTATCCAACATTTTTATCACAAACGACGATGATGTCTGTCTTGGTAAGAAGATGACCAACTGCTTAAATGTGGCTTGATTTCCTTCCCCGTGATCTATAATCAATTCATTTTTTTTGAACTTGACGATCATAGGTGATTTTGGATTGGCCAAACTTCTAGATCCTGAAGGCCTCACTTCCTCGGTATGAATCATAAATTATATTTGCAAATTGCAATGTTTCTTCGCTCTGGGCCCCTTTTACCCACAAGCAAACGTATGACTTGAAAGGCTGGAAGTAGTGTTACAATTGACCTCGATATCATATTTACGACTTTATTTTGTTCGGGAACAGGTGGTTGGCACTCCAAATTACATGTGTCCTGAGCTCCTTGCCGATATGCCTTATGGCTATAAGTCTGATATATGGTCACTTGGTAAGGAACCGATCTGAAGCGCTTCCCGTTTTGTTTGATTGTGTCCCTAGTTCCAACGATGTCATCTTTACTTCTTCGTAGGTTGCTGTATGTTTGAGATTGCTGGACATCAACCGCCATTTAGAGCTCCTGTAAGTTTCACATCCAGAAATATTCGATTTTTTCTTCTCTCTAGCCGCAATAACAAGAAAATTTGATGAACAGAACATGACTGGCCTCATCAACAAGATAAATAGGTGTACTTTATCGCCACTTCCTATCATATATTCCTCCACCTTGTAAGTAGTTTCTTCGCCAATCTGACAAGAAATTGGGTTCTTCTTTGTGACCTATGCCAATGCGTATTAACATGAAACTGATTCGGTTGTTGCAGGAAACAGATTATAAAGAGCATGCTAAGGAAGAGTCCGGAACACAGACCGACAGTAAGTGCTGGTTAATAATTACGATATATAATGGTGATTTAAAAAAAAAAAAGTTGATAAATTTAGTATGTGATTTGTGGAAATTTTGTTTACCTAAATAACAGGCTGCAGAATTGTTGAGGCATCAACATTTACAGCAGTTCCTTCTGCAATGTCGCAACCCTTCATCTGTGTTTCTCCCCGTTAGGTCTCCGAAGAGCACAAAGGAGAAAACGGGAAAGCCTTCACCTAGCAAATCTAGCAGTGGCAAAGACAACCGAGGACAGTTGATAGGGCGGGGGCCAGTTTTCTCACTTGACCGGAACGTGGGTGCACAACCTAGGAATTTACCAAACACTAGCAAACAAATAGAAGCTAAACTCGAGACTAAGCGAGTTGATAGGACAAGCTATTCTGCAAAGATCTCTGAAGACAGCGAAGAATCATTAGTTGGGGATGCGAGTGAGACAGCTGGTAACGAAGAGGAACACTCCGAGTTGTTTTTGCAAAAGGAAAGCTTGAAAATGCCAACTCCATCTGACTTCATTACGCCAAAATCCAACCCCGAGGAGCAGGAAGAAAGTGACAAAACTAAAGATTTGGAGGTTTTGAACTGCACGAATGGCAACGGGGAAGTGGAAATGGAGGCAGTGGATTGTATCGCTGAGAAAACCAGCAGAATGACATTATTATCCAACGCAGGCTGCAGTGAAAACGCTAAGTCTTTTGATCAAGAAAGTGCATCATCAACTACACAGCCCTTAAACTCTGAACCTGAAGCCGATGCAGAGCCAAGGCCTTTGTATCAAACAGAAAACATCGATTTGTGCAGAGAAGTTGCGCTCGATTGTGCTTCAGTGAAGAAAAATGGCACAGCTACAGGTGAAGAGCAAGCGGAGATAGAAAGGGATGCCTTCAAGAACTCCGAGAACGAGAACGATGGCATTCAAATGACTGATGAACAGGCACAGAGTCGCATTTCATTGCTGAGGAAATTAACCGCATTGACTAGCGAGAGCAAGGATGAGTGGGGCAATCCAACTCAACAAAGAGCAGATGCGTTAGAGTCACTTCTCGAGCTCTGTGCTCAACTACTTAAACAGGACAAGATCGACGAGCTTTATGGTGTCCTCAAACCATTTGGGGAAGACGCAGTTTCGTCCAGGGAAACAGCAATTTGGTTGACCAAAACCCTCATGAAAGCACAGAAGTAGCCATGCAGCTTACCCTTCTGCAATACTCTTGTAAAGATTGTTCTTTTTTCTTTCTTCTTTTCATGGTTTCACTAGTAATGTAATTGTGGAGAGTTTCATTCCATTGGTAATGAAGGATTGGATATGTGAGGGAGTTTCTTCTTTTCTTTTTTTTCAGACAAATGTAATGTAAGGGCTTCTGTGTTTTGAAAATTGGTGTAGATATTGTTGGAAAGGTTTGATGAATCTGTGCTTTTTTAATAATTTTATATGAAGTTTGATTGTTGTTGGTACTAAGAACGGTCCATTCGGCCTAATGAGACAAAGCCCATCTCAACAAGATCCAATTGTTATACCACGAACAGGGTCATATTGTGTGGACTCTCGTTTAAAAATTATGTCTGCAATTGACATATTTTGTATTTGTCGTTATCAGTATATCTATAAAGTATAAACACATAATATGTTAACTACAAACACATAATTTGAAAGTTATTTTGGATCAGGAATGTTATTCAACATATTATGTCTGCAATTAACATATTGTGTTTGTAGTTACAATGTTATGTGTTTGTAGTCAACATGTTATGCGCTTTTAATTTATTTACACATATATAAACTATTAACTGCAAGTACATAATATGCCAACTGCAACTCATAATCTAAATGTTATTTTGAACTAGGCCTTCCTCAATAGTGGTGAATTTTTGGGGAGATTTTGCAAGTGTGATTAGAAAAAAGAAAATGAGAGTAGAGGAAAAAAAAAAGAAAAGGAAAAAAAAACAAAAGAACTGGAAAAAAAATTATAATTACGCGCCCAGCGGGCACGTGCATTAGGTGCAAGAGTTACGCCTCACACAGGCGCAACTCATTAATTTTGGTGGGGTCCACATAATCTGCAAAATCGCTATATTTGCGGGAGGTAAGTTTTTCTTCTCTCTCCACCTTATCACTCCTCCACCTCACTCTCTTCACCTTAAAAATCGTGTAAAATCCCCTTAATGAGGATAACTTTAGGATCCACAATGCAAGGTAGAATCTAGTCTATGGTATGAATTGTCAACAAGATTATAGCTCATGATCTATATCTTAAAGAATTAAAAAAAAAATAAAAAGAAAAAGAAGAAGAAGAAGTCTAATACTCTAATTTGCATAGTGAGCCACCTAATTATAATGGGGAAATTGACTGAAATATGTAAAAATAGAATCAGACAAAAAAAAGTAAATTTTAAAATTTGGATAAAATTAGGCAAAACTAATTTCCAAACGCTTTTCAAATTTATGGATTTAAAAAAAATAAAATTGTTTTGCTTATTTTATCAAAATTGTAACATCTGCTTATTTTCATTCGATTTATGTATAAATTTCCTATTACGGTGATGAAGGGCAGCTAATAGGTAATGATGAGATTCCTTAAATAGTCACGCCGAGCAGATGGATTATTTAATTTTCATTGAGTTATGACAGCCTAACTAACTTTCTTCCCAAAGAATCTAACTTAAAATCTATAAGGTTTTCAAAAAAAAAAAAAAAAAAAAAAACTTAAAATCTATAAGATTACCCATTACAAAAACACATTCTTTCTCAATCGTAATCAAAACTCTCTCACATTTTCATTAATCTTTGGCAATTAGTGATTATAGCGGATAACGAAACGCGAATTGTGTTAGCAGGTTTGATAAACAGATTGTATTAGTGGCATATAATAAAAAAATATTTGGTAAAATTAGTTGTTTAATGTTAGCGGTTAATTGGTAAAAGACTCAAAAGAACATTTATGATGATGATGTAATAATAATAGTAAAATTAAAAAGGGAGCTCAATACCCCCTTAAGAGCATCTCCGACAATTGTAGTTTTTGGAGGTGTGGTTAGGAAAGAGAAGATGGGAGGATAGGGAAAAAGGAATCCAAAAAAAAAATTTGAAACAAAAAAAAAAAATCGCATTAACGCGCCCAGCGGGCGCTCCAGGTGCACCTCACGCGCACCAGGCGGATTTATTTTGGTTTTAGGTGGGGCCTACAATTAAGACAAAAAATCAATTCTCTTGCAACACTCTCAAATGTTCTCTCCTTCTTTTCTCACTTCCACCTAGGATACATTGCCTCAAAAACTATGTAAAAATCATGCCAAAAAATACTATTGGGGATGCCCTAACTCCCTAAGTATCTTGAGGCTTTTGTTAAACAAACCACTTTTTTTTTTTTATTTTAATTTTATTTTTAATGGGATAAGGGTGTTTTGTGTAGAAGCCCAAAACGCCTATCTAAAATGCTTCAAATTTTCAGATTTTGACTGTTTGGAACAAATTCACTACTCCAAACAGCCATTTATCAAACAAAAATTTCTGCGATTTTGACGGATTCGTCAATTGCCAAACAAGTCCTTTATTGAAATCACTTTGTGTGTGTGTGTGTGTGTGTTTGAGTGCATATAGCATATAGTGAAATTAATTTGAATTTAGACTATGTCATACTAAACTTTTTGATATAGAGTTAAATTATATTAGTAATTCACTTATCAATTTTAAAGACATTTGAGTTAAAATTCAATGACTCTAACCTTTTTCATATATACTTTTAACTGGGAAAAATAACATTTATTATTAGATTAGACATATCAATTTTGTGTGTATATCTTAATAGAGTAGGTAACTCGTGTTATTTTTTTTAAAAAAATAGGTAACCAGTTAAAATTTTTGAATATCTTTTTTTTTTTTTTTTTTTAAGTAAAGAAACGGCCGCCGTTGTCCGCATGGGTAGTTCAGATGGTCACATAGTGAAGTTTGAAAAGAAAGATCAGGGATTGAATCCTCATCAGTGACCGTTGCCCGCCGATACCATTTCTTTTTATTAGAAAACGACACCATTTTAGATCATGGTCTACATTAAAATTTGCCCAACTTTAGAGAATAGGCCTAATATGTAACGGTGGAGCGAGCATGGGCTGCCTAAGTCCAAACCCAACAACTCCAACGTGGCAGACTCTCATTGAGTCACCTCTCACATACATTTCCCGGTTCAATTACTGGCGCTAGGCAGCTAGCCACTGCCAACCGGTCCAGCTCTATAAATTACCCTTTACCCCCCTTCCCTTTCTCCATTTCTACCACATAACAAAATCAGAGTCCCTGAAATCTCAAGAGTATTTCGCCTTCACAAATGGCGCAAGTTAGCGTGATCAATGCTTTCGTGCTCGCTGTGTTCGCCGCCGCAGCGTTTTGTGCCTCAGCACAGGATTTCCCTGACCCGGCACAGGATTTCGCTCCGGTGCCGTGGCCTCCTGACGGAGCAGCGTTCTCTTTGCCCATTTCTGCTGCTCTGCTTGGGACCTCTCTCATCTTCTCCCTTTTCGTCTTCTTCAGGACCTAATTTAAATAAATATTCATCAAGCAATTCGTACGATCTCTTCATCTGTTTGTATTGTATGATTTATTACTGAGCATTTAAATTCATGTACGGAAATTATATATGATGACATATTTTTATTTTTAAAGTGATTAGAGAAACTTTATAGTCAAATTTGTAGTATTGTGGTTATAAGTCAAAAATAAGACATCTTAACAAATAAAAAAAAAATCTTCAAGCAATAAATAATTCATGTTTTAAAAATGAACATTTAGTATATTAAAAATGAATTTTATGTCAGTATTCACTTTATAAGGTGAATCATGATCCATAGTATAATGATTGCACCTTGTAAGGTGTATTCGGATAACAATAGACAATTTACATACTAATTATTGAATGTTCAAAATTTATATACTGAATGTTTACAATTTATATACTAAATATTCTCAATTCAAATTGTAAACATTCAGTATATAAATTTTGAACATTCAGTATGTAAATGGGCTCGGGCCCAATTTACAAGATGGACTCGTATCCATGATATAACTATTGCACCAAATAATCACCCCTTTCAAGCCCAAGTCCAACCTCATGCCATTGGATCATTCATTAGTTTGTATGCCTATGACCCAATAGGCCCATACTAGGGCCCATCAATTTTCAATCATTATTGCCTGGATCGTAGTCCACACAATTGTATGGATTACAGTTCAAAAACACACAAAATATATTAATCTAAGCTATAAAATATATTATTTTAACACATAAAGTATATTACTCTAACTCATAAGATATATTATCTTATCTCATAAATTTCATTATTCTAACACATATAAAATACATTATTTTAACATATAAATTACATTAATCTAACTCATAAAATACGTTATCTTACCTCAGAATGCTCATTATTCTAATATGCGTGCGGAACAAAGAATTTTTTTAACATTAAAACAACGTCGTTTTGGACCATGGTCCACACAATAATTTTCCATAAATTTTTCTTCAAAAAATGTTTTTTTTTTCTCAAGATGATACTATTTTAATTTTATCATAAATAATGCAATGAAAGTAATGCATATTTACAAAGTTTTTACTGCATTTTTATTGAAGTATAGATCTCAACTGTCCATTATTTTTTGATCTATTGATGTTCATCCTCATTTTTTAACACAAAATTCTGTTTTCTCACTTAATATCCTTAATTACATGTCATCTGACCTAGGGGTGGGCAAAACGGTTCGAGTAACTCGAACCGAACCGAAAAATCGATCGGTTCATGTTTTACAAGAACCGAACGGTTCGGTTAAAAACCGAACCGAACCGAAAAAACCGAACGAAAGTTTACTTAAATATAAATATATATTATATATAATTAATAAATAAGTATAAATATATATATATATATATATATATATATATATATATATATATTAAATTATATATTTATAATTTGGAATTCAATTCATTCCAGTAACTGGAATGAATTGAATTCCAAATTCAATTCATTTATATTAACTGGAATGAATTAAATTATATATTTATAATTTGAAATTCAATTCATTCTAGTTATTTTCAATTCTGGAATTTTAATTCTACTTTTATTTTTTATTTTAATTTGTTTGAATTGTTAATTTGTTATGTTTGTATTTAATATTTAGATATTAGACTTTGGATTTGGGTTGCTTTTTCATGCATAGTTATTACAGCACCCCGTTAAGTCGCAACGCCCCCGGCCGCTTTGTCGCCTAGGAAATGTTGAAATTAGAGGGTCGTAAACCGAACCGAAACCCCGTTAAGTCGCAACGCCCCCTGGCCGCTTTGTCGCCTAGGAAATGTTGAAATTAGAGGGTCGTAAACCGAACCGAAACGAATTAAATCCGAGCCGAAACCGAACCGAACTCTAATGATAAATTGAATGGTTTAATTTTTTTTTTTTTAAACCGAAAAACCGAAACCGAAACCGAAAAAACTGAACCGAAGACCGAAATGCCCACCCCTAATCTGACCACAATGTTCTTAGCATACTACTTCTAAATACACATTTTAAGTTTAATTAGAACAATTGTCCAACGTTTGAGTGGGGGTGGGGGAAGTGGGAGGGAACCTATAAAGTCTAAACATTCATATATAGATGTAGCATTTCACGGAGTAATGGCTCCTTTTGAGTCTTTGACGGACTCCATGAAAATGCTACATGCTTTTTTCTACGTTATTAGAATTAGTAGACTCCTCCCCCTACTTGTCGATCCGAAGACAAGTGTACCTGAATTACCATAATTTACATCCACTCAGATGTTTGTCGGGTTCAGACTGCGGGGATCATTGTGGTTGGAGATTCAACCTTTTAGGAAGAAAGTTAATTTTTTATTAATGATTAAATTAGTAAAATTTGGTCAAATACTTTGTGATTTGATGATATCATTGTTGCTTTTCATAAAGATTATTAGTCAATAAAATTAAGCCTATTACGGAAACTAAATAATGTTAGTCTAATTATTTGTTGAAATGAAACGTTCATATTATTTTGATTTTAGTATTTTTTTAAAATTATTTTTTCTACTTTATCCTCTATTATATCATTTACGTTTTCTAAATATATACCAATGCATCCCATCGGGTGCATTTTAGTAACAGAATATTCCGTTAACTATTTATTTTTTAATTTACTCATTGATTTACATAAGGAAGATCTTAGGTTCGAACCTTATTTAAATTAGAGTTGACATAATTTTTTAACATAAACTATGAATATGCTGCAGTATATTTAAAAAATACAATATAAAATTGTATTCATATATATAGCGTATAGGACATGAGAAATACGGGTAATAATACACCATATAGGTGAACAGATAATTTTACCCCTTCATTTGGCATCAACTTAACCAAAATTTGACGAAAGGACCAACATTGGAAAGAATTTGAAAGCCAAGGGACCTAAATTGTCTAAATTAAAAGTCGGGGACTAATTTTGAAAAATCAACGTAGTCAGAGAACCATGGCTGGAATTAACTCTAAAATAAATACTATTATGTAATTATTGATAAAAGTTTCAATAATTTCATGTTACTTTTTACTATTTTTATATCTAAACTACTAAGTTTATTTTTAAAAATTAACAATTAGTTATTATATATATTTAAATATTTCTATTATTTTATGTTTTAGTATAACTAATGAATTTTATTATGTGTAAGTAATTTAAATATTATTTTTTGAAAAAAACTAATAAGTGGTGGGTACCCGTAGTGGGCATCCACACTCGGTTGGGTGAGGGTGAATTTTGAAAAAGCCCACAAAATGCGGATTGGGGTAGGAATGGGTGGAAAAAATATAAGGCAGGTCGGGTGATGGATGTCGCTCTCATTCACCCACCTTCGACCCATTATTATCCCTACCCATACTAGGGCCACATAAGTTTTCTTTCAAAACATTTTTTTTCAAAACGATATTATTTTGATTTTCTCATAAATAATGGAATGAGAGTTATGAATATTTACAAAACTTCTATTGCATTTTTATTGAAGTATAGATCTTAATTGTTCATTATTCTTTGCTCTGTTAGGCTTTCCTCAATAGTGAAGATTTTAGTGTGGATTTTGAGAAGTTTTTATAGGTGTGATTAGGAAAGAGAAAATATGAGTGGAGGAAAAGAATAAAAGGATAAAATAAAACAAAACAAAAAAATTGAAAAAATTAAATTAAATTACTCACCCAGGCGGACGCCAGAACTGTCCCTTACGCACTGTGAGGTGCAGTCTCTCCTCGTAGGGGTGTGGGGGAGGGGGGGGGGGGGGGGGGGGGAGAGAGGGCACACCATATCCAAAATCCCCATATTGCAAGAGAAAAAAAACACAAAAAAACTACCCCTTTTCATTTGTTAAAATCTCAATCTCCGGCCACTAGCACACCCTTTGCAACCACAATGCACATACTATAACCTTCTCTTCCCTTAGATGCTTAGGAACTCTCTAGTAGTATATAATTTGCAATTCTTTAGGAATTTTTATCTGAAGATGTTATGCGTTGCACACAGGGTTGGATACATTTGTATATGAACATTGGTTAGTAAAATTAATGGGCACATGAAGGTAACGAAGGCCACTTGAGGGGCACACGCAACAAGCAACTCACAGCGTCGTGGACAATTTTTTCGTGTTTTAGTTTCATTTGTTTTTATTTGTAATAAACATAATATAATTATAATAGAGTTAATGCTACTCAAAAAATATATAATATAATTAATTATATTTTAGCTATAAATAAATGCAATTAATTAATTCAAATGGGGTGCAAAAAAAGTGCATATATTAATAAAACATTGATACAACAATCTTTCCACCAACTCAAAAAAAAAATTTGGGGGTGGGGGTATTTTTGTGGTCAGTGAAAAAAATTCAAGGAGATAAATGAAAGATCTTCAAACACTAGAGTTAATAGATAGATAAACAAGGAAAACACTTCAACAATTTCTTCAATAAAATCTGAAAAAATAGCTACCATGCACCTTTGAAATGTTGCCTGTGCATTACATAGTCCAAATGGCCGGAATCCTCCGATAAGCAAAGGTACCATAAAGACATGTAAAAATAGGCATTTCTTGAGCACCGGGATGAATGAGAATTTGAAAGAATCCTGAAAAGTCATCAAGAAAACAAAAGGATCCGGCACCCGATCCGTTCCCGGAGAAGAAAGGGTCGGTACAGATATGGCAGGGTTGTCAGGACAAATGCATAAACATGGATTTACAGAGATATGTTGCAAGAAAACTACGTTGGATTCGGTACTATGAAGTTCCAGAAGGCGGCCACTGTCTTGTCTACGGCGCCGCTATTTGTGAAGCCATATTCCGGGGGCAAATACGTGTGATTTGGAAGTCGTGATCCCGAGGTTGCATGCACCAAAAACAACAGTCATTCATAACCAGGTTTTTTCTACTTCGTGATTAAATTACGATGTGCATAACCCTGATCCAAGCAAAACTCATATAATTCCTTGGATATTTCATTCCTCTTGTTGAAAAGGTAAAAAATGTAGCGGCTCTTCATATGAAAAATTTTAAAGATAGGCTACAAAGCCTCACACTTTCTTTTCCTGTCATGCGGGTCGTTCTCCGCTTCTCTCATCTTGGCTTGGAGTTTATTTAGAGTGAGCTCGATCAATTCCCATCCCTCTGGGTACCTGACATGGTTTGTCTTCACCTTCAGCATTTTTTTTTAATCTTAGATTATTGAACCCTTGGAGAGTTGGAGGAACCGAGCAAGTGTGCGAGAGTACGATTGAGCAGTGAGCATGACTGCATGAGGACGAGGCCATGAGCAATTGAGCGACGACTCCTGTGAGTGAAGATTGAAGAACTTCTCTCATTAAGAACATCCTTAGTAGTGGGGTTATTTCGCGGTTTTTGAGGAGTTTTTGTAAGTGTGATTAGGAAAGAGAAAATAGGAGGGAAAGAAAAAAAATAAAACAAATAAGGTTTTTGAAAAAAAAACAAATAAAATATCAAAGGGCAGCCACGTGACAAGCTTAGAGTGGAGAATCAATTGAAATGGCCCACATTTCTGCAATATCCATTTCATTTGCAGAGGATGCATTTTCCCTCTCTCTCCTCCATGGTGTCAACTTTTTCCTCAATATCTGTGTATAAACTACTGATGTAGTTGCCCTAAGAAACAAAGTTTTTCGGTAGAAAAAGTCGGCGAGGGACCAGTGGAGTTAGGTTATAGGATTGTCAATATCAACTCCGGCGGGTCTGTGAGCTTGTGATTCTAGTGCTTGTCTTAAAATTTTTGGAGTTGACCTAAAAAGAAAGTCCACATCAGCTAATAATCTGTGCCATGTCATCATAGTAACATGGAAACCTGTAAAAAATGTTAGGCGAAAAAAAAAATAATGGTAAAAGGCTCGGAATGCATGTTATGAAAAATCATGGTGCGGCATGAACAATCCAATATAGTTCAGGGTGCGAAATGACACTTTAGCCAAATTCATTTAAGGTACATACATTACATAATGTAATATTGTTATATTTTTTCTACACCAAGAGAACTTCAATTCACCTTTGAAAAACAAATAATTATTTTTCTATCTTATTTGTCGTTAACTAATAAGGTCCCATTTTGAAGAGAGGTGAACGAGTAGATTAAAACGACCGGCTAGAACATTATCATTGTAACGATCAATTGAATTGCACCAATGTCATATTCACTAAACTTTTATCCATCTAGCTACTTAAGATTTTTGCAGTTGGGATAATCCACCACTTCCGTCTGTCCAATTGTAATTTATTTAAATAACTTCTGAAAAGAGTAATCAAAGTCATACGTTTTTCTAATCCTTCCTCTAAATACACATTTTAAAGTTTAATTAGAACAATTATTGTCCAACGTTTGAGTGGGGGTGGGGGAAGTGGGAGGGAACCTATATAGTCTAAACATTCATATATAGATGTAGCATTTCACGGAGTAATGAAGCCTTTTGAGTCTTTGACGGACTCCATGAAAATGCTACATGCTTTTTTCTACGTAAGCTATTAGAATGGGTAGACTAGTCCCTCACTCCCTCCCCATACTTATCCCAAGAAAAATTAAATTTACTAATCATTAAATCAATAAAATTCGTGCCAAGTACCTTGTGTTTAGTTGTCATCTTTGTGGCTCTCTTTGAGGAAAGGCTAGACCTAGCAATTTGTGTATACGGGTTAGTTAACGGGTCGACACGAATACGATAAGGCTAAACACGGACACGACATGTTAAGGTTAACAAGTTCAAATTTTTAACACGAACACGATTTGTTAACGGGCTAAACGGGTTGACACGATTGACACGTTTTGTTAACATGTTTCGGGTCGTGTCGACACAATATGACACAAAACTTGTTTTAACCCGCTAAACATATATATATATATATATATATATATATATATATATATATATATATATATATATATATATATATATATATATATATATATAACTAAAATTTAAAGTTAAGTTATACTCCATATAAAATAAAACATAACATCCAATCTATCAAAGAAACTAAAAAATATTCAATTTATAACATTCATAAAATGATAAAATAACATCCAAAAAAACAAATTCAAACATTATTTCGACAGTTCTAACATTTCTATTTTGCCATAAAATACGGCGTAAATTGCTTTAGAACGCATCTAAAAGTTGCATGTTAATTAATACGGAGTACATTATTGGACTTTTCTTCATAGGTTGAAATGATCAACGCGTCTACATTAGAATGTACATAGATTGAAATAATCAAAGGCACCTTCTCAAAAAAAAAAAAAAAAAAAAAAAAANAGATGGTTGTATCAAAAGAATTTTTTTTTTAAGTTCTATTTTTTCAGGGGGCAATATGGATGTTTTATCATGTTCCATCAATACCCTAAAGGGGTTATACGATATATCTGGTGTGGAAGTAGGCCAACATTTCTATTGGCAAATAGGGGGTGGCCAAGTTCACGGCCAAGTACTTATTACTTCTTGGGTTGTAATTGCTATCTTATTAGGTTCAGCCACTATAGCTGTTCGCAACCCACAAACCATTCCGACTGGGGGTCAGAATTTCTTCGAATATGTTCTTGAATTCATTCGAGATGTGAGTAAAACTCAAATTGGAGAAGAATATGGTCCTTGGGTTCCTTTTATTGGGACTATTTTTCTATTTATTTTTGTTTCTAATTGGTCAGGGGCTCTTTTACCTTGGAAAATCATACAATTACCTCATGGGGAGTTAGCCGCACCCACCAATGATATAAATACTACTGTTGCTTTGGCTTTACTCACGTCATTGGCATATTTCTATGCGGGTCTTTCAAAAAAAGGATTAAGTTATTTCGGGAAATATATTCAACCAACTCCGATCCTTTTACCCATTAACATCTTAGAAGATTTCACAAAGCCTTTATCGCTTAGTTTTCGACTTTTCGGGAATATCTTAGCTGATGAATTAGTAGTTGTTGTTCTTGTTTCTTTAGTACCTTCAGTAGTTCCTATACCCGTGATGCTCCTTGGATTATTTACAAGCGGTATTCAAGCTCTTATTTTTGCAACTTTAGCCGCGGCTTATATAGGTGAATCCATGGAGGGCCATCATTGAAATAGTCTTTTCATTTTTTAGCTTAGCCCCGTCCGTGTGTCTCAAGATAATTAGTTCACTTAGGGAATTGGGGAAATATACAACTATGCCATAGACGACCTAGAGTAATAGCAAAAAAAGTACGTTGATATTCAAAAGGAAATAAATATAAAGGACCTTTTTCCTAAAATTGATTTTCCTTCACTTAATATCATACTTCTTATCAATGAATATTTGCTTTATCTTTCTATTGGTTAGCCCATCTCATTATTCTTATTAACTCCTTATTCAAAATCAAAACAATTTAAAAAAGAATTCTTCCCAAGAAGTCTTGTGGTATATGTTTACGACGGGTGATTCAATTAAATAAACTGAACGGGGAACTGATTCCCCGTTCAGTTTATTTAATTGAAGGATTTACCAAAATCTAAAAAAAAATTACATAAACTTAGATCAATCAAGTAATGATGTTTCTTTGAATATGCATATGTAATGATTTTCTTTATACATCTGGTAATGATTCGGTCTAAAAAATGAATCCATTTAGAAAGGACGAAAAGAATTTAATTAAAGGGATTCATAAAAAAATGAGCTGGGTAGGGGAGGGGGTCGTCGAACTAGGTATATATAATTGAATGACTATTAAGCCAACCCTTGTAGAAGTTTCGACGCTTGATTCTCAAATAAATACGGTTGAATCTAAGATGAATAGTTGGTTTACGTTCTAGAATAAAGACATGTATATGTGATATTAGACTAGTATCTCTTAGATTTCTATTTCATTTGACCTACTACTGAAATTTGTAATTTCGATCGGGATTCCAATACAATAGAAGTCCTTCCGTCTCGTTGTGACTGTGAATTGAATGAACAAACGGATGAAATCCAGAAAAATTCCAAATAACAGTTCGAACTAAGAAATGGAAGAACAAAAGTTGTATAGGAGTCACAAGAACT
>CP025652.1:7082857-7100013 GCA_003576665.1 Ipomoea trifida | reverse complement strand
TTTTTTTTTTTTTTTTTTTTTTTTTTCTCTCTTTTAATGATAACTTATGTTTCTTGATTTCACGGATTATTTAACTTTCATCATACCACTGTAAGTAAGCTTTAAGTGAGACTTTTTATCTGTTAAACCAATTTTCGGAGGTAAGTTATATATTTTCATTACATTAAGGAGCATGTGGAAGCCCTCCATTGCTTCGATTGTGAAAACCTTAGGTACACAAAAAAGGTTAAATGCGTAATTGAATAAATATGGTAAATTTCCCGTCATCGACGCTGGAAAAAGGATCCTACCTTTTAGGTGGATTTAATTTCCTTGATATTATAAAATTGTAATTTTTCTCATAAACCCTAACTTTTCTAAGTAAAAAATTGCACTAAATTATAGAATAATTTTCCACCTTTAAATTTTCTGAAAACGGCCTCTTAATGTCATCGCTCTAGACTCTAGAGTCTAGACTCGCTGATTTTCAAAAATGAAATTTAAGCGTGTTTAAAACGACAAAACTTGAAGTGGCAAAGGACTAACCAGCAATAGCATATGAGTACGTAACATGAGTGGCTAGGTCAAGCGTCCATATTCAACATATATATATTAATGCTACAATTATGATATGATAGTGATCCATGCATCTCCATCTTTCAGGCTGACCAGACCAGAGGACCCAATTCAAGTCATTGTTCGGAAATTTCCCACCCACCCACCTACCACTCTCACCTCGATCAACACCCCCGCCCTATAAGTATTCACAATCACCATTTCAACTTGAACAGAATCATCATCAGAAGAAACTTTAACATATATAATTTGTGTGCTGTGCTATTCCGAATTCCAATAATGGCAGTGTCTGTCTGCTTGAAGATTTCAATGTTTTTGGTGGTCATCATTTTTGCAGTGGCTACTGCACAGGATACCGTGTTGTCACCTTCATCATCACCTTCTCCGGCTCCTGGAATGGACAAAGGAGCAGCCATATCTGTGCACCTGGCTTCCACTGCTCTTACTGGGCTATCTCTATTCTTCTCCCTCCTTCCTCTTCTCAACTACTGAAGATTTCACATATATAATATAATGGAGATTAGAGTTCACAAAACTCCATATGTACTGTTTCCCTCTTCTTATTCACGAGTGCTGTACCTTGTATCTCATATGATTATTGCTTCTTAATTGGGTATTATCAATATCAAATAAATTATATACTCATACTATATATGGTTCCATATATGAAATTACGTTACTTATTCCTTTAATTGCTTCCATGCATATCGGTGGTCCTTTGTCAGTCACAAGAAGAGTAATGATTGACAGGTTTCACTCATCACCCAGAAAAAAACATCTCTTATTTAATTTCTATCATAAGCATATGTGAAGAATATAATGTTTACAGTGACTTTGATTATGCAGTTATGGCATGCATTATCTTCAATTCGCTCATCTCAAATCACAAAAAAAAAAAAAAAAAAAAAGTCTTTTTGTGTATGTAATTATACAAAACGTTTACGTGATTGAATTGTGTTCTGATCTGCAATAAATGAAATATACCAACACGTATGTACCATATTTTTCATATTTCTGGGTGAGTGCAAATGAAGTTTTACAATCCGGTCCATTGCCGATGGGTAATTTTTCTATTTCATTGTAAACTTTATGTAGCGCTTTTTAATGCCAAAACTGCATGCACTTTACCCATTCTTTGTGAATGCTGCCGACCACTTCTTTTTCATCACAAGATTGGCAATTTGGCATCTTCACTTTAGGTATGGTGCTCATCAAAACCTGAGCCTTTATAATCACTTTAAGCGGTGCTTAGTTGGATAGATTTTTTTTTTTTGAAAAAATTTCCCTCAAATTTGAAATTTCCTCATTTAGTTCATAGAATACTTCTTTGGGACGAAAATTTTTTCCTTAGTTATGAGAAAAATGTTTTTTTAAGGGGAAGGGTTGGTATTTTGTTTTCCATTGAATTTGGGAACAAAAAGTGAACTAACATGACTATTTTACTCTTGTGATTCATTCTTACTTTTGTTATCATTATTATTTTGTAAAAGCATATCTCTTTATACTCATTATTTCTTACAATTTCAAATTTAACCAAACAATGAAATTAATATTTCTAGTAATATTTTTTCTACTAACCAAACAATGGAATCAATCTTCTTAGTAATTGCTTTTCCATGGAATTTCTATTCCATTTCCCCCTCAAATATTTTTCGCGAACCAAACGGGCCCTAAAAGCAACCTCAACAGTTCAAAATTTCACAAGATTTTTACACTGACAAGTAAGAAAGTGAGGGAACAGTGAAGAGGAAAAAAAGAGAAAAATTTGACAACAAAAGAGAGAGAGAGAATGGACACGCCCAGCTGGCGCATGCACTTTGGATGCTCATCAATATCTTCTATTTTTTTTCAATGGGTCCCACCCCAAAACTTGAACTTGCAAGAGAAAAAAATTATGTAAAACCCCTAACTCCAGCAATTAAAAACCTAAGCTTATTTTTTTCATCTGAAAAAAAAATCCAAAGAACTTTTCTTAGGGATTTTCTAAGACCATTCTCAATAATTTGTTTGCAAGGTTTTTGTTAGATTTTTGAAAGGTAGAGTCGTTAAGGGAAGAGAAATGAAGAAAGAGGGCAAAAGCGTTGCAAAAGTGAAGTTCTTTGTGAGTCCTATTGTGTATTAAACAAATTAGAGTTGACTAATGCACATCAATATAATTATGCCCAACGGGTGTGTGCAGGGTGGCCGTTGCCAACTATTTTTTTTTTTCCTTTGTCTCTCATTCCTCTCTTTTCTTATTGGCTCTGAAAAATTGGAGCAAAATCCCAAACTAATAAATAGGCTTGCTCTAATGTTTAAAACTACTTTCATTGTGAAAGGAAATCTATTTGAGGCAAGAAATATTGAAATGTTGTGATTTGGTTAGAAATTTTGAAGCAAGATATATTTGAGGCCCTTGTTTTGTTTTGTGACTTGGTTAAGACATTTTTTTGTAGTAATTTTGTACGTGTTTTGAAGTCAAACTGTTGGACCGTGGATATGGACCAGGCTGGCTCAGTCAATAGTATGGACCAGGCTATAGCTAGTCCCTTTTTTAATAAGCCAAACTATTGGCTCGTGGATTTTTTTAAAATTAATTTATTAATTAGTAGTTGTAATTTGTAAATTTACTCTTACAATATTGATTCTTGATTTCCTATAAAACTAAGAACAATTGGGAAGGAAGAAATAGTTATTAAAGTGTTGAATATCTCAAATCTTTTTTCAAATACACACCATAATAACTAATAAGTTTAATTAGAAGAATTGGCCAACATTTGGGTGGGAGTGGGGGAAGTGGGAACAATTCTAATTCCTATTAAAGTATAATAATTCATACATGTAGGTACCCATTTCACGGAGTAATGAAGCCTTTGAGTCTTTGACGGGCTCCATGAAAATGCTGCTACGTACGTACATGCATATTTCTACGTTATTAGAATTGGTAGACTAGTCCCCCCCTACTAATCTCATTGATGGGCAATAAATTAAGTGAGAGTACAATATCTGACTATTTCAACAACGGAAAATGCTTAAAATTTTCGCCGACCTATAATACATTAATACCTAATGGTTAGGGTGCATTTCGGTTTGGATTATTTGAACTTAGTCATGAACTGAACAGCTAGATTTTAGTTTATTATTAAAAACTGACCAGTTTTATATTTTATAAAGTGAATGGTTTCAGTTCAGTTAAAAACTGAATCAAAAAATTGAATGGTTTATATATATGGTTGAGTTCTAGTGCAGGATGCTCCTAGCTGAAAAATAAGGTTAGATTTGAGTTGTTGATCAAATCTAGATCAACGACTCAAATCAATTAACATTTTAAAAAAAATGTGTGTCCTGTTGTATGGTTTGACACAAGTTCCTGGAAAGCTTGTTCGTCATGTACTGTGTCGTTGGTCAGAACAAAACTGATGAATTAAAGGAACAGATTGTAGAAAAATGTGACTCCTTAAGAAGGAAAACAAAGAACCTTATGAATGAAAACAACTCATCTTAAAAAAGAAAAACACTGCATCTAAAGCCTTATACCAATGCACCTTAAGAAGGAAAACAATTTACGCACCTAAAGCCTTAGACCGACACACCTTATGTTTCAACAATTGACGTATCTTAAACACACAAACCATGCATACCTTAAGAAGGAAAACCATGCACCTAAGACCGACACACTTAAATATCAACAACTAATGCACTTTAAGCTCAAAACCATGCACTTTAAGAAAGAAAATCACTCACCTTAAATTTGACCTAGATGCAAAAAGTCCAAATTGTCACCACACTTTTTTTTAATCATTGTTGATCCTGGACGTTAATTTAAGCAAAATTAATGGCTCTCATTTAACCGCCCAGGAGCCACCCAAGTGCCGGCTAACCTATTTCTATATAAATTACTACTATCCTGACTGCTTTGAAGTTTAATTATCATTTCAAATTAAGTATCACCGCTCTAAATCCATGTTTTAAAATCAGTGGTTTTTTTTTTTTTTTTTTGAGAATAATCAGTGGTTTTCAATAAGTATATTTGTATGTTTAAAAAGTAAAGTTAGTTAATGGGCGTGATATGTCAGTATCCATGCCTGGCCTACAAATAAAAATTTTAAAGTGGCGAAGAAATCGGCGGCATCACGCATGATGCAAGTAACGTAACATGGCCGGCTAGGTCAGCTTGCCCCATATTAATTGTACCATATATATATGTTTGAGTTGTACCCTGGCCTTACGATCGAGTTACATACGCCACTTGCCATGCAATTGCCCACCCACCTACCTATAAGTACGCACCATTCGAACTTGAGTAAAATCATCAGAAAACAACAAAAGCCACTCAACTAACAATAATCATCTTTTCTTCAAAGATCAGATCAGATCAGATCAGATCAGAAGAAACTTTCTTGTGTTTGATCCATCAGATTTCTCTACTTTTCCAAATTAAATGGCACAGTCTGCAGTCTGGTTGAAGATTTGTATGTTTTTGGTGGTGATGTTTGCAGTGAGTGCTTCTGCACAGGAAAGCGGTTTGTCACCCTCACCATCTTCTCCGGCCCCTTCAGGAATGGACAAAGGAGGAGCACCCATCTCTACTGTGCAACTGGCTTCCACTGCTCTTACTGGACTATCTCTCATCTTCTCCCTCCTCCCTCTTCTCAACCACTGAGATTTCACAACTCTGTTTTCCTCTTTTGCTTCTGGCTGCTTTCCTATTTTCTTACTATGTTTTCCTCTTTTGTTAGTTGTATCTCATGTAATTCATTCTTGGATGGTATTATCAATATATCAAATCAATAATTATACTTCACATATATAGTAGCATTGCATTGTGTGCTATTTGTCATTGAAAGTAATAAAACCACATCTCTTTATATGATTTAATTTTTAAATCGCACAAATTGCTATCAATTAAATCAAATGGTTTAATTTCATATTCCTTTCAATAAATTTGAAACGAGTTGTTAATTTGGCACAAATTTCACATGTGTGATTATCATCAATTTAAAATGTAAAAATTAAATGTATGTTATTAATTTATACAAATAATTAAAATTATATTAACATGACCAAGTCTATCCTATCTTAAATTAGAAGCTTTAACAAATAAATAGAAAATTATAGATTAAAATTTTACCAGATCAAACAGGGTTCCTTTGGGCATTTGGAACATTTCTCATAACTATTTGTATATTCTCGTATAAATGTATTAAATGAATATCTACCATTTTTTTTTTAAAAAAATATCTCAATTCAAATTGTTTGTCCAAATGCACACAAATTTCAATGCCTTCACTACCTTAAATTTTATCATTTCAAACTCAGTTTCATCTAGGGATATGAGATGATCACGATTTGATTCAAACCGAATCATGCCCGATATGATAGAAATCGAATTGGAGAAGAAACGATACTACTGAAAGGGAAACTAATGACTCTTAAAAATAAAACCAGAAAAAAAAAGTAAGTGAGCAAAACGTGAACTTTAATTCTTATTAAAATTGCATTACGATACGTAGGTAACTTAAATTTTAACAAAACTAAGTGCAAGTACAAAATTATTTTTATTTTGTTAGTTTAACTTTAAAGTTTACATATTTGACATAATTATTTTAAAAAATTTCAGAATAAAAAAATTGAAAAAAAAATAATTGTTGAATTTGAACTATTTTAAAAATAGAAAATAGAAAAAAAAAAAAGTTTGGAGTTGTAGTTCAAACTAAAACCGTCAATTCTGATTTGTCATTTTTTAAAATCGTGAAATGTTAATTTAAAACTTAAATTGAACCGTGTTCACGTTGTGTCGCCGCTTTAAACAATATGCTTCCATACATAATGAAGTCCAAATATGTATAAAATAAAAAAAGAAAAGTTAGTTAATAGGTGCCATATGTTATCCATGCCTACAAAATTTGAACTGGCAAAGGACTCACCAGCAATAGCATCACGCATGATGCAAGTAACATGGCTGGCTAGGTCAACCGTCCCATATTAAACATGGTACAATGATGGATTCCATCTCAGGCTGACCAGAACCAGGTCATTGTTAGTTTGAGTTGTACCCTTACACCACCTGGCAATTTCCCACCAATCCACCAACCCCTCTCACTAAATACCTATAAGTACTCATCATTTGATCCCAACGAAAATCATCAGAAGCAAAAACCCACTCAGTCATCATCTCTTCTTGAAAGAACAGACTCTCTGTAGTTGAGATTTCTCTGCTTCTCCAAATTCCAATCATGGCACACTCTGTCTGCTTGAAGATTTCTATGTTCTTGGTTGTGATTTTTGCAGTGGCTGCTGCACAGGAAACCGGCTTGTCACCCTCACCTTCTCCCACTCCTGGAATGGACAAAGGAGCAGCAATCTCTGTTCAGATGGCTTCCATTGCTCTTACTGGAGCTTCTCTAATCTTCTCCCTCTTCCTTCCTCTTCTCAACCACTGATTAAACTTCACATAATTTTGTTCTCATCTGTTTTCCTCTTCTTGTGGTTTCATATATATTTTCTTTGTTTTCCCTTCTTGGGTTCTGTTGTATCTTAATTATGTATGTAATTCATTCTTGAGAATTATCAGTATGAAATAAAGAATTATATTTCAGAATAGTTCCATATTAATGCAAATTAAATACATACACAAGGGTATTCTCAAAAAAAGAAAAAAATACATGCACAAGGGCGGTACGAGGTTTGACCTCGCCTATCATCACCGAACGTAAGAACTTCGGGTTCATTATGATCTGTTTCGGGTCTAAAGTTAGATGACCTCGACGTAATGGATAGTGCCCTAGGGGCAGTACAAGATCCGACCTTGCATATCGCCGAACAGAAGAGCTTCGGGTCCAAGGTCGGATGACCTTAACCATTGTGTACAAATACGCCATTATAACAAATCTTGGTTACAAAGTTTCAGGCTAGTACACTTGCCAAACATCCAAATATCATCAAATATAGCAACTCTAGGCCAGGCCAAAAACTTCTATTATGTTCCACTGGCTAAAAAGTAATAGTACAGTGTAATACTAACTTAGTACTTAAACTATTCAACCACCACGAACGAGGTGAATACAAATATTATGAGAATACATAAAAAAAAATGCCTGGAACAAACAAGCTACATCCAAAAAGTATTGATCAAGGCGGAGACAGGAGTACTTTCTTTCACTGACGACTTCTCGCAGCTCAGACAGTGGAGGAGTAATGATGGATATATATTATAAATGGACTCAGAACGGATCAATCCGGAGGAAACCGAATCCGAGGCTCCGGAGTCGAACTGGGCCGACCCCAGCGCTCGGTCGGTACGGTGCATGCGGCGCATGGTGTGATCCATTGCGGTTAGAACTTATAACCCCCCCCCCCCCCATTCGCGGGGTAGTTGAGGGTTAATTAGTATAAAAGCATTCATCTTTGTCTTGTTAGGACATGACTTACCATCTTGTAATAGCTTGATACAATTCATTAATACAAGTTTTGTCTTCGTGACTAGCAATTCATTGTCTTTTCCATTTCGAGTTAATACCATCTAGGGTCCTCGTCGTTTTGGCATGTTTAGTCCTAAACTTTCAAATTGACCACTCGTGGTACTTTGACTTTCAAATTGTTACCATCCGTAATCCAAGTTAACCACCCATGATATTTCAATTATCAAATGTTAACCAGTTGTGGAAGGGCCATGGCTATTGTGTGACAGTGTGCATGCACACACTTCATGTTGCATCATCAAACGGCCTAGAACATGGTGCACGGAAAAAGTCAATCTAAGACGCGACACACAACGTGTGAGCATTGTGTTTGTCGTGCGTGTGTGCAACTGTGCATTGTGTTACTTGCAGTTCACATATTTGATATAATTATTTTTAAAAATTTCATAATACAAAAAATTTAAAAATTAACTGTTGAATTTGAACTATTTTAAAAATAGAAAATAGATTATTTTTTTTTAAAAAAAAAAACTGACTGTTCAAACCAAAATCGTAAATTTTGATTTGCCATTTTTTAAAACCGCAAAACGCTGATTTAAAGATCAAACCGAACCGTACTCACGTTGTGTCACCGCTTTAAATGCTATGCTTAGCTTCCATAAGGGCATCCACACCAATGGTTAATGTAAGGTTCATAGTACAAAAGGAGGTGACTTGAAAGAGAGAGAAGATAAATTTACTTCTGCAAAATTGGGTTCATAACACAGTAAAAGTGCTGATGAAAAAGAAGCAAGTGTTGCGCCTGACGCGCGTCATGCGCAACACTGGCGTGCCTGACCACATTTATTATTATTATTTTAATTTGATTTGTTTTATTTTTTTTCATCCTCCCCTATTTTCTCTTTCTTAATCACACTTACAAAAACTCCTAAAAAATCGCGAAAAAACTCCATTGATAAGGATGTTCTAACCAGAGGCGGATCCAGCATGGGGGCAGCTGCCCCCACTCACCCCACCCCCACCCCCTATATAGCTCTTGTATGTATATATGTATGTATAGTACATTTTTAGATATAAGTATATGAAAAATGATAAAAGAAAACAATTGGTTAGTTAGCTGAGATGGTTGGTGCGCGTTTTTGCTAAGGAGAGGGCGAGGGTTCGATTCTGATCATTAGCATGCGTTTGATCATAATAATTTGAGCCTTTCAATATTTTTGCCCCATTTCAAAAAACACATTTTTACCCCAAGTATATAATAATGAGATGTGTAATGTTTAGTGTGTTTTATTTTTTTGTCTATATTCGACAATATTTATGACTATATTCTTTTTTAGTGATTCAATTTATAATTTGTTTTCTATTTGAATTATTTTATCAAATTAATTATTTTTCATATTTTGTTACGAGTATTTTTTATAAAATTTTGATGTGTTTTATTCTTCGCTTATATACAACAAATCTATGACTATATTTTCTAAATGTTTTAGGGTTTAAGAAAAATTTTCGCCCCCACTGACTAAAATTTCTGGATCCGCCACTACTTCTAACCAAGTCCAAATATGTCTAGAAAATAAAAGTTAGTAAGTAGGTGCCATATGTTAATATGTTATCCATGCCTTCAAAATTTGAACTGGCAAAGGACTAACCGGCAATAGCATCACGCATGATGCAAGTAACATGGCTGGCTAGGTCAACCGTCCCATATTAAACATGGTACAATGATGGATTCCATCTCAGGCTGACCAGAACCAGGTCATTGTTTGAGTTGTACTCTTACACCACCTGGCAATTTCCCACCAATCCACCAACCCCTCTCACTCAATACCTATAAATACTCATCATTTGAACCCCAGCAAAATCATCAGAAGCAAGAACCCCACTCAGTCATCATCTCTTCTTGAAAGACCAAACTCTCTGTAGTTGAGATTTCTCTGCTTCTCCAAATTCCAATCATGGCACACTCTGTCTCCTTGAAGATTTCAATGTTCTTGGTGGTGATTTTTGCAGTGGCTGCTGCACAGGAAACCGGCTTGTCACCCTCACCTTCTCCCACTCCTGGAATGGACAAAGGAGCAGCCATCTCTGTTCAGATGGCTTCTATTGCTCTTACTGGAGCTTCTCTAATCTTCTCCCTCCTCCTCCCTCTTCTCAACCACTGATTAAATTTCACATAATTTTGTTCTGTTTTCCTCTTCTTCTTGTGTTTTCCCTTCTTGGGCTCTGTTGTATCTCATGTAATTCATTCTTGATATGAAATAAAGAATTATATTTCAGAATGGTTCCATATCAGTGCAAATTAAATTAATTACATACATGATTCCTTTGCTTGCCCAATGCTAAATGTCATGTCATGTATACATATACACAGAATTGAAAGATCCCTTATCTCTAACTAAGCAGATGCCAAGAATCTTTCCAGTGGTTTTGATCCATCTTGTTCTGTACAACTACAAGGTGTATGTTGCTAAGAAAGATGTACAAGATTATAGACAATATCTAACTCATGTTCGGCTACCATGATGCACGAATCGGCTTCCAAGTCTTTGGGAGAATTCAGGACCTCAACTGTGCACTGAACATCAGGTGTGATGCCCACCTGATCAATGTCATGAAGTGCCGGTGACAGATACTTGGCCACCGTCACGAAAAGAGCCGAGCCATCATGCAGTTGTGTAACACTCTGCACCAAACATGAATTCAGTTTCAGCCTTCAAGTACTAGGTTATGTACATATGTTTCATTTCAGCCTTCAAGGAAGTGTGTTCTGCTAAAACACAGTCAAGATTACTAGGTTATGTACATATGTTTCTTGGCAAAAATCAAACCTGTATTTTTCCTTTCCCAAAAGTTTTATGCCCAACGAGAACTGCTCTGCCGTTGTCATGGAGGGCCCCTGCCAGAATCTCGCTAGCACTTGCACTTCCCTCGTTCACCTGTCCGAATGTCAAATTATAGTCGAAATGCAAAGAAACTGTAGTGGAGATACTAATTTGAAATTTTTACAGTTAAGAAATTAGCAGGCATTTTGTTGAGATAAACAAGAACAAAAATAGAAAATTATAACAGACAAGATTTACGTGGTTCAGCAATATGTCTACATGCACGTGAGCGGAGTTGTTCTTTTATTAATTGTGATGGTGATGATAAACTTACAAGAACAACAAGAGGATCATGTGTTACGGCATGACCATCCACCATGCTGATGGGTTGCATGTTACCATCTCTATCAATAGTATTCACAAGAGTCTCATCGCCATCGAGCCATAATTGGGCAATGTCAAGTCCCGCTTTGACTAGACCACCCTGCAACATTCGAGAAATGAGAGAAAACATACTATATGAGCAAGTTTAAGGAGTAACCCAAAATCATAAATTATGAGAAAGGATCAAATGAACTTGCCGGATTATTCCGCAAATCTAGTATGTATGACTGTACACCCTGATTTTCCATTTCCTGAACTGTGTTCTCCATCTCCACTGCAGCAGTCTGTCATATTAGGACACATGAAATCATTATTCTTAATGCAATGCGGGGAAGATCTAATCGCCATTCTGGCTCGGGAGATGACTTGCAGAGTCATGAAGACTACCTGGGAGAAAGTTGATAACTTTACATATCCGGTTTTTGACAAACGACCATCAGACATCCTATGAGTGATGATCGCACTGGATATAGGTGAAAGTTTTATTACTTCACGAGGTAGTTTAACCTTCAAGAGATCAAGAATGTTAACCATAATAAACAATGAAGTTTGTTGGCACAGTTAAATATATGCCCTTAGCTTGGAAGATAATGAAAGCTACGACCACTCTGATGATAGTTTCTCAATTAACTAATAGAGAACTGACTTTTTACCTCTCTGAGGTCATTTCTTCCTGAGACGTTACCCTGGAGGAAAACACAGAAAATTGAAAAATTATATGTGAATTTTTCTGCATAAGATCAATAGTTTCATCTAATTAATCTTTAGCACACAATAGATTTCAGACATCCATTTCTCTACATTTTTATCTTATAGGCTATCTTTTTGTAGAACAAGAAACAGTTTTCGCTGATCAAAGTGAAATGGCAGAAAGCTTACACTATGGACTTTTACTGTGACAGTTGTACCGGCACGTCCCCTCAATTTTTGTGCTGCTGCTTCACCATCGATTCCATCAAGCTTCTCTCCTTGAGTTTTTTAAGACAAAAATTAACTATATAAATAAAATAAAATAAAAATAGAAAAGAAATTCTTATACAATGTTCACTGTTAGACAAGCCTGACAGACTCATACAGGTGATTTGTATTCTTTAAATTAGTAAGATTTATAATTCCACATTGAAAGGCAACTGGAGTGCTATGAAAAAACTTGAAATCCAGTACAATTAGCTTATTAACAAATTTTTTAGAGATGACTTAAAGAAAAATACAAGGAAAACAATAACTTCATGGAATTTTAAGCCTTTTCATATGTAAGTTTTACTTATATGAGATCCTCAAAGCAGGAAGATCATTATCCTGAATATCATTACATACCATTGATTTCTATTAATTCATCTCCTTCATGTATACCAGCACGTGCAGCAGGGCTATTCTCGACACACGACAAAACAACCTGAAATAAAGTGAGAATGATTTATGGAGTAGAGTTCAGGAGTTGGTAAAAATTTGCAAGGTTAATCATGCTGATTTTCATGCAATGAGTTTTAAAATATGAAGAAACACGCAAAAACAAAATATGAGTATCAATATAATTTGCTCTGTTCTAACCATTCTACTGGTCTAATCCATTCATATAGATTCAATAAGTTCATGTACAAAATGTTACCGACCAAGTGTCCACTTTTTGGTTCAATGCTGATGAAGAGCCCAACACCTTGTAAATTTCCATCACTTCCTATTCTAAAACTTTGGTATTCCTGCATTTAAGATTGTTATTGTCAAAAAAAATCTTGAGCATCACTTCCTATTCTAAATCTTGAGCACACTGCAGAACATACTACAGATGCCAATATGTGGTGATTGGATTCTTGTTTTTATAATTTTAAAACATTCTATAATTCGTTTTAAAAGACCGAAATAAAAGAGAAACTAAGGATCCTTGGGAGATATTTGGAATTTCCAAAGAATCACCCATTACTACCCATGTAAAACGCAACATCCAAATATGTCTTCACCAGGCATGTAACACAATCAAAAGCAGATACTGTTTTTTTGAGTGACCGCAACCACTACCTGAGGATATGCACTTGGTAAACCCCACCTTGTGAGTTGTGACCCTAACCGGTAAAGGACCACAAGGATTAAACTAGCTTAGGTTGCCCATAGCTGACCGGCTTAAACCAAGAAAGCCTTGCAATTTTATGGTTACAAAGTTAACAGTTTGATCAGCTTGGCTGAGGTTGCCCCAAAAGTATTAAAAGCAAATACTTTCCATCACTTCAATGGTAGCAAAGCATACCTTATTGTTAATATAAAGAGAAAGTTACAACAATCACTGCCATCCACTCAGAATAGCACGAACCATACCTTAGGACTAATGATGCGAGTATAGGGATCGCCAAGGGTCGAAAGCATTCCCCTGATCTTATTATATGCAGCATCCTCCGATCTCAAGGGAAACATCTCAACCATTGTCTCTTGCAGTTTCAAATCCCAGTCTGCAGAGTTGGTTCATCAAAATTTTAGGTAGCCAGTATCTTTATAGCTGATAAGCACTTCAAAACTGGTTTTCTTCTTTCTATTGAAGCGGGAGAGTCAAATTAAGGTTAATTTATAAAATATTTTTCCCAGAATGCACCCACCATTAATACTTAAATCAAACAAGAGCAATTGGAGCATTATTTGTACAACAAAGGTTGGTTTTTGTTTTTCTTTAACCCATTTTCTGCAGATATTTCCATTCTTAACAATTACTGGGAAAAAAAAAAAAAAAAAAAAAAGGGAAAAGGAATGGACACAGGACAGTTACCTTGATGATTAAAAGTTGGATCAACGAAACTCTCTCTAATTAAACCCCAAGCTTCCACAAGTGTCCTCTGAACTGTATTCACCTATAACACAGACCACCAATAAACATCAAAATTTCAACTCAAAATTAAAGATACAAACTTTGTGAACAAATAATTGACTTACCAGTTACCAGTCTATTATAGGTCCATATTTTAAAATTAAAGAACAAATGAAGAAAAAAGTTCACCTCAGGAGTGTGAGACACAGGGAAAGCCACAGTGATAGTCTCAGCCAAGACTGGAAAATTAGAACACACAGACACTGCAGCTGCAAATCCAAGCACTCCCCTAGCAACCCATCTGAATAAATTTTCATTTTCTTCGCCTGGGCTTTCATTCTTTAGCCGGGGAGTGGACTTCCTCTTGTCCAAAGCTTGGGGAACTAGCAATCTAGAGCCTGGTTTTCTACCATGATTAAAGCAAGAAAACCCGTAAGAAAAATATGGTTTTGAAGTGGGTCTAATAAGAGGCTTAGACATTGAATAGTGGCCAAGATCGAGCTTTGAGCACAGAGTTTCCATAACTTCCAAGAATGGAAAAAGCTCCAAACTTATTGGGTATCAAAAAAGTTAAGATTAATGGCCTAACATTAGAAACTAGAAAGCTGTAATACTACAAATTTCCGGGGTTTTGGCTGCTTATACACGCAGTGACTCGGTGATTCCAATTTGGTGGCGGCAAAGCGGTGGGGCGGTAGGGCCTACGTGAATCTTCGCGTCTGTGGTGGTTAGCTCTGTTGCGTATCAGAGTATCTGAGTGTCAACAATTTCATTTTTAAAAGCCTCCAAGTGGACGACTATCAAAATTTTTCTTTTTTGAAAAAATTTTTATTTTAAATTTTTTATAGCACATGTTTTTATCCCTTGTTTCATTTTACTCATAATACGGTCAAATGAACTATTTCTTCATTATTTATTTTGTTTAATAATTTTAATTTTAATTTTTTGTGTGTAATATGAATTTTATATATTAATAGTAAGTTTAATAATATAAAAAAATTAAATTAAAAATTATTTAGTCTTATCTCGTTAATTGAACCAAACGCATAAAATAAAACGTAATGAATACCTTATATCATACTATATCATGAACTCCCAACTCTCAAGATTTTGTCCTTAGAGTCATTGAAAGAGATAATACACTTTATACACAAAGAATCGTCACTGTAATAATATTTCATTACAAATATCAGTATGATTCGAACATCTACTCTGTCGTTAGAGATAAAATAACAAAACTTGTTGCAAACCATGTGATTTATTCCATAAGTGACTATCAAAATTTTTATTAATAACCAAATATAAAGAGTTGTAGAAAATCGTAAATTTAAGAAGAAGATTTTCTTATCATAAATTGTCTTTTCTTTAGAACGTACATTATGTTAAACCGTGTTCAAACTTCTGAGTTCTAACATAAAGCAACTGCTGCATTGCTAGTTTTTCCTTACAAGTTACAAACTTTAGTAAATGCCAATGTTGACGATTGATCCATTAGCGGAATATATGGGGTTTTTTTGAAAGAAAATATATGGGTTTTAATTTGTTGAATGTGTACATGAGATTTGAATATAATTAATTTTAAATTGATGATTTATGTTTGACATATCAGATTTGACATCAACAAGTAAGATCATCACTTTATATATGATGTGGTATTATTGTGCTATGATGGTTTTGTTGGAACCGATTCTACCATAAATTGGGTATAATAATACAGAACAGGTGTAGAAAAATAGTAATATTATTAGTTCGGGACTCTAGGCCTAAAAGAATACGTATAAAGCTTGAAATACTGGCCCCAAAACGGTGACCCAAATAATAAATAAATAATATAATACATGTTATAACCCTAATAATAAAAAATAGAAATAATATTGTTTCGCTATGAATCGGACCCTAGCATGCCAAAGGGAGAGAAAACTAAGACCAATGGACCAGAAGGGGTTTGGTGAGTTAAGAGATACTTTTAAGGGATGGAATACACCCTATTTATATTGTTAAAGGACTATAGTTGACAAATAAACGGCATCAAACAGCCTTCATTCTTGGCCACACACGTGTCCCCTCATTACTTTGCTTCCAACACACTCCCATGATATATGATGTTGTGTATGCGTCATTGTTCACATACGATCGCAACGCTAACATTGTTCAAGCCTTTTGCGAAAGCGTGGTGTCCACTAACCACGCTCAATACCTGGAGGGCTACCATTGTCCGGCAACATCTACGCCGAACGTATCCCAAGTGCCTTGGAGTTGACAAAGGGTTCAAACAAGTGTTGTGGATACTTATTCGTGAACTTTTACCATTTAAGTCAACAAGAAGGTAGAAGCACTTATATTCGAGCATCTTGATGGATTAATTTCTGGTGTAGGAAGACTCAAAAGTATGAAGCTCCTTCAACTCGAAAGGAAATGAAAAAATCTCGTCCAAAGTCCACCCATAACCCAAATGGGATACTTGAGGCCTCCATAAAATAGTCAAACATGAGCAAAACTCCCTTCGTTGAACTGGGCATTTCCTGAAGTCTTGAAGAAGAAATTTACTTAGTTGCATTCATAGCTTGTTGGCTTTGTGTTTGTACTACTGAGCACACCAACGAGGACCATTTGCCCCGAGACTTTCAAGATGACATACATGATGGCTATAGGGGATAAGGTATGCTTTGCAGCTCCAGTCCTTGCTAGCATTTACTCTGATTTAAACTCAATTTTGGGACCTCCCTCCCCAATCAAATAGGAGTTCCTTTCCCATCTATTAGGTACATGGATTAGGGATGGCTTACTTTCAAACCCATTTTGAGACCCCTGACCTCATGTCATTGCGTCCAACGATGGCATCATGCCGGGTTGGTCAAAAGATGGCATCATGCCGGGTTCTCAAAGTGTGTTGAAAGTAAGCCGATAACCATTCATATACATAATGGCAGTTGTTATGCCATGGACCCGGGTCCACCTTGCAAGGTAGACCCGGGTCTATTTTCACAATTTCATAACTCTATGTTCATAATTTCATAACCACATGTTCACAATTTTATAACTCCATATTCATAGTTTTATAACTTCATATTCAAAATTTCATAACTCTATGTTCACAATTTCATAACTCTATGCTCAACAGTATCAAAATTTTATGTGGAACATTATAACATAAGTTTTGAATCTATATAACAAACACATCAAGCAACTTGTCCTAGAAAGCTT
>CP025652.1:7043396-7082806 GCA_003576665.1 Ipomoea trifida | reverse complement strand
GGGGGGCAATTTGTAGACAGAAAATTTAAAATCGACAAATAAATTGATAAAATAATTATTGAGCCTAATTTTGAGTTGATTATTGGATCAAAGTTAATTAGTTGGCCATGATAATTGAGTTAATTTGATTAGCCCAAATGATTTTGTTAATGGGTTATTTATTTAATTAATTAATCAAAACCCAATTCATATTTGAATTTAAGAATAATTATAATTAAATTTGAATCAAGTGATAGAATCTTGAACTCAGATATAATTATGACAAGATTCATTTTGAATAAAACTCTTAGTATTTATTCTAAATAATTAATTATTTATTGGATAAATATTAAGAGAGTTTGATGTAGGGTGGAAGTTACATTTTTTGCTATAAATAAAGTCCTCTTATCACTTCAACTAATGGGAATGGACTCAGTGGCCCCGGTACTTCAAGTCGTGCTACTCATTCTGCAGACTCAAGTCCACCTTGTAAGATAAATTCAGATTCAAAATATACAATTTATATATTGAATGCTTACAATCTAAATGGTGAATATTCAGTATGTAATTATGAGCATTCACTATGTAAATAAACACAGATCTACCCTAGTAGGTAGCCACGGATCCATAATATAGCTATTGGCTGCACTGCTGCCAAAATGACTCACCTAGGCTTTCCTTGTCTATTCTTTATAGGGCCAGGCTTCACATTTGGGCTAAATAGATATAATTACCTATCTCACTGGGCTCGGAAGTATGGGCCATTTCCACTTTGCATGGATTGGGATCCAGGCGTTTTATTGATTTTGTACTTGATGAGAAATTGCAATTTCATTAATAACTAGCTTAGGTCTGGATTCTGGAATACACCATTGTTATACTATTAATTATGGCCCACTTGTTCTTGCATTATGAATCATAGTCAAATTATGTGTTCGCAATTAAGAATTATGTGTCGTTAATTAATAAATTATATACTTACTATAATTTATCTGTAAACATATTATGTACCTTTAATAATTTATTTATTGATGCATAATCAGTTACTGAAAGTACATAATATATTAATTGCAAGTAAATCATTTGAATATCGTTTGAATCAGGGTTCACAATACAAGGTGAACTTGGTCCATGGTATAATTTACAGGGAAAACATGCATATTGTAGCCGAGGTCTACTCAGCAACCTCAATAGTGAGGTTTTTGGGTGATTTTTGAGATGCCAAGTAAGAGGGAAAGAGAAGAAGGAAAAAAAAAAAAAAAAAAAAAGGTCATTGACGCACTCGGCTGGGCCATGCATTGTGCGCGGATCGCGTCCACCTTCTCTTTTTATGTGTGGCAGGTCCCACAAAAAAAACCCACTTCTTGCCGGAGGGCCTCACATTTTCTCTTTTATCCACATCACATATGCTCTTCTAAAAAATTGTGAAAAAGTTACTAATTTGGTTAGCGATATATATTCAGTCAAAAAGTTAATATTACCATTAGTTTCTTAACCATAATAATATTTTTATTTTAGTCATTAATAAATTTGATCAAATTGTTTACATCAACAAAGTCTTCAGAAATGCCAAATAATGGAAGTAAAGAATTAACAACAATGCGACATAATATAAACTCGTAATTTAAAATACAAATTAGCTTCAGTTTCAAATTCTCCTTGATATCCCCAAGACAGCATGTTGACATTATTGTTGGGTTGATGGTAACAATAATATAATGAGTAATATACTACTTTTACTATCATTTTATACTCTATTCTGAGGTGTCATGCTCTGAATGATTTAAAAAATAAAGTGGATCACTTTTTTTATTCATTCATTTTTTTTTTACTAAATAAAATTTGTACACATAACGAAAATTATATTCTATGAGATACGATATAATCTTATGTAACTTTGTTCATAATTTATTACCTAAGAATCAACTGAACAACTCTGCAATTTAATCTTTTGTAACTTTGCAATGAAGAGTGGTGGTTGGGTTGTGTGTGGAAATTAAAGTAGGAGGAAGCAGGGAGGCACATTTTTATGGGAAGAGCTAAGAATGTAGTAGGGCAAGCACATTGTTTGTTCCACCATTATATACCTAGGCATGCATTCATGATGTGTTGTGCATATATGCATGTGCAACGCAGATACATTTGTGGACGTGAAGTAGTGCACGACACTACCTTCTTATTATGTACTTGTAGAATTACTATCTGTACTTGTTAAAAAGTCGGTGCATGACTAGAAAAGGATTACACGATAAATCTTGATTACATACACACAAAAAATAGATGCAACAATTATGAGTTTGATTTTAGTCTAATCATGTCTTAGATCGTTAATTGATTGATACTCTATAACGACATGCATATATAATTTCGGGTTCTTATCATGTTAGCTTAGCTTGTTAAAATACGACATGAACATATTTAACACATTAAAAAGAGTTCTTTACATGTTAACTTGTTAAGCCACGATATGAAGACATTGAAATTAGTGTCTACACATACATTTACACAACCCTCTACATGACATGTTAATAGCTTATTAATGATATATTTACAATTTAAATATTTTTTTATTTAGAATAATCCTTATAACAATATCAACAATAATAATAACAATATTATTATTATTATTATTATTAAAATAAAACTAAAATTTCTATTTACAAAGCAACTTTGAAATATTTTAGTATTTGAAAATATTTTTTAATTATACTTTTTAACTATTAAAAACTAACTTAAAAAAAAAACTATTAAAAATAACAAAAACAATTACTACTACTAATATGAAACTATAACTTATATTTGTAATAATTTAACATCATTACAAATTTTATGTAATTTATAATGTATTTTATTGTAATAATTTTAATTTTAATTTCATCCAATTTGTATTTGTTGTAGAATTATAATTTAATATTAAAAAAATTCCTCTTTGAGAATTAATTCCCGAATAATAGGTGGGATAATGTATTAGTATTTTGCTATAACTATAATTGTGTTTGTTCTTGTGATAAAAGATGCCCTAATTTTGAGAGGTTGCTCCCACATCGTCATTAATGAAACTTGATCATTGATCTGTTGTGACAAATTTTACATTTGCGCCTAATTTAGCTGTCCATGCGAGCTATATATAATTGTGTTTTTTTCTTGAAATTGCTATTAGTGTTTTGATGTGAATAATGATAAATAGTTGCATGAATTTATTTTGGCCATTTATTTTTTTTTTCAGTATTTGGTTAATGGGTTAGCATGTCAAATCGTGTTAATCTGTATTGTGTCAACCTGTCTAACTTGAAACCTATTAGCTTATCGCGTCATGTCATGTCATGTCAACCTGTAACAAATTCATGTTCATGTCCGTGTATGAAATCCTGACTTATTAAGCTTATAATAGGTCATATTTAATTTGTGTACGACCCAAACTCATTAATGCCTTACATATACACGACATGAAAGCAAACATGAAACATGAGTTGCCAGGTAATACACAATGCCTAATAAGGCTTAAAGGGGACTGAAAAGATTCTAGAGTGAGAGCCGTATACTTATCCAATGTCGGTGTAGTGGAGGGGGCAACTTAGAAAAAGGTTACTTTGTGTTCGGAGTGTACCATAGAGGCATAGACATCTCCTTCTAATGAAGGTTGGGGTGGACAATGATATTATCTTACACAGACTCTACAAGAAATTGTAAATTGGTACTTAAATTAGAATCAAATCTTCACGTACTCTAGAATTGACTTTTGTGGTAAATTTAAGGTCTTGAATTAAGTATTGTATCATTTCCACTTACCGCACAATTAAGAATATATCTCGACCTAATTCAAATGGTTTAAAGAGCCAAGTAAATTTTTAATTTCAAAAAATTGATTCAAGACATTGTACTCCATTTAAAGAATTAAATTCTATTAAATGTCATTTAATTTAAGACAAATCTAGAAGTGATTTTCCTCTTTGGCCCATATAAATTTTAACTCTAAAAGAGGAAGAAGACAGAGATAGTTACAAAAATGTATGTTTACCTTTCTTCTTCAACTACTTGCCACTGCACCTACACCAAAAGATTACCTCTCACACGCAAATTAAAGGAACTAGCTAGCGAGACATCTCTTTTCTCCCTTATTCATTTTCTCCATGAGCAGATGAGCCTCCATTAATGACTCCTAAGCAAAGCTCAACATAGATTGTACATATACTACTACACATGCACATCATAATATAAGAAAATCTTTGCATTAGACTCTCATGACGACATGGGTATAGTGGATGAAAAATCTATGAACATTGAGAGTTTAGATTTGAACTCCTTGCGCGTAAAAATGTACAGTTATGAAAATTTGTGTTTTCTTTTTCTTTTTGTGTTTTAAAATAAAAATTGTGCTTTTATTTATTTTATTTATATAACAAATAAATAATTCTTGTGTTATAGCCTAGAAGTTGAAACACCAAAACTCATCAACGACAAGAATCAAGAATGGAGAATATTCAATTCAACTTTTGTATGAATGTAGTAAGTGTTGTATGTTATGGAATATGGATAAGAGTTTCAAACACCCTCCAAGTCTTATGTCTTTTCTTAAATTAAATATATTATCATTTTCTAAAACCAAACTGGAGGATTCTTTTTCTTTTCATTTTCTTTTCTTTTTTCGAAAACTATGAAAGATCAGGGATGGATTTTTCTCTACATTTGGTGGATTATATGGATTATCTTTTCTACTAGAGCACTAACCTTGACCCAACTTTATACTTTTTCATTTTGAATTGCCAAATATAGACTGAAGATATTTTGTGAATTTATTTTAATTTATTTAAAAAGTACAAATAGTTTTTTTTGAGATTTTATTCCTGCAAATGCATACATTTTTGTGGGCACCTGCTGCACCTAACTGGTGCGTGCAGTGGACGCGCCGCTAGATGCGCGTGAATTACATACCTTGGTATTTTTTTTTTTTTGCCTTTTTGATTGTCAGGTTTTGGTTTTCTTTCTTTGCTTCATCTCTCCTCCTCCCTCTCTTTTCTACATGGAATGACAAAAATTACAAAAAAAACCAAGACTAGTATGGATGCTCTAAGAACATTTTGTTAGAAACTTTTTCTCAATTTTTTTTTGACAGTGTATGAGCATTAATTTCAGGTGGTGATTCATTTCCCATGTCTGACAGTCTTGAGTCTATATGGAAATATAGAGAGCATATAATGTGAAGAAGTTGAGGTTGGGTAGGACCTGGTAGGTGGTGAGGTGGGCAGATGGGTCTTTATTCTATTTGTCTGCAGGATGTGAGAGTGTAAAGCAAGCAAGCAGGTGCCTCTGCAATAGCTATTAATGAAGTGATTGTGCCTATGTCCTATCCTTTCTAACCCCAATCCCATATATGGAAAGGTAGTAAAGTCACAGAGAATATTTATGCCCCACTCCTCTCATATCTCATCTCAAATACATCACAACATTATCATTTTACTGCCTATTTCTCACCAAGGTTTGATGCTAGTGCTAGAACGAATCTTTCTCATCTAAATAATTCAATTCCTTTTTTTTTTTTTTTTTTTTTTTTTTTTTTTTTTTTTTTTTTTTTTTTTTTCATTTTGTCTTTCTATCCAACTTAATACTCTCAACTCTTACCTAATTGAAGGTTTTATAGTTTTTTTTTTTATTCATACCATTAATTAACGGAAAGATTTGTGATTTTAAGCATTTCAAGATTAAGAACTCTTGGTTATGTTTATTATTAACCCATCTCTTTGAATACTTGATTATTACTAATCCTAACTACAATTGATTAATCAGATATTGTGACAACCATAGATCTTTTGCGAAAAATCAAACAGAAAGTAAATGAGTCAAAGTATGGTTTACCCAATTTGATATAATCGTATCTACGTCTGGGGACTACCATCAGTGGCTCCAATCCACGATCTCAACAACAATTCATATATACAGACGGTAAGAGAACACCTTCTCAACCCAATGTGCGATATACCTCACAAGGTAAGAACCCTATCTGATGAAGCTATAGAGGATTGTCGAGGTCGGAGATCCATGTTGTTGCTGCCCATCTCGCCAATTAACCCACCATTGCACCATAACTATATGGAATACAGTCCAAAAATAAAGCTTTGTAGAGTTTCTTTTCAAGAGTCTTCTTAAATTTAGATCATCAATAATGTCTTGAAAAAATGATTTCACGGAGTATTTCTCTTGTAAATCATAAAGAGTTTCTTGATATTCAAATCTTGAAGATTATTTCTTGTAGTTCTATCATGTGTGTTCTACTGAAGACTCTTTTATCAGTATATATAATATTTTGGAACTTGTAAGACAACTAATCCTAAGACATTTCATGCCACATGAATTATTTACCCTTGAGCTATTTCAGTCAAAGGTGGATTCTTGTAAAATAACCGCAAGACTTGTAACTGCTTTGCCAGCCGTAGAAGATAAGTCGGTATAGTTCTAATGACTAGTTTCTAAAGGTTTTGGTGTAGCTTCTGTTCTGCCATATCTTCAATCAGCATACTAACTAGCATTAGACCTAACCTATCTATTTTGCCATAATAATTTTGTCAATTACAAGTTGGGGTTTACAAGACTAAACACTAACAAGATTAAAATAATAATTTGATTTCATATTTAAAACTATTCCTTAATCAATCTATTAGTCTTGACCGGAGTTTAGAATTCTAAATTTTTTTCATAGGGACTTTTTGTCCAAGTAATCCACCAACAAGACATGCAACTATCATGATAAATCACTTACTATTATACCAAAAGTTATAACTAGTAGCAAATATTTAACTTATTTTTCCTTATACTTGCATAATAGTCAGCGTCGGTTGGGCAGTGGCTTGGAGAGCTAAGTCCACTGTCTTGCTATCAAAACATTGTAGGATTTTCCCGTATAATATATATTATTATATATTAGGGCTTTGATTGCTACGCAAGTATAAGAAAATATAGTTGCACCTTCGTTATTAGCTATAACTTTTGACATATAGTGGTAAGCGCTTGATCCTGCGAATTGGTATCAAAGCAGTTTGATCTTGACAATGGGACTTACTCGACCGACAATAGCAAAACAAGAAAATTTAATTTTTGGAAACCCTACACAAATTGACTATAAAAATGAAAGTCGGCATTAAGATGAGATTTAAGGTATAATATTGCATATTAATGATTTAATTATTTAAAAAGTAAGATTATATTTAATATATTAAATTCATTGACATATGCTTTTTTAAAATTTATTTATATGAATTGAGTTTAATGAATATAAATGTATACTTTTATTTTATATTTGAAATTATATAAAACAATGTGCAAATTAATTATTGTATATAATATTTATTTCACCAATCTAGTTATAACCTAAATAGGTTTAAATGATAGTGATTAATATATATAATTAACAACATTTGAATATTTTAGACCAAATTTATTTAATTTAAATTGTTTAATTTGTATACTTAGTTTAAACTTTATTTTAAATTAGTGACTTAACTTTAAATAATTTAATGTTAAATTAGTTCTAATAATTTAAAATTAAATTTACAAATTAAAATTTTCGAAGAGCCAATATTAATTTTATATACAACACATACATACATAATCACAAATTAAAAAAATTGAAGGATAGTAATTATAATTTTTCAAAAAGTGTCCCACCCCGGCCCAGGCCGGCATTCATGCATGTTTATTTCACCAAGCCTCCTTCCGAGATCAGACCCGAGTCATTACGTCTTTCGTGCAAATCAGGACTTGTATGCTTATGCATGTAAAAAATTTCAAATTTAGTGATATCTGAACAGAACCTTCATTTATCTGTGATTTTTTAACTTTTTCCTTAAGGCTCTTTATTTACTTTATTATCATCATATCATAAAAATAAAAGTAATGTTGGTTTCTCTTTTTTACTCTCCTTTATCTACTTTTGATTATACGCCCGCATTAATACCATGATAGAGGATCTCTCTAGGAAGATGGTGAAAGTGCTCTTTTTTGAAAGGGAATTGAAAGTTCCCCACTTTAGTTTTTTCTTCACTTTGTTTTGGCAAACATGTATTCCATCTTTAACATAAAGATGCTGGAAAACCATACATTTGCATGGTCCCAGAAAGCATTGTTCGGAATCTCCCATTGGCTAGTCAACAATCCACCACCTGCTACATCAATCTATCAAAACTCTTAATACATATTTTTACAACCACTAATGTATAAAATACCAACTCCAATTATATTGAATCTCTCAATTACAACTTTTAAATCAATAGTAGTGGTTGTAAAGATGTACATTTATTATTTTACACTATTTCAATTAAAGATTACTATGATTGTGTTTGTAATGAATTATTGCTTTAACTACAAAATCTACCTGGGCACGCAATCCCAAAAAATATGGGTGAAGCTTATTTTGAGATATATAAGTCGATGTAATGAATATGTAATTGTTATATCCTTAAACAGGATCTATTTTGCAAGATGAATTCTTGATATAACTTAAATTAAAGTTGATCTAACTAAAAGAAATTAAAATTAAAAAGTATTTAGATGTCTTTTCTATTCAAACTATTCTATCTAATTGGTTATGTTTCATATTTTCTCATATATATTTTTATAACATTTCAAAGTGTTTTAAAATTTCATCCAACTCAAGTATATTTTTGGCTCCGTCCCTAATTATCATGTAGTTTATCATAAACAGTATATTGTAATTTATAATGTACTCCGTATTTTGTATTTAAACCTTATTATGGTTGTTTGATATTTTGTCATTAACATTTCTAAACTCATTTGAGCTTCGCCCCCGCTCAAATAATTTTCTAGATCCGCTCCTGGTTATAAAGTAAGAGAGTTGAAGACTGCTTAAGGCTCACCATTACATATAAACGTTCCCACATTATATTGTTTATATGTAAATATACCTGGTGATAAATATCGATTTAAAAAAAAAAAAAAAGAAAGTTTTACAATAATTCTTTTTTAAAATGTTATGAAGTGCAACGATTATGTATGCTAGGGATTTCCTATCTCTTCTCTTCCTTTTTGGTTTCCCCCTTAAATCATTGTACCAAACCCTTTTTGATTTGATGGGCATGAATGTCAAATGCAATTTTGTTTTGCTTTCAATTGCATATATGTGAGAGTAAAGAGCCTAGATATGCTCTCTCTCTCTCTCTATCCCTTTCTTTCTTCACCATGAAGGTTTTCATTCACCTCAACTGCATTATTTACATATATTCCTATCCCAAAGATACCCCAACAATAATCTAAGTTCCCACAACTTGGAGAATCTCTAAACATCAAAGTAAGAATACTTTAGCATAGGAAAAGGATATGATATCAAATAAAGCAAAGCATTTATTATAAGATGGATAATGACTTGGAAAAAAAATGAGCCTCTGGGTATACTACTCCAAAAGAACAACTTTGGTTTTTTCCGTAGCTCCTATTCATTAATTTAAGTGAATAATGCATTTTAATCCTTAAATTGTGCACAACTTGTCCTTTTTATCTCTAATTGTCGAGTGTTTGGAATAACATTGTTTAGAGATTTTGATGGTTTTAATTATGAACAAGTTTAGGAATTTAGTGTTTCTAAATTTATGTATTTATCAAGGTTGAAGGACAATTTGTAAAGACCAAATTAAATAGGATTTAGTTTATTTGTTCAAAAGTCATCCAACAAATCTTGCCCAGAAGATCTCATAATTAACATATACATACGATTGTACGGTAGATCATCACTTTAGCAGAAGTCATTCAGTAAATCCTACTACTTACAACATTGTATAGTAATTCTAACATATCTTGATGGATCGATTGAAAGATCTTTCAGTAGATACATTCGACAGATATATACAACTAAGCATACTTTTCAGCAACAGATCTATCAACTTGGCTTAATAATAGTACTAGCCAACAGCAACCCCTTAATTCAAGTGTTGAGGTTTTCCAATAGCTGTTATATCATCCAACAACTAGAATCAACATAAATGTCTAAGTTATCTTTGGGCGACTGAAGTATTATTATGAATAACTGTAAATAGATTTTGATGATCAAAAGTATAGAATAGGATAGTTATTTAGACCCCACTTGTTATTTTGCAATATCACTAAGTAGTGTTTTAAGCTTCAAAGGAATCCAACACAACAAGAGTTTGGTGCAATAAACAATAACAAAAATTTGCATAAACCAACAACAGAAGTTTAGATGATGATGATGACGTAAAAGTTGATGTCACCTACAGTAGAGGTTTATAAGCAACAAAGTTTTACCTACAAGAAGTCATAAGTAGCACAAGTCTAGACCATGACATAGATGCTTACGTCAACGCAACACAACTTGTAATAGCAAGAGTCTCAATCGAGTAGTAAGAGTTTAAAGCAAAAAAAGATTGAGACAACAAGAATTTCATATAATAAAGTATTGAGTAGTAGAAGTTTGGACAACATGAGTTTTAGAGCAGCGAGCACAACTTCTACAACAAAAGGACTCGATGACAACAAGACTTTTCCAATGCAAGCAACAAGACTTTCGATAAGCATCAAAGCTTATATATAACAGAAAATGACGATAAGCAGCAGAACATCTCGACCAACATTCACTCTGATCTAAATCCTTACTGTTTTCAATACGTTGGTATATTATCCAAGACGGATACATGCCTTTTTCTTGAAAGTAGCCTTGAAAGTGATATAAAGTCATATTTTAAGGACAAGTTACAAGCAACAACTATTTGACGCCTTCTAAACTTGTCAAATCTAGACATTATTTTATTGCCAAGTGGGTGAATCAAATTTGTTTCCTTCCAATGAACAAATTCGAAATGCAACTTTAAATAGATGGAATGCTCAAGGTGAAGAAAAATGAACATAAAGATAGAACATAAGTAACATAATTATTTATCTATCAAGCATTCTCAAAAGCTACAAAGCCATCATCAAGTTTTCTTAGAAACTTTGAAAAAACTCATTTGAAGATTCAGTGTTCTTAAGTCTCTTAGTTGGAGGATTCTTTCAACTTTTGAGTTGAAAAGTTGTAGATCTAAGCAAAAACCTGTGCTAGCCTGGCTTTGTGATCAAAGCACTTGTTTGGCTCTTCACTTGTAAATTGTGTGCAGTACTTTACAAGTGAATTCCTCATGAACGTGAGAAAAAGAGTTGAGTAAAATGATTACAACACACTTGAATCATTATAAATTCTTTGTGTTTTTTACATTATTACGCACTTTACTTTATCTCTGTCATACTCACATTTTTACTTTAACAATCTTTAGAAATTAATATTTTTAAATGTGAAAACTATGTTTTTTAAAAAATTATTTTTGAGACTATCTAGTTAAGTATTCAACATCACCCACAAGGGAGTGTTGAAAGTTTAACTTAGTCCAACCTTGTCATAACCATAGACTATCTAGTAGGTGTACCTCTTTTATCCACCCCCGTATGACCTCCTTCGGATGTTGATACTCTTTTTTTTTTTTTGTCTTGAAAGAGTAAAATTTGATCTCCTTAATTAACACGTGGTGATTGTACAGAATATACTTGAGTCTTTGCTCATAGCTCTTCTTCTATCCAACTCCTTCAAGCTAAGATAACTTCTTCCGATTGAGCTCCTTCTTGATGCACTCCTTTCGGTTGCTTTCTTCCGACAAGACTTCTTCTAGTAGGATTGAAGGTTCAAAAAAGATTTACAACAGAAGAGTTTGAGGGGTCTACAAACACTAATACAAACCACTAACATCATCAAAATTTATAAACAATATAATTATTCATAACAGTTCAAAAGTCTATTCATCAACTCCTCCCCTAGACTTTTAGTTTGTTCAAAACCAACAAATCCAATAGAGCAATCGTCCAAGACCCAAAAATTCACTAAATAGATGCACACTCCTTTTGATAGCATGAAGAACAATTATATATTAAATGAGACATCATCTTGATACCAATAGTACAATCTTAATTCATTTTGCCAAATAGCAGTTCTACATATTATACTTAGATATGATTTAATTTTTGTCATTTGTATTATTGTTATATTCAATAGATTGATGTGGCAGGATATGGGACTTAACCCTCTAGGCCTCCGCCTAACAATTTATGACAAGGTATTATATGGTATTTAAACTAGTGACCTACTCTAAATCTAATGTTTAGATCAAATGCTTACAATGCAACTATATATACTAAAGATTATGACTAGTATCGGATACACAATTTTATTTTTTTATATTTGCATAGTAACATGTGACATGCATCTTTCGATAGCGGATGCTATCCAACATTGGGCAAAAAACATTAGGACAAATGATAATAACACAACCTTGTAAAACAATTGAAGATTATATTTGAGCAAAAATATAATGGGCGACAAAGAATCAACTAAATTTATAGAGTGCAGCTCAAAAAACAATGCAAAAAAAAAAATACAATTTTCATTCCCTTAATTTAATTTGTGGATTTAAAAAAAATAAAAAACAAAAACAAAAACAAAACAATCTTTGAATAGTCATCTTGTCATTATTGGTCAAAGATTTTTAGTTAATTATTTATTTATTTATTGCATTCCATTCTTCTTTTTCTCAAAGGGTCTTTATGTCCTAACAATGACATCCCACGTCAATCATAACCAAAAAAAGGTCCTAGATTTGAATAAATTGTATTAAATTTCTATTTAATAATTTTTAATTTACTCTTTTTTATACATTAACAAATTAAAGTTGAATATATCACTCAAGTATTGATTAGTCATTGCTGGTATATGCACGTGGATAAGATATTAGATTATTAGATTGATTAGTATACCCGCTAGATAGTAGCTAAGCACCTTGTGCTCAATTGACACCCTTGTAATTTTTTTGAGGAAATGTCACAGAATCGAACATCGAATAGTGGGGTATTGACTCTGGGTGGTTTTGGTGGTGGTGTATTGATTCTTTAGGTTACAACTAATAGAGAAAATATACATATACTACACTATATGTAATAGAGTCGATAGTACTCAAAAAATTTGGATATAGTTAATATTAAATATTAACCTAAAAAAATTAGAATTTGAACAATTTAAAGTTATTTCGCTCAAAACGATGTCATTTTGACTGAAATAACCCTTTAAAAAAAGGAGAACAATAATAGCTAATCGGCCGACTAAGCGGCCTAGTCAGCGCCTAGGCGATCAGCCAACACCTAAACGCGGCTTAAACAGCCTAGTCAGCCGCCTAGACCACTGATTATGATGATACGTTAGGCGGCCGGCCGGTACCTAGCACCCAGGTGTCGAAATTTTTGCAACACTAAAAAATAGTCAGAATAATACTACTTATTATACTATTTTATTTTATTTTCTATGTACAAGAATATATCATGTAGCAAGACTGTGGTACTAGAAATTAAACTCTTGTTTATGTACTATGGTTAAGTGAAATTAATTAATCAATGTGTATATTTGCATTGGGATGACAAAAGTCAGTGGCTACATTCAAATACAAGGTAGGGAGAATTAGCCTAGCAATTAGAGCCAAGGGAACAAAGCTGTCTCCTTTATGTATCGGAATATGAATACAATATGATCCAAAAAGATCAACATTACCCACTTATATATTACACTTCTCCCAAATACGTAGGGATGGTAATTTCATCCAAATATCTACCCAAGTTTACATTTCATGGATTACTTTTTTTTTTCAACTCCAATATTATTTACTGAATCAGTAAGTAAAGTCTATACAAGTTCAATAAAAAGAAAATCATTTTTTCGGTAAATTTACAAAATCTTTCTCTCCATCCGCTCCGAGAGGCACGGGGGTTGGCCCAAGGGGAATCGTTACTTCTGAGAATTGAACCCGGGTTCTCTCGAAATTCTTCCCCACAAAGAGAGCTCACTTGCCACTTGAGCTACCCCATTGGGTTATTTTTTATTTTTTGTGATAATGGGGATGAGTCAAATAAGTATTAAACAATTAATCACTTAATGAGAGCATCTACACTAATACTTTTTTCATGATTTTAAAATTTACCTAATGTGTTAATTAATCAATTTTAAAAATAGTTAATTTTTTTAATCTTTCCACTCAATTAACACATCATTCAAATAATATTTACTAAAGGTACGGTCAAGCTATAGGGTCAATTTTTTTCCACTAAAATCCTTCACCATCTTATGTGACAATATATATAATTCATATTTGATTAATAATAAGTAGATTCCATTTTAACATGGTATGGGGCTAATAAATTCATGTAACCAATGAATTCAAAAACTTGTATTGCTAAGCCAAATGGTGAAGGATTTTGATGAAATTTTTTTCTCCATTACTGTTTTCATTTACTAATGTGCACTTGTCATCATTTTCCTAAATATATACATCCATTATATTCCAGAAATATTTTCTCACTTTTAAAAGTAAATCCTACTATATATTATATTATTATACATATACTTGCAAACCATTAATATTTTCTACGCATCCCTCCAATTATCTCAAACTAAATATAATTGTCGTCAATCGGGATTCTTCAATGGTTAAGAATTTTTAGTAGAAAAAAACATACAGGGTGAATTGTATAATTATTATAAGGGTCACGCTTGTGTAAGACCGCCTCACGGATCCTTATTCGGGGTCGGGTCAAATCAACATGCAAATATCATACTTATATGCGCAAATGTCATACTTATATGCTCAAATGTAATACTAATCAGAAATAAAATGTTTGTTACTTGGAAAATGTAATACTTTTGCATTTTGATGTACAAGTATTATATTTTCCATCAAAAGTATTACATTTTTCATAATAAGTAATGTTGACAAGTGCCCTTTATTTATAAGGAAAAATATAATACTTTTGAAGAAAAATGTAATACTTTTAAATCGAAATGTAAAAGGATTACATTTTTCCTTGAAAGTATTACATTTACCCATATAAGTATGACATTTGTGTGTATAAGTATTACATTTTCATATTGATTTGATCCGTCTCACGGTAAGACAGTCTCACACAAGTTTTTGTTTTATTATAAAGTTTTAATTTGTTTATTTTACCCTAACTTTTTTATATAATGATTAAATTTGGACCGTAATGATAGGTTTCTGTTGCATGCACAACCGCGCCCCATGGGATAGATTGCTTCAATTACCTCATCAGCTCAAATCAGACTTATTAATTAAATAGTAGTAAGGTTGCATTGGAGTTGGAGGCCAGGTTTGAATTCCTAGTATTCCCCACCGCCATAATGAGTCTGTGCGTCCATAAATTAGAATGACATACAAAAAAGTGGAGGCAGCTTCATAATCAAAGGAATTCAGATAATGAGTCAACATGCATAGGTTTAGGTAAATCGAAAGGTCGTTTCAATCTACAGTACACTATGTATTATCATCAAATATACTTTCCCTTCTGCATTTATGTATGCATACTGTTGGTAGACGGTAATTAACGTACCTGCACTGCTTCAGTGCTTGCATTGTCGTCTTCCTCCTCCCATCCCCACATCTTAGCTTCAATTGCCCACATATTTTTTCACTAATGGAGGAAGGAATGAAAGTTTATGCTAGCTACTCGCATGTATCGCATGGACACAAGAGAGAATAAAGTTAAAGAAGAAAAATGATATGATTGCCCTCTCCACCGTTATGTTAAAGACTAAAAAATTAGTCCGGACGACAACCCAAATATGTTGGTCAGACTGTTGAATTAGTAACCATAAATTTTTGAGTTCGATTTTCAGTGAGAGTTGCATATTACCCTTCTTAGTACTTCAATTCATTGTGGTTATTTGCCAACTAAGATTATAAAGCGGAGTTTATTAGTGCACATCCTTGGTAGTGACGGTCAATTTTCCTTGTCATCTAAAAAAATCAGTTGGAGGCAAACTAGTTTAATTTTTAGTGTACTAGTTCATTATACAAAGTATTTTTATACATGTTCATTTTTAGAGTACTACAAGTCAAAAATGAACATACGATACACCAAAAATAAATTTATAACAATTGTTTGTTGGGAAAAGGATCAAATAAGCCATCAAACTTTACCTAAGAAGTCAATTAGGCCTCTAAACTTTTTAAAGTAGCAATAAAATCAATTGTATTTTGGTGCAATGAAGTCCAAAAACTGATTAGTGACATGCTATCACATGTCACTAGAGTTCTGGACTTCCGGTAACATTCTGGCCAACTCTGACGATATTTTCGACGACCTAGTGATCGGCAACTACAGAATGGTTGCCGGTGAATAAACAGAGGAGAAGGAGACCACTATTGAGTCAGAACGGTCGCCTTCTCCTCTGTTGATCCAGAACGGTCGCCAATCATTTTATTGCTGAAAATATCGTCGGAATTGGTCGGAATGTTGACCGAAACTCTAGTAACCTGTGATAATAGGTCACTAACTGGTTTTTGGACTTCATTGCACCGAAATACAATGTTGATGGATTTAATTTCTACTTTACAAAGTTTAGAGACCTAATTAACTTTATAGTTAAAATTCAAAAGTTTATTTGACCCTTTTCTCCTGAGACATTCAATTTAATATTGAGTCATGCATGAAATTATCTTGGGTCAGTTCACAGGTAGTAGCCCACTATAATCAACCCCAAATGTTGCATCGGTTTAACTATAAGTATGAAAATACCTGACTTGACAATAAGCTAATAGTTGCGGTGCAAAAACATTAGGATCAGAGACGCATTAATTGATGACCATAATGGACACATACATTTAGATAGTACAATAGACCGGTTACTTACAGTGACAATTCAACTGAAACCAATTATAAAATTTCATTATGAAAAACAAAATCATTTTTCATTATTTAATTTCCTCTGCAACAAGTAAATAAATTACATATCATTGAATACGATAAAATTATTGCGTCTTCCAACACCAGATCGAAGAAAGAGGCTTTCATATGCACCTCAAAAGCTGCTATGTTTTTCTTTTTGCACGGTGAAAAAGCCTATATCACCTGCACCTACATTTTGGAACCAAATATACTCTCAACTGTCTACTTATCCAGTCATCTATATCTATATATACATGTCTACCTAAACCACTTCCTCTATATCATAGATAGATACTACTCCTTCAATTATATATATTCCCTGGGGATTTTTAAAAAATTAAACAAAAAAAAAAAAGGAAAAGAAATTAAAGGATAATGATTCAATTCATTAAAGGTAAGAGGGTGAAAAAGAAATCCCACTTGGATCATCATATCCTTATTGCATGCAATTCATTGTCAATCAATGTTAAAAGTAGAACAAATGTTGGTTCTCTTGTCTGCTTTTTGTAACCAATTTTCTTTCTTCCCTACCTTTTTACCTTTGAAAGCGAATTACGTACGTACTGCAGAATATAATGTTTGAAGCACCTAACCATACTAAATATGTATACGTACGTGTATCATATTCTATATACGAATCATAATGTACCTCTCCCAAATTCTACTCCATCACTTTTTTCCCTGACAAACAATAATAGACTATTTTCATCACGTGGATCTCAAAAAAAAAATATCTACATCAAGAATTTGAGGGTGAGAGCAGAACTTAAGAGTAGAATATGGGAGTTCATAAAGTATTTTTCGGGTTGAATATTGTTATCATATACTTAATTGGAATCATGTTACAATTTTTGAAAAATACATATTTTTTTATAATCCAATCTCGAGCATTACTCTTGGTAAAATAGGTTAATTACGAGATATATACCTCAATTGACCTTTAAGGGTTCAAATATCTATACACAGGTGCTTACAACAAAACTAAGCAAAGAAAAATGAAAATAGTGATATAATAAATTAAAGTAATTAGTCTTTCTCTAGCTATGTAATTTCTTGATAATGTGGAAACATTATAATCACGCTAAAGAAATCTAAATTGTAAAATGAATGTTGGGCAGTATATGATCCATACACATATATAAAACATAGATTTGTGTGTTTCTCATGGAGTGGTGGACATAATTGTCATAATACCCTAACCCTACACCACATATACTACACATATTTGATGTTTCACCGAAACGTCAAGTTGCATAGGAGTAGCTTTTCCGTACTTTATGGGACTGTGTTTCCCATCTACTTTTGTTTCTGCTAAGTCTGGACTCATACATGTTCAGTCCTTCAATTCCTAGCTAGGGGGTATATGTAGCTAATAATATATTTTATAACTTAGCTTGCCCAAAGAGGAAATTATTTTGTTTTTTTTTCAAATAAAAAAAGATAGATGGTAATTCATTCAGTAAGTTATTTTCCTAATTAAGAAATAAACATGATTTTTTCTAATGTGATTTATCTATTATGAATGATTTGTATGTTATTATACCTAAATGAGATTTATCAGCAGATAGTGATTACATGTTTTCCTCTTCCCAAAGGGAAAGAAAAAATGTTTGGAGAAATATTAAATTAGAAAGAGGGAAATCAAACCAACCATGATGCATGATGATGAACAAAAAGCTAGGAAATCTAAGTAAACTTAATATATTAATATCAATGACTCAATGATCGAGTATGTATGGTAGTGGTTCAAATAAAAGTTTAGTTTCTCTTTAAAAATACATATTATAATGAGTATTGTAAATAGAGTAACAAGTATCAAAAAGTTTATTTATTTGGAGCCTAATGAATAAGTGAATAACTCAACTTTAAAATAGCTCGTTGAAATATATTGTGATCATCAAAAACCAAATATCTCTTGTATGAGTATCCCAAAAAAAAAAAAAAAAAAAATGCCAAGATGAGTTGCTTACCATTATCTAGTAGCAACTATGCAGCTTTATTTCTTTATACTTGCATAGTAATTAGTGTCACGTTTCAATAGCAGGATTCTAGCTAGGCACGGCCCAACATAATTACTTGAAAAACAAACATAACTTATTAGATGTAGTGTTAATATTACAGCTTATAATTACATTAAAAGTTACATGTAGTGACAAAAAAACATAACTTTATTTGATTATATTTATGTAGCTGCAGACACTATGATGCATGTAGGACTCGACTCTCCAAACTTATGCCTAACAAGATGCTGAATCAAATCATGATGCATTCTAACTACATTAATGAAGAATCGAATTGAATTGAAGTAGCTAGCTCCAAATTAAAATTAAATAAAGTTAAAGATGACAATTCATACAGCATCTTTTAACAGATCAGACATTGCATATATAAGTAGTCTAGGCAGGCCCGGCCAGGAGCCATATGAGATCTGAGATGGATCATATCATCGATGAATTGAATTAGGTTCACCGTCTTGTTCAATCTCGGAAGCAGGATCCTCCTCCTCTTCAAACCCATCATCCCCGTAAGCTCCATGGCCATCGCCAAAGGCCTTAATGTGATCCTTAAGCGACCTCTTGTGCTTGAAATCAGAGCCGCAGATGCAGTACCAGAGCTTGCCGCAGTTCTTCTCGTGGGTCCTCCAGTCGCCGCGCACGGCGAAGGCCTTGCCGCACTTCCGGCACGTGAAGGGCCGGACCCCGTGCTTCCGCTTGTAATGCGTTTGGAGGGTCCTGAAATCCTTGAGCGGCTTGGATCTTGGGTGATCGATGTTGTTCCGGCACCCCGCCGCGCAGCAGTAGCATGGAAGCCTCAGCATTCCGGTGGGTTGAGTTCCCCGGAGAGACTCTGGCCCTTTTCTGTACTGGGACCCATGCCCCCACATATGCATCTGCACCACCACAACTACTTATTATTCATCAAAATCACAACCCCGCCAGGTCATAAAAGCGGGGTTAATTTAGCTGATTCACACCCTCAAATAATGAATGTGGTTTTTCTACTCACTCAAAAAAAAATCATAGAATTGACTCTTTGTGCTTTGGAGAAAGTATATCTGAACAGATACTACAATATAATAGAGTCAGTTGTATTAAAAAAAAAAAAGGTTGTGTAGAGGGAATATATAGAGTTATATATGGTTTTAAGTATAATGATTTATTGAGTGCCTTGCTTATAGATTACCAAATTATTAGGAAATTTTTTACAATCTATAATCATAGCATTGAAACCTATATATGTGAAACATTAGTGAATAATGTGTAATTTAAGATCTGGTTAAATAAAGTTTTACCAAGGATTAATGCAATAAGTATATATATGTTCATTTTGTATTTTTTAGAAAATGAAAGAGAAATTCTTTCATTTTAACAATTTAATCTCTCTATCACATTTTAATTGTCTTATTTACTACTCCGTATATTTTATTGTTAATTTTATCAAACCTGAGTTAAATTTTTAATACTCGTAGTTTTAAATTTTAAAAATATAAATTAGATATTAAAAATTACTACAGATTGGGTATTTGAAATGTCATGATGAAGGAAACAAATTGAAATTAAAAGAAGGAAGCTAAGGGGCTGTGATGGAAAGAGGTGAATTCATAGATACATATAGCATTTATTTTTCAGGTATAAAACTAGCTTAGCTTCTTTGTATCAGAGCATCACCATCGCTGAAAACATAAAATATTTTCAGTTCAAAACAGGTGCAGATATATAGGGATGACAGACTACCTCGGTACTGTACATATATAGGTAAAGACAGAAGGAACAATATTGCTTGTGTTGTTCAATCACACACACACCACCACATCGTACGACCAAAATGTTCAAAGCCCAACCCCCATGCAAATTATCAAACATAAAATAATCAGAAAAACACCCAAGAAATTAAATAAAATATACTTTTTTGTCCTAGTTAGTTCGCTTTGCCTTCTAGTTCTGATCCCCTCTTCTAATGAAAGTTAAGTTTGGAAGGTTCAGCTTGGTACTTGGATTAATATAATCTGGGTTGATGCTGGAACAAGAATCTTGTCCAGATCAAGCGCTTACCACTACACCATAAGCTATAATTAGTAACGAAAGTGTCACTTGCTCCCAATTTTAGAATCAAGAAGCTATTATTGCTAGCTATTAGCCAACTGCCAACCATATTTTGATGGCAGAATGGTGAACTGGGCTCGGAGAGCGGCTGACACCTAACAAACCTAACTAGTTCTAAACCAAAATAACTAAATCACCCCCCCCCCCCCCTCCCGGCCCCCTTATATGGATGGAGGCACTTGATCTACAGAAAGGAAGTGAAGAATGGGCAAGAAAGCCTAAAAAGCAAGCAAAACCACTGAATCAAAGGCAGAAATTAAAGATGTATGAAAGGTGCAGATCAGAGAGGGAATTGAAAGAGCATACTTGCATGTTGTTGTATCTGTTGAAGGTCTTGAAGCAAACAGGACATTCAAACTGGGTTGGGCCAATGAGAATCTGCGAAGGAGTAGGAATCCAATACTGGCCTTTGTTCAGTTTGTTCATCATATAGGGAAGGCACTCAACACCACAATCATCTTCTTCATCTTCATTAATATCCTGCTGGTCCTTACGACCATCTTTATAATTATCCTGAGTTACTGAGCAAGACCAAGAAGCAGCAGCCTGCAGATCAGAAGCACTAGGGTTTGGTGGCCCTATGTGAAGTGCCACTGTAACTCCTTCATCTTCTTCTCCTCCTCCTTGGCCATTGTTTTCCTTATGTCTGGTTGGACCTAGGGTTAGGAGAGGAAGGGCTTCTCTTAGAGGAGGAGAAGGAGGGGTAGTTTGGGAAAAGTGAAAAGTAGTAGAGGTGTTTGGAGGAGGAAAGTGGTGGAGTTTGAGCCAGTGTTGGGAGTGGAAGTTTGTGTAAGGATCAGACATGGTGTTTTGAGAAAGGTAAAGGGGAAGGGGAGACTTCTTGGCTTGGTGGGCTTGCCTTTATAGAAAGAGAAATATAGATATAGAGAGAGAGAGAAAGAGAGAGAGAGAGAGAAGGTAAAGATGAATGGATGGTGATCTGAAATATCTGATCAGGTGTACGTCCTGGGATTGATTAGCAAGAATTTTTTATAGCACATTATTATACTGTAAAAGCTGGTAGTGAAGGAAAAAAGGTAAAACTGTGGAATACAAATTTTTTACTTCCATGATCTGAGGAGGATTTTAAATGTAGATTATTTTATCATTTTTCTCTTCATCATTAGAGTTAATTGCCATATTTGGTAAATGGTTTTAACTTTTTTATTTACTTTAGGGGCAGTTTACTACTTTACTTCATGAAATGTTTTCGGTTTTTTATTTTTTTTTATTTTTTAATTTTTCAGTTTTTCATTATATGTTTTATATTTTCTATTTTTTATTTATAAAACTTGTTTATTAACACTCACTTCTTTAAAGTTTATTTTGTTAAGACTAACATTATAAAATTAGCACAAGTTTAATTTCGAGTGATTTTTTATTATATTTAAGATATTTTTGTATATGTTCGATTTTAATGGAATGAATTTAATTTTAATTTTAAGTCAAATATATGTAAGATTTTTATAGTTTATATCCGAAACAAATTTATATATGTATATAGCATAACTAAAAATATATCAGAACAAATAACATATTAATTTCACCTAATTAAAATTTAGTTTAGATAATAATATATATATATATATATATAGGCTTGAGCTCCCATGAGATAGAACACGGGTAAAAGACACAAATAGGACATTTCAAAAATGTGTACAAGAATAGGAAAAACTACTTTTCCAAATGCGTTGGTTGTCAGAAGCGGTCAAACACAAACGAACACAAATGAGACTTGCGTATGCATTTTTTTTAACTTGGTCGCGGGGGAGAAGCCAGTGACTAGTTTGGTTGTTGGCTTCTCCTTCATCGGAGAAGCCGGCAACCAATTGGTTTAAAAAAAAAAAAAAAAAAAAAAAAAAAAAAAAAAAAAAACGCAAGTCCCACTCGCGTTTGTGTTTAACCGCGCATTTGGAAAAATAGTTTTTTTTTTTTTTTTCATTCTTGTACCCATTTTTGAAATGTCTTATTTTTTCATGATTTTTATTTTTGTCCTATTAGGGTCTTTTACCCATCAGAACACCATGCCACATAAAAACTATGGACAAATCTTAACTACATGAAATAAGTGATTAACAAGTGATACCAAATTGAAGCATCTGCTCCATCTCAACTAAAAGACTAAACTTATAGTTGGACTGCACATTTATGTTTATATGTTATATTTATGCTCAAACACACCCCTCACATATACGGGCCTGATGGGTTCCAAGCAACACGTGGATCATAGTCTCTTTTTTTTTATCAGGTGACGCGGAGATCAGAGCCATGCCAAATATCAATCTGCTTGAAGCTGGTTCAACAATATTCCGTATCTGCCTGAAGCTAGTTCAACAATGTTGAAGCTTGAAGAATATCGGCATGCATATACATACCTCTCCGAAATAGATGTTGTGAAGATTGAAGTTGGTTCATGTGGCTAAGGCCTTTGTAATCAAACCCCTTGTAATAATCTTGGTGAACATCTAGTGGATTGGGCTTACGGGAGTTGCCCCGCTGACGTAGGAGTTTAGCTCCAAACTGCGTAAACAATTGTTGTGTGTCTGGTTCTACTTTCTAACCTTTAATTCTTTTTGTTCATTCGAAATTCAACATAAATTAATATAATGGTTCGGTAATTTGTTAATTAAAATTAAGTAGAACTACAGTCTTTAACTTGCATTCGTGACCCACGATACAATTTCACTATTTCAGTTGTGCACCTCTACATCCTTCAAGATAGGAAATTCTGATTATCACTTCTCCATCCGTCTATATCTTCTTTTTTCTCTTCTTTAATTTATTTATTTCCCTATAAGCACACAACTAAGCTTATTTTTTACATAACAAAAACGAATATGGTAATGTCTAATGGATGTGTTTGTGTGTGTGTGGTGTGTATGTGCGTGCGTGTGCATTAATGAATGAGTTTACAATTTGAGCGCAAAAACAAACTAACACAAGTGCACACCTTTAAAACCATGCACAATACATAAGTCCATACATAATAGCACATGTGTGCACATATATGAACCCAAAGACAAGAACATTAGACAACGACTTGGCATAAATGACGATATGCACACTAACAAATCAGTAGTGCACACGATGCTCGCAATACAATGCACACTACAGCAAACATAGTTGGATTAAACATGCACACTGAAATAGAAGCGCACACACAACCTAGAATGCACAGAATGTAACACTACAATGTAGTGCACACATACAACATACCTTAATTTTTTTTTTACTTAAATATTAAAATTTATACTAAATTACTAGTTTGACTATAAGATTGATGGGGCAAAGATTTTACACTTTCTAAAATTATTTACGGAATGGAGAGTATACTCCCCTCCCCTCCCCGTTACCATTCCTACATCAGTGTAGTGTCCCCTTATAAATTAAACATACATTTCAATTTTTATACTTAAACATGCATATCAAAAATAAGGAAAAATGAAATGACCTGACTTGCATATGTTACGTGTATAGGCACAATTATAAGCTAAATTCATACCATTCAAACTAGTAATTATTGTTGGGATTAGCAAACTCAAATCACATATTAAAAAGAAAAAAATGATATTATTTATAAGCATGAACAGTACAATATTTTGATTAAATTGTATATATGAAATCTTTTGAGTAATGTTTAGTAGATGGGGGTTATATATCTAGCTTGGTTCTAAGACATTGACCTCACCTTAGTCACATGATTACTCAGATACCAACGAAATATTAATAGATCAAATCCATTAAGATTAATGAAATACTCCGTATGTCTGAAGAGCTAATTAGATGAATATGTTTATGCATCAGTTTTGGAACTCTCGAGGTGATTAGTGATTTGTTTACGGGAAATGAAAATCATTCGATTGAGAAAACCCAACACCTACGCCTGTTTTCAGGAATTTGGTTTGGCATGCATGCCAAAACTTTACATTATTCACACATCTCCTCTACATACTACATACAGCAATAACAAAACTATTGATCAATTTTTATTTTTATTTTTTAAATGCATGCCCAGTAGCAGTGTGGAATGCATATGATACATTTCCCAATGGGTAGATCTGAGATTAAAAATAAGAATACTTTTCACTCTGTTATTTTTGTGTTTTCAGTTTTCAAGACCGCACGAGTGTGTTTTGCTCTGTAAAAGATAAGATGTAGGACGACAGCACTCCTGAATTTCTATGTTTGTGTCTTCTACACTTGCACATGAAGTAATTTAATGAACTTGAAACTAACATTAGTGGGAAAATGGTACTCCTTACAATTAATACCAAATTTAAGGTGTGTTTGGTCGAATATGGGAATCGAAATCATAATGGGAATCAAATACTTAATAATTGTAATGGATTTTGGTAAAAATATTTTGCATGTTTGATAGTATTGTGAAATTGTAATGATTACCAATATTGAAGTTTCGTTATGATAATAATCAGAATAAAAATTTTTAAAAATGAAAATAAAAAATTTCTTAGGAGTGGCGATGAGGCCAGGTGAGTAAGAAGTTGATGAAATGAGGAGAGATGAGTGAGAAGGCAAAGTGAGAAGAGATGAGCGAGAAGGCGACGGAATGAGGAAGCAATGAAATGAGGAATGATAAAGCTTAATTAATAGAATGATACCTAATTTCAATTAAGTAATGTGTTTTGTAATTAGAGGAATAATCAAATCATATATTTGTGTTTTGAAAAAAATTGCCAACCAAACAATGTGTATGACTTTCATTCTCATTCATTCATTGTGTCTAACCCCATGAACAGACACACCCTTAGTGATTTTTCTAAAATTTAACTCTCATTAGTAATTAAGTATCATAAATCTCCCATCTCATACAAAAATTTGAGCATAAGCATGTTTACTACATAATACATAAGGTCATCTTCTACTTGAGAAAATGCTATCTGGGAGGCCAGGGGGGATACCATTGTGCAGTGATTCACTCACTCGTCTTTTCGCTGCCCATTCTCCACGACTTTTTTCCCATTCTGTCGCTTTGCTGGTGCAACCTTGGCAGGCGTTGAGCGCTCGGACTGTGTAAAGTTAATCAGTATCTGCATAAGAATGGTAATGACAGCCAACAGTGTGGCTGAAACTGTGATACCCTTCCATGAAGATAAAAGTGCTGAAGATTGGAAGAGTTTAATGGCCCCTACAATTAGCAAACATGCCCAACATACAACAACCTGTGTGTTTATTGAAAAAGAAAATAATTGAGTTAGCTTGTAAGTTGTAACACAACCGGAGGCTATAATGTGTATTACTACTCCAATAGATTGTATCTTACCACAAGGGATTTCGCTGGCCGCCCAATGTTTTGCAGCTGTTCTTCTCCAAAGGAGTCTTCAGCAATATGTTTGTCTAATAACTTGTCCTTTTCAATTAAAAAGCAGGTGATAAGAAGGTTTTTACAGAAAACCAAAGTGGAAAGCATTTATGAGGGAAAAATCGGAAAACTCTTCACAAATTAAGTATTTTAAATTCTTGGCTTTCAAGTTCATATGAGTTGATTCTCCTATACCAGAAGGCATTAAATGAGAAAGTACAAAAGTATAAAACCTTGGCAACAAAGACATCCCTACACCATTGAGCTATGTCATCATCATTTTCTGGCAAATCCTTCATCATATGCCGCTTCAAATGAATATGCACCTGCACCATCATTAAATAATAGTTAAAAGAATTAGGAACTCTCTAGCCATAAACACACAGCATCTAAATGAACTGATATGATTTTCAACTTCTAAATTCCTGGCCAATAGTGGATGTATGCTAAAGCATTGCTTTTCCGAAGCTCAATTTCACCAAACCCTGTCGTAAAATCCCCCAAATGCAACAAAGTCAAAGATTGAAAGAATCATGCCTATTTGCACCATATAAGCAAATATAGCATAAGGCCTAGTAGCCTACATACAAAACCTGTACCCTTTTGGGCGGATCTTTAGTCCAATCAAACCAGTGTTCAATGGACACAGATCCCTGTTGCTCAACAGATTCAAAGAGGTTGTTACTGTTGGTAACCAAATCAAAACCATAAAAGAAAAGCAAATCACATGCAAAATGCAGTATGACAGGATGAGTCTTCAATTACTTAGAATGTGCTGGCTTACCACAGAAGGCTGACCCTTGAAAATTCGTAGCATTGTTGGGGCCGGTGAACTTTTAGGAATAGCAACTGTCACCTCATAAATAGCAGGAACAAATGACCGCATGTGATTTACTGCCGTAACAAAACCCTGACATGAAGATAAATATACAAATCATTTCTTCAGAACAATGTGAATCATACCTAAATTCAAAAATAGGTGGCAATTAAAACAAAGAACCAACAAGTTCAACTCAAACAATAATAATAACTAAAAACCATGTTAATTTTAAATAAATAATAGAGCTGTGTCTGAAACATCCATCATATTCAACACAGGAAAACTGGTTTCTATGCCTAGTCCACAGTTCCTTTGAGCCTAAAGAGTGTACATCCAACTTCCACACTTTTCTGGTGTTCTCAACTCCAAAAGAAAAAAAATACATATTGCTGGTTTAAGATAGCATACCTAGGCAAAATGACTAAGATCTCCTCTACCTAACTCTGATCTCCAACTTAATCACTTTCTCAAACCATCAACTAATAGACAATTAACTAACAACTTTTCAATAGTAGTCAACAAACCAAAATGTAAAGTGTAAACAACTAAACACAGCTAAGTTCTCCCCATGCACACAGCACACCTCCCCCAGAAAGTATGGAAAACAACTAACAAAGTTGAACAGTTCTAGTAATCCTCAAACTAACCAGCCATTGCCCTAGAAGTAGGGACACACCTCAGTTGACACTCCAAACTTTGGGGTCACTCTACATCTATCATGAAAGATGAAGCAACAACTAACAGTGCATGATAGACAAACAAACAACAAAGTGTTAGCAATCACAGTAATGAAAATTTTGTAAAGTCAAAAGAAAATTAGTCAAGGTAGAAAAGTTAAAATCCCAAACAGGGGGAGACTATGAAGGTCTAAAGGAGACAGTTAAATCTTCATACTCAACAAGAAAAATGCTTTGCACAGATTTCAGGTATAGACAAAAGCATGATGACAGAAATCTTCTCTAAATGAAATATATTCTATGCCCACCTTAGTACGAGGAATCAAAACATTCCTTGGAATTGGTAAACCTGTAGATGCAGCATATTCTTGAGCAGCTAAAAGCTTTGCCTGTGTAAACCGAGTGCCTTCAACAAAAAGTGCCAACCAAAAAGGAAGTGGGTAATCCTGTAGCCTTTTAAGACCTGACTGCATGTCAAACCACAAAGTTCAAACTAATCAATTAATTAGGTGATTATAAATCTTAAAATCAAGAAAATTCAATGCAAAAACAAATGTGCATATATACAATCATATACACATGGGTACAACACATGCAACTAGAATGCACCCTGTTTAGTCATACCTTCAATGTGCTCTCATCCTTGGCCCAACTTCTTTCAAGGAAAAGGTACTCAGAGAAAAACATGGACCAACCAATTACCTGTAGAAATATGAAAATTATAATTGTTCCCAAAATACATTTAAGTATTCAAGTAAAGTGCAAACAAATGAGCAATATAACTTAGTGATTATAGTATTAAACAAAGTACAAGCAAAATTAAATGGGATATTCAGGTTTACTAGGCTTAGCTAACGATGGATCAGAATACATGCTACAGAGTACTCTTTATTTTCCGCCTCTGTACTGAACCTATAAGGCTATAAGTAAAATGAATTGATGAAATAAATACTGATTAAAAACCCTCCCAGTACTACCAGAGACCCACAACCATAGATGAATAAGTAGCAGTTTCAGAGACACACATTAAAAGTGCAAGGTTCCAACACTCACAAGATTACTATCATTCAAGATTCATGGAAATATTTGGTGACATCAGAGTTCTAATTATATATCTTCCCAGTTGACAGTTTAACTTTCAGAAGACAATTGGGATTAGTTTCAAGAAAAACTTACTGGAAGGTAAATAGATGATTTTTTCATTACAGCTAGTGTGCTACCAAGGCAACCTGATCGCTGCAGTTGGGAAATTCAAAATTCAATCGTCAGAGGTCTGAAATGATATTAATGACTATATCTGCCAAATTATCATCATGCAACTAATGCAACATGAACTTTATTCATTTTCAAATATTAGTTGACTAATAGTTGAAATGCAAGTGTGCAAGTTTTTAAGAGAAAATAAGGATAAAATTTTTTTTTAAACATGCAAAACATATATGTGCACATATACTTATAGGTATAGCCACACAAGAATAGGCCCAACATAAATGTAAAGACAACTATAGATAAACATGGATAGCCATCCAACTCTGGTTAAAGTAAACGGCATATGTTAACTAAAGAAGCAACTAATATAAGACAATCCCAAGCAAAAACCCACACACACATATATGTCCATACACTTATACAGTATAGCCACATGCAACAGATGGATAGACCCAAGCAACAGATAAAAAGAATAGATGTATGAACTAGCAAAGCAACAGATATAAAACGAACCTGAGCTAAAACCCATCCAACAACCCAATCTATGTCACTTCTGTGATTAGATATTAAGAGAGCATGTTCTTTACCTAGAAAATTAGCAGAACACAACCATGATAAGAACAGCTAAATAAACATGGTGCATACGTATGACTGTTTAACAATTGAAAAACCTTACCCATAAGTTTAAATGTCTCCGGATCTGTATACAATTGGACCTACAACACAAAAAGTACCAATATGACAGACTGAACTCACCAATTATAAACATGGAAATGGAGAATGGTAACTTTACTCAAATCTGAAGAAACATTTTGCTATTTCACTGTTAATCTGAGTAAATGTAAAGCATTACCATTTTCCAGTTGCAAGTATCAGAACCGCAAGAAAGATAACCAATAGAAAAGATTTCAAGTCAAAAATGATCTGATTATTTGAAATTTGATTGCACACTCGAAGTATGGACAAGAGGGCAAGACCATAGTGAAAATGATTGCAGCTCTTTATTGAAGCAGTGGCACAGTTAATAAATGTCCATTTAATTTAAGGCACTAGTGCATTCTAATTAAATGGGGTAAACATGGAAAATACATTGCCACCCATGTAGAATTCTCTTTGCCAGCCTGCCAAGCACAGCTGTATACATGTTACCCATTGAAAAATGACTTACTCGAGAATCTTTTGCTCCTCAAAAAACTCACTCAGAAAAGTATTCCTTTTGACAAGTGATTACAACTTTCAACACATTCCTAGGCCCTAGGTGAATAGGTAGTTTTGATGTTGATACAGTGAGGTTGGCATAAATCCAAAAATTGCAATTCATAACTTTGCTACTTAAGACAAGAAACAAATCATCAATACTGATATTGTGTAGTTCATATCATAGGTGCAAGTCATTGTTCACAAGTTACAGCCTACTTCAGTTAGTATAAAGACACATGCTTAGCAAATAGAGTATTTAATGCAATAATCAACTAATCATCTAGATTGAAAGACTGACTAAGGTAAGCAAGCACAATACGGGAATCAATCAAAGCATTACCTTGACACCAGCCCACCAATCAATCAGCCACACAAGCTCCAGCCACAACAGCTCTGCAAACAGCCTATTTATCCTCCTGTATGTGCTCTTTGAGAATGGTCTTATAACAACATAGCAAATAGCCTGAGAATTTTCAATTTACATAAAGGGAAATCTATTAGCTTAAGCAATGTTTTTACACATCCAGCTCACTGAATTATTTTAGAAAAGAAACAACTAAATAAACTCAATACTTCCCTTTACACGCTACTTGAGTGAATAAAATGATCAGTTAACAACCAAGCACCAAAGAGATGACGTAATTAACTCATCCAAAAACCTAGGGAGTATGGATCAAACTTCAAACCTCCCCAAAAATCCCTGAAATTCTACTCCTAACAAAGGCTATGTTTAATCAACTCTACAAAATGCCTAATACCAAAATGATCACATTCAAGTCCTTAGCTACTAGCATGACTGGAAAAAAAAGAGAGCATTTGAGGAGGATTAGAAAAGAACACCTGAATGGCATTGGTGACAAGACCGGAAATGAAGAAAAGAACGCCCACTGGGACGATAACAGCTGCCGCCGCAATCGCCATGCCGGAACTCCCCACTGAATCAAAACCTGTATACAGAGAAAGAGAAAGAGAGATCGAGAGTTGAAACTGGAGAGCTAAGCGAAGACTGAAGAGTGGAGTGATTTATAGATGAATCAGAAGGGATCAAAAAAATAATACAAAGAAAAGAAGTTTACATCTTAGAGTATAGATATGGTGCCGACTTGAGGGTGGAATGAATGGGGAAGTTATGGGCGCTGCACTCTGACCCCCCGCGCTTTAAACGCCGTTTCATATTTCAAGGTGTCCCGTGCACGACAGCTAGGAAGACGATGTATTTATCAACTGATTTTTTTTTTTCCTTTCCTCTCATCACGGGCATTTCATTGATGGGAGTTTTAATTTCTTAAAATTTCAATTCTTAAAATTTGGGAAGAAAAATATTTATCATGCTTTGTTGATAGGAGAATTAATTTACCAGAGGTTTAATTCTTAAAATTTGAAGAAAAATACTAATTTCATGATTTTTGTAGTGTTGTTTGAATTACTACTAGTATTCAATAGTTTGATAATCGACCTAGAAACTGATAAAGTCATTTCTAGACAACAAAGTAACAAACTCAAGTCAAAAATGATAGTCAACTAAGTTGGAAGCTCATCCATATCTAATTCCCATCCAAAATAGTCATTATGACAATAGTATTTTATACTTCAAATTGTATTTGACTTGGATAAAAGATGTAATATAATAGATACAACTTCATTAAATTATGGAAGATTATTACATATAACACCATATAAATTTTGTAGTTATTTTACATCAATAACTATTATCTTTAAAGATTAAACTAATGAGAATTAAGTGTCCTTGACTAAAAGGTTAATGCACCTATCTTGTATTGGATCAAGCTATATATCGACTAACAATTGTTGTCAAAAATCCTACACATATAATATGACAATTTATGATTCATATTTGATGATAAGTAGAAACTTTTTTTAACATAAGGTACAATTAGTTCATTCACAATACCCCGGCTCAATGAATAAAAAAAATTTTATTGTCACACCAAAATGATAACATATTTATGTAAAAGAAAATGTATTTGTAATTTTATCATCTCATACGGATTAATATGTAATGAGAATTAAATTCATAGGTTCTGGCAAGTATATGCAGGTCATTTATGGGTTCCGTATAGTATTTGGGATTTAGCAATTGTATATTGTTTTTTTTTTTTTTGTAATTTATTTATGTATGTATTGATAATTGAATATATTATTTTGACATTTATATGTGGAGTTTGTCCCAAAACATAAAGAGAAATAAAGGAATATAAACAAACCTTTGGTACACACCAAAGAATAAAATGGCACCTAACAAATGAATTATATATAATCACCTAAATGCATGCCCTTTTCGTAAACTAACTACATCAACAATTAGTCAAGATAAGGATATACGATAATGAAAAAAAAATATTTATTTAATTATATATACACACATTCCTGTAATTTTGATTTTACTTGTCCATGAAAATCAAAATAGAATAGAACTCTTTAAAGGTATATTTATTATTATGCAACTTATTAATGAAAAAGGAAGTAGATCAGAGTAGCAATAATGTAATGATTTGGGGAGAGAAGTTGAATTTATGATGATGGAGTGATGGTAGATCATAGATGGGCAGATAGAGATGCACATGCACTCCATCGCTTTCAACGAGTAAGGTACGTACTAGCTACGTACCAAAGTGGCATTAGAGTAGATAGAGATAAAAGCTTGTTTTCGCAACGCTTAGAAAATCTGAGAAAGTTTAGTACATGAAATCTCTATTTTTACTTTCCTAGTTTTATTTTTAATAGAGTAATTTAATAGAGGTTCATTGTCTTTGGTGATATAGTCTCAAATTATTATTTTTATCTTTTAACATCATAAATTATCATATTTTGAACATTTCTTTTATCTTTCCAATAACAAAGAATATGTTTCTTTTCTTTTTTTCTTTTCTTTTTTTGCTCTACAACAGTAATAAATGATTTACATAATCATGGACTAAAGTAATAGTAGTTAGACTGAAACCAACCGGGTGATGACATTCTGAGCTTTTCAACTGTGTTGCAAAATGATCCCCTTGCACGTGGAGGTCCTCATGTACTCAGTATCGCCATTGACGAAGGACGATTTGGGGTCGGGATTGAAGGAGATGAAGGCAAGAGCCAAGTGAATGAGATGGTGCAATCCACGGTTGAAGAGACAAAATAAATAAATAAATAATTGGTGCAGAAAACTGGAAATTAAAAAATTGAAGATATAAAAAATACCCTGGCCTAAAATATGGTTTCACAAAGTCATAGGAAGGACAAAAAATGTCCAAAATATGATAGTCTAGGTTGTTAAATGGAAAAAATAATTGTTTGTGACTAAATTTAGAATTGCAACAAAAAACAATGAACCTCATTGAAATTAACTCATTGAAAAATAATAATAATAATTTCAAGAGACAAAAATACCCTTGTCTATAATAGGATTTCACCAAAAAAGTCACCAGAATGACTAAAAATGTCCAAAATATAATAGTCTAAAATGTTAAATGACAAAAATAATAAATTGAGACTAAATTTAAAATTGTCACCAAAGACAAATAACCTATACTAAAATTAACTCTTTTTAATATAACAAATGATGATACGTTATGTTCCGCGAGTTCCAAATAAAATGTTATCATCAAGAAAGAGTGAGTATAAGTTAGGGCTTAGGAGTAAAATTTAAAATCACTAGGCATTTTTCATTTGAGAATCAGACAGGATGTAGTCAGCAGCTGCTTTGCTTGTATTTTTGTCAATGTCAATGACAACTACAATCTCATATCTTCTGTCGAACTGACAAAATCCCATGTCAACGTGACTAGGTGAGGGGCCGGCGAACAAAGGTTTTTATTTTACTGTGCTCATTCACATAATATTAAGGGGTGTTTGGTTCACAAAATGTTTAAAATGTTAGATTGCTGTGAATGTTATATTTCTGTGTTTGATTTAAAACATAAGTATGTAAATAAGACAACGATAATTAGATGAATTGATTAAAAATGCTAAAAATCCAAAGTTAGTAATAAGATAAAGGGAATATGAGATTACTTAAGAAATTAGAGGATATCTCACATTCCCTCCCCAAGCAAATATAACTTTAGTTATCTTATATAACTTGAACCAAACACCTTCTAAGTGTTATTTGATAGTTGTGTACGTGGTACGTAAATTATATCGTGGATAAAGATCCATTTTGTAAAATGAACCTTGGATATGACGTTGTTTTTGTAAAAAATAATTTTTTTCCTAGTGTTAATGGTGTTAACTATTTATACGGTCATAAACTCAAAGTTTAATGTTTAGAAACTTAAACATTATATATTGCTCAATTCAAAGCTTAATGTTCATAAATTAGACACTCTGGACGCATATTGTGGTCATGACACTAACTATGTTTTATGTTTATAACATGTTTTATATATGCTCAAATACTCAAAGTTTAATGTTCAAAAACTAGATAAATATGTTCATATAATACATAATATATGTTCTGAATATTTATAAAAACAAAAGTAAATATTTGTTGAAATGCAATCGCCTTGTCTTGTTGATGCTTTAATGTTCTTAATGAAGTCAAAGCTATTGAGTTTAGGATGCTTTAATTTTATTTAATTTTTTTTTTCATATTTGCTTGGGAAAATGGAGAAAACCTCTGCGATCTGTATCTGTTACAGTATAATGTTCGTATTGAAAGGCCCAAATTATTTAATTGGAGGCCTAGCTAATTAATATTATGGCATTGGAGGCTGAAAGAAGCCCGATTTGGCAAGGCTTATGAATATTTGGGCGGTCCATGCTTAACGAGGAATGAAGAAATAATTAGAAGAATGTGACAATTCCGTGGCTATTATATCATAGGTTTGGCAAATTATATCATGCACCACGGTGCACATAGCAATGTGCACCACGTACCAAAACGACGTCGTTTTGAACATTGTAAATTAATCATTCGTTTTTTTGGAAATCACGTTTCCCGTTTCGTCCGGTGTCTGTATTTATGTTAATATTCTGTGTATTTCAGGCAATCATTCTGTGTATTCTAGGCAACCGTTATGTGTATTCTAGGCAACCGTTATGTGTATTCATGTTAGTAACACATGTTGTGATGTGTTTGTGCATTCGAATGTTTAGGAGGATGAGTTATGTGTTTGTGTCAATATTCTGTGTATTCATGTTATTAACACAGGTTGTGATGTGTTTGTGCATTCGAATGTTAGGAGGATGAGTTCTGTGTGTTTGTGCATTCGAATGTTAGGAGGATGAGTTCTGTGTATTTTGTGTCAATATTCTGTGTATTCTGGGCAAACATTCTGTGTATTATAGGCAAACGTTCTGTGTATTCTATATAATGATTATGTGTATTATAGATAATGAATTCCCTGAAGTCATTCGCGTCAACTAACATCTGTGTATTTTGTGTCAATATTCTGTGTATTCTAGGCAAACATTCTGTGTATTCTAGGCAAACATTCTGTGTATTATAGATAATGATTATGTGTATTATAGATAATGAATTCTCTGGAGTCATTCGCGTCCGCGTCCACTAACACCAAAACGACGTCGTTTTACATACGTGGTGCACATTGCTATGTGCACCGTGGTGCAGGGTATAATGATTGCATAGGTTTGCCAAATGCCAACCCGTCGCAATCAAAAACCACATTTGCTACCATCTCCACCTCGTTAAACTAGAACTAGAATATTTATAAATATGAATAAAATATCGTGAATCTTTTTTAATTTAATCAGTAGTCTACGATTTAAGTTTTAGTTTTAATGTGTGAAGTACGAGTTTCAATTTATTCTCCTTATCATCTCCTTTCACTCTATGTGGAAGATAAAGATGGAGAGGGGTAGGGTCTTTTGTTTTTGTTTGTTTGTTTTTTTTTTTAATTTAATTTAATTTTATTTAAAATTTTTAAAATAAATTTTAATGAGATGACCGCCGTGTCAGTAGTAGGGGAGAGAACAAATCAATTTTTAATATATAATTGCATGATTTCGAACTATTTAGGGGCTCAATTGTAGTTTTTTAAATTGAATGACTAAATTACATTTTTACGTAGTTCAGTGAGCTATTTGAGCATTATTGCTTATCATATTTAATCATTTATTTTTAATTTGATCACGTTTAATATCATGACTTTACTAATATTTGCACATTTACAATTTTATGAAGTTATTCCTAATTAAGATAATTTGGTAATTTTGCAATTTTAATACTCTTTTGAGTCTTTTCTTTATTAAAATCCATTCATGAACAATATAATAAAAGATGTAGCATAGCCAAAAATAAGTTAAAGATTTTCATTAGAAGCGTGTCAAATTGTCATTTATAATGTTTAGGTATGTTTTCCAATAGGCAAATGTTTACTGAAAACATGCTAATTCGAACATAATGTTTCATTCTTGTTATGTTGATGCTGGCTTCAATCCTCATACGAATACAGCTGCTTTTGGTGCTATTATTTTCTCTCATTAAGGGTCTTTTATTGCTGCGATGAACGGTCCTCTTCAGAATTGTAACTCCTCTTTTATGGCTGAGACAATGGCGTGTAAGGAAGCTTTAGCTTGGTTGAAGGATAAACGTGTGTCCTCGGTGTATATTTTATCGGATTGTTACTTCACTGTTTAATATTAGGTCGTATGATGGTATCAATCTTACTTATTGCAGGAGTCTTATGAGTTGTTTTAATGATTGTTCTTTATGTTTTGTCCCTAGGACATAATTCTTTAGCTCATTCTCTTGCTACAACTGTCTATGCTCATGTTAACAATCTGTTTTGGGACCCTGTTCCCCTTGCTTTTTTGAGTAATATATAATTCATCGTGTGGTTTGTTTTCAAAAAAAAAAAAAAAAGATTTCTAACAAAATAGGCTACCCTTTAAGCTATGAGAGCGAGGTGTGCTGAATAAGTCCAGTTATGTTCTACAAATAATGAACCTCATGTACAAGGGAAATGAGCCTATAATATACATACATGCCTAAATAATCAACATTCAATCAATTTGTACATGCTCAACTAATGAACATTATACATTTATACATATAAATAATGAACTCTCAAGTTGTTTCATACTATGGTCAACCTAATAAGCATTAACCACTATTTGAGGGTGTGCACTAGGTAAAACATGCTCTTATGTAATAGTCCACAAATCATACAATAATAGAGGTAAACCAAACTAAGAAGATCATGTGCGATAAGTTCGACTGAAAGGGTGTAGGCAATAATAAAAATGGTAACCTTTAGGCATAAGAATTATGTTCCACTCACTCGCCCAGTATATTATTAGTTATAAAACCATCTTCCATATATTGGTTATAAAATTCAAATAAACGCATATACACATATACATACACTTATTTAATTCAATATTTATTTTGAGTCTTTAATTTCAACATATGTTTACTATCAAACCAAATAAAGGGATTGCATATAGGGTTGGCACATGAGCACATTCATAGTCAACCAATGGTTCATTTATTACAACTTGAACCAATATTCATTAAATTTAAAAACTATCAAAATTTGGGGTGGTCACTCATTATGACAGTCCATGTTTGAATTAATTTAGTGGCCACCCCCTAATCAAAATAAAAGTCGAACATGAAATATAAAGTTTATATAATAATGGCTTTAAAAATTAAAAAAAAAAGAAAAAAAAAAGAAAAAAAAAAAAAACATAGGACAAGTTGAAGAGTCAAGACTTTACAGGCTGTTACTGGCAAGGTTGAAGCTCCTTCACCACTCACCGCCATTTATGTAGAGAGATAATTGACTTTTGTTAAATTAATTAGGATATAATTAATTACTGATTACTTGATTAGCTACATGCAAGATTCCCCATTTATTTATTTCTAAATAAAATCATCATCATATTATTGATATTTGATTGCTTTGAAATCATGACTCCCAGTCCCCACGGCCAATCACAATAAATTTCAGACTATTAAATGCCTTATTAAAATTATTATCTTTTCATGTTTTGGGTATTTAAGTAAATGTATGTTTGGAAACCTGAAAATGACTTTTGGAAAATGAGTTATTTTTCAAAGAATATTTTTATTTTTAGTGTTTGGTTACATTCTATAAAATTATTTTGGTGTGTTTGTTTTTTTTTTTTTTTAAAAAAAAAAAAATAAGCAGAATTGTATAATTAAACACCATTTATAAATTTTCAAAAAAAAAACAACATTTATAATATATATTAACAATTTTAAATATTATAAAATAACTAATAAGGTATCAAAATAACTTATCAAATTCTTGCAATTCAAAATAACAAACCAAAATAATCAAAGTTTTATAATCCACAATTACGAACAAAGATTACTAACCAAAGTGTTGGTGTTAGTGGTGATGGCGATAGTGGTGGTGGTGGGTGTTATTTGTTATATAATAATAATAATAATAATAATAATAATAATAATAATAATAATAATAATAATAAGTCGTAGTATGGTAGTGGTGGTGGTAGTGGTGGCGGTGGCCGTAGTGTAGTATTGGTGTGAGAATTGGAAAATGACTTCTCCAAAAATAGAGTGAAAGTCATTTTTCAAGAAAATGAAATTATTTTTCACTGACTGAACACTCATTTTTCATGTGACTCACATTTTTCACTCTTTACCAAGCACTGAACACCCAGAAAATGATTTTCAGAAATCATTTTCTGAATTTCTAAACACACCCTAAATGATGAACTTGTTTGAATTTCTCTATGGTTATTATTTAATTGTCATATTAATTATTATTTTTACTCTATTTATATTTTTAAACTATATAACGATGGTGTATTAATACAAAATTTTACTCCCTAAAGAAAAGCATATCAATAAATTAGTTGTTGTTGTTGTTATTATTACTAGTATTTTCGCCCGTGCGTTGCACGGATTGGATTTGTTATAATATTTGAAGAATATTTGGATCGATATACAATTATAAAAATTATAACACCGAATATTATATAGCGCAATTGATAAAATTGGTTGGATCGATTATTTTTTAAAAAATGTTTTTCTTGCTTGAATTAGAACAAATAATTGTCCAATTACCCAATGCGATGCATGGATAAATTTTTTATTATATATTTAGATAAATAAAAATAAAGATGAAATTATAAAATAATACTAATATTGAACGTATACATTTATTTGATTATAAGATTAGTGCAAAAGTATTACTCAATTAACTGAATAATATATGACTTGCTTGTCAACAATTATCTTAAAATGATCGATATGTGATATGACTTATGTAATTATATTATTACTAAAATAAATATGGGAAAATGAGAAATAATTTAATTATATTTATTATAAAAATAAATTCAACGATCAAGGTTTTGCTTAATTACCATAA